>JAWNMU010000413.1:0-87500 GCA_035043665.1 Drosophila quasianomalipes
CAAATAAGCTTGAATGATTTATTAGAATAGGATGCCTTGTCCCTTAGATGAAGATATTTATAAGAGACAAAATAAAAAGAGTAAATAAAAGAATGCTATTTAGTCCTGACACCCCCGCGCTTATAAAAGCTTCGTAGAGAAATTAAAAAGACAATTAATCACATTGACAAAAACCAAAAATAAAAAAATTATAACCATAAAAAACAGAGATAGATAAGATACACACATCCCTGCATACTGAGAAGAGTCAGCGTGGAGGTACAGTAGTACTGAAATACCTGTGAGTGTACTTAAGATACGCTGACTGAAATGAAATATATCTATTCACCTTGTACCATGCTTAAATAAAGAATAAAGTCACGACTTCACTTTGGAAAAAAGACGTATTTTCAACAACTGAAAAAGACGTGTCTTGGGATGATACACAAAAAATTCAACTGCTTTCAAAGAATGAACCAAAAAATAGTGATCATGCCATTGTCGTGCAACATATATCAACAAAAACCGGTAGATGAACATAAATGCGATCAAGATGAACTACAACGTCGAGGAGTAAGTATGCAATTATGAGTAGATCAAAACGAAATGAGTTGTGAAAAAAAATGTTGAAGTCACATATGAGAGTGAAAAGGGAAGATTAAGTCAAAGAAAAATAAACAAAGCACAACAATGTATAATGATTATCCCTGCACTCTTTTGATATGTGAAATCAGGACCTTCTTTTGAGCAGTGTACCCGTTTGCATGTCTCGAACCGTGATGAACTTCCCGTCAATGTTATGGATAATCATAGGACCCATAACACCGGGGGAGAACTTGTCACTGTCAAACCTGCGAACATATACAGCCTCATTGAGTTGTAAAGGACGTTTGAGTTGTCTCGTTGTAGGCAGGTTGTGCTTCCTTTTCGCGAGTCTGTTGGAGTAGTCTTCTACAATAGACGGGTGATTGTCTTCGTGGGTCCATCCTCGTAGACAATCTTCAGGAGTAAGACCGAAGTTGGATATTCGTGAGTTGAGGTAGGTTCTCATGTCTGAAACAATACTGTACCATGCTTCGCCTTCTTCCTGTGCTAACCGAATTCTGCGATTGATCTCCTCCATTCTCCTCTCGACCACTCCTATTCCATGGTGGTGTTCAGTGGCCGTCGTGAGAGAAGAAATTCCTTCTTCCCGAAGCATGTTCTGCACGCCACTATTGACAATTTCCGTTCCATTGTCAGACAGAGAGTCGTACAGGATGTTCTTGGGCGAAGCGCAAGGACCAGGATATTTCTTTAGCTGTTTTTGTCTTCACCGGGAGCAGCCAAGTGTAATCCGTAAAAAGGTCGACAAGAACAAGAAGATATCTATGCCCGCGAGGAGAGCGCGGAAGGGGTCCTTTGAGGTCCACTTGCAAGAGTTCGAAGGGAGTCTGCACTTCATGAAGGATTGTTGATAGGGAGAGAGGAGGCGCGACTGTTCCGTTGACACATTTCACATGTTCGCCAAATCGCCAGAGTTTCCTTCCTGGAGATGTCACCATGAAGCTCATTCCAACGGAGGAGCTGGATCTTCGTGGGGTGACATGCGTCATGATAAGCTTGTGTAGAGGAGGCCTGACCTTGATTTGCTATACACACCATGGGTGCTCGCGTGATTGCATCTGCTTCTACATTCGTAGGGCCGGGTATGTAGACGATGTCTATGTCGTACTGCGAGAGAGTCTCCATGCGACGGAAAGCCTTCCCGCGTAGAACATCGCTGGTGAATAAAGCCTCCAGGGCTTTATGATCTGTGCGGACTGTCAGCTTGCGTCCAAGCGCAAGACCACTGTTCTTGGCGATCGTATATGTGATGGCTTCTAACTCCTTGTCGATGGTGGACCAGTTCTGCTCGTTCGGTTTGAGTTTCCTGGAGCACACTGCAACCACTGAGTCGTCTTCGTTTGTGATGATGCCACTGATGGCAACGTTCGACGCATCCGTGGTGATGATGAGAGAAGGACCGGAGGGAGAGGAAAGAGAGATGCACGAGAGGACCTGCTCCTTCAGACGCTGGAACAAGCTATCGATGCCTTTGATTCTCCCTTTGACCAGGCGGAAAGCTTCGAGCTTAGCTGAAAACTCTCCATAACGTGGAACGAAGCGACGCAGATAGTTAAGAAATCCCAACGCCTTTTGTAGTTCCTTGCCCGTCCTTGGTACACTAAGGTTCCTCACAGCTTCCAGTCTAGCGTCGCTTGGTCTGATGCTGTTGAAAGAAACGATGTTCCCACCAAAATCGATCTCGGTGACTGCCCAACGACACTTCTCTGCATTGATTCTCACATGATACTCAGTGAGACGAGACAAGACCTCTGCTGTCCTTTTCTCCAGTTCCTCGCGCGTATGACCACCAACCACAATGTCATCTACATAGTGGTAGGTGCCTGGGAGACCCGAAGAATTCGCGGAGATCACCCCTGAGAAGAAGGAAGTGAGATGCGGGAGACCAAAAGGAGCACGGAGGTACTTGTAGATGGTTCCAGCAAACTCCACTCCTAAAAATTGCTGAGATTCTTCAGAACACCTTGAGTTGCGTGTACGCTGAGGCGAGGTCAATGTGAGAGAAGTACTTGCACACCTGGAGATCGCGCTGAATATCGTCTATATCATGAACGAAGTTGTGATTATTCACTAAGAATCGGTTGAGGGGCACACAATTCGTACAGGGACGTACCTTTAAGTCCGTTCGCTTTCTTCTTCGTGACGATCGTAAAGGAGTGTACATGTGAGACTTCGCGTAACGTGACCTCCTTGAGGACTCCTGTCGCGATCCATTCTGCCAGGATCTTCCGCATCTCCTTGGTGACAACTTCGCTGTTGCAGCGAGTACGATAGAAGAAGGGAGGAGGAGGAGCGTTGTCAATGAACTCCAGCGTAACTTCCGCATCTTTGATCGGAAGAGAGGGGTCGAGATGCACGTTCATGGTGATGAACTTCTTGAGATATTGCGGAGTGTCTGTAGCCGGTGTCACGTCACGCTCTGTAGTATCTGCAACGGAACCTTGTTCGATGGGGATGAAGCCAGCGTTATCCACCTGATCTGTTTAGCTCCGTCTGAGTTATGCAAACATGTTTGAGGCTTTGCCTTGAACTTGAACTCTGGCTCCATCATCACGTCCTTTCCTAGGAGGTTCATGGGTCCTTGGAGAAGATGTGTCGAGACAGTGGCGGAGGGGGAGAACAATGTCGACCTTCTCTCTGGTTGAAGGGAGCTCCAGCTGAGTACCGTCTAACTGCAGTAAAGGCCTCGTTTTGGAGATCTGCCACCAGACCGCATTTCTGCAGGTCTGGTGACGTCATCATGGTGACATCGGAACCGGTGTCAATAAGGAAGGTTACGTCCTGTCCTTCGACTCGATCCAATCACCGCGCTCCAGTCTGCAGCGGCTGTCGTGGCTTTTGACCACCGCTGCTTTCTTCTTTCCTTTGAAACCATGCTGTTTCTGGTTCTGGTTGTGGTTCTGGTTGGAAACTGCTTGAGTTGAAAACCCGATTTGCTTCTCGTTGCCTTTGCCTTCCTGTTTGTCGAGGGGCGTTTTGTCCCTTGCTTGCCGTCCTTTCACTCCAGACCAGTGTCCTGTCTTCTTATGAAAAGGAGTGTCCTTCTTTTTCAGGGGACTTCGAACTGCGCTCATCACTGCATGTAGAGGTGTGACGTGTCTGGAGACCCTTCCGCTGTCCCGTATCCGTTCTTGAGAACAAGCGTTCAAAGTGAACTTTCAAGCACTCTTGCTAAGTCTCCTTCTTTCATGCCTTGGAAGTGCTGCAACGCTGTGACCGTCTTCGCGTCTTCTGTGGTGAACATGATGAGTCGGTCATGAAACCACGTCTCAGAGCGTTGTGGTCAGAGGAGGAGGGAGTGAGCTCGCTTGATTCGGGCGGCCAGACCACTGGGGTCTAGAGGGACTTTCTTCAACAAGTTACTGATGATGTCATCGACGGTGTTTCCTTGACGAAGTAGTCTTCCTATCTCAAGGACAAAGGTTTCCTGCGGAAAGGAACGGATGAGAACGCCTCCTAGCTCCTTGTCACAGAGTTCGTCCGCATTCAACCGTTGACACTCCATGAGGAGATCGATCGAGAGGAACACTGATTCACCTCCACAAGCCTTAAACATGGCAAGTGCTGGTTTCATCTGAAGCTCCAGGAGTTGTCTCTGGTCCTTGGTGTCATCGCGCGATCTCTCGGGCGGAGCTACTATAGAGTTGGAGTAGCCTGAGGAGGCTGACACAGGAATGGCGCTTCTGTACAGCGTCTGGGTTTTCCGTTCCCACGGCGTAGTCCTACTCTCCGGAATCCTTGGTGCCTGAGAAGGGAGAGGTGGAAGAGGAGGAAGTCTGATGGCGACAAAGGTGTATCTGCAGGAGCTGGGTGCATTGGGGAAGGAGTTGGAGTCCACTCAAAGCTGGGAAAGGAGAGTCTCAGTGTCGTTTTCCTTTTGTTCTGAGTTTTCCCTGCTTGAGGCCTTGTTGTCTGGAGTGTCCTTGGCTGACTCAGCCTTCTCCACTGACAAAACCTCGTCCACTGAAGGAATCTCCCCCTGAGACTCCTTCTCTTCCTGATCGTCTGATTTCTTCGACGCGTCATTCGTCTCCACCGACGAAGGTGGTTCCATCGATGAGTCCTGGTCCTCTTGGTTCCTGCCTTCCCTTGCCAATTCAGCTTCGAAAGGCACGACACCGTCCTTTTTCGCTCTCTGGCAGACCAGATTTATTTTCTGGTTGATCATTCCTCTGAATGATTCCTGAAGAGAACGCAGACGAATTGCGTTTTCTTCCGACGGAGAATCACTCTCCACTTGACTAATAGCTCTGGCGCAAAACAGGAGCAAGTCAAAAATTGGGGATAAGGTTTCCCGAAAAACGTTGGGACGATATGGGGAGGTAAATCTGATGCATGTTGCCATACATGTTTTGATTTTCTCCCAATCCTCATCATCGCCCATCATTCTATATTTGTAAAATGTAAGGATATGTACAAATAAGCTTGAATGATTTATTGAATAGGATGCCTTGTCCCTTAGATGAAGATATTTATAAGAGACAAAATAAAAAGAGTAAATAAAGAATGCTATTTAGTCCTGACAAAACACATCAATATGCGCGGGAAAGGTTCTCTCATCAGGAGACGTACAGTCGTCTACCTGAAGTGGAAATATGAAGACATATTGCTCGCTCGACACAATAAAGATGGATTTACTCTGGACTAGAAAAGGTAATTAATATTATATCGTATTTTTCTCTTATTCGTGTGTTTTTGTATCTATTTCTGTCGCTTTAAATATAATATAATGTAATTTTGCGCATGTGAGGAAAAGTACTTTATGTCTGAAGTTTGGTAGCAACAACAAACGTTTTTATATTCCAGGTTTGCACAAAAGAGGTACTCAATGAAGACAATCCTTTATTTTGTCAAGTTACGCCGCCGCATTCACTGGGGGGCAAGAACTCCGTTAATAAAAGCCTGATGGCCGTTTGTATCGAACTCGAGATAATACGTGTTTTATTAACTAAAGAACGATAGTCGTCATAGCCCATTGCTTAGTCATGAGTTATTCCCATACAAACATAGTTGTACCCACAGATGACCTGAAAGAGAATAGGGAAATGACAAGCAATGGAGAACAAAACTTCTAATTGAGAATATCATATCTAAATGTTCCTTTAAGAACATTCTAGAATACCTCAGTACATAATCCAGTAAACGTAAGCAATGCAATCGTATACAAATAGGCACAGTAGCACAACATGACATAATAAATATCATGCAAACACATCAATATGCGAGGGAAAGGTTCTCTCATCAGGAGACGCCCAGTCGTCTACCTGAAGTGGAAATATGAAGACATATTACTAACTCGACAATTTTAAGATGACCATTTATATTTTATTAACGTAAGATTTACGACTAACATCTAGAGAATCATGTTCAAATATTAGATATAGTAGTAATTATATTTATCTTCAATGTCAGTCATATTTTACAGCTTTTTATCACCACTGCCTCAGAATTGACTGGGCTATTGTCCAATGGGGTAGAACGCTGTTTACTCGGTCATATTAAATAAAACCGGCATGCGTAGATAGTAAAATCAGTTCTTTACTTAAAAAATCAACTATATTTTTTTTGATCATATCTAAACAGTAAAATATATTCTTATCTTAATCTGGAGGGTGAAACTCTTACCCCCGTTTTCACACAACAAAAACTCCTATTTCTAGTTATTTCTAGACCAAATCCTCCTTTGAAAGGCCGCATTGGTCGAGAACTTTCTGGGAGTGGTTGAAAATTCCCTCGAAAGAAGTTGTCTCCGCCTTTCTGAAGCCTTCCTCCGTCTTATTATGGAGACTTTCCATGGTAGGGTGGGCGACCCTCTTGATGGGGGGCTTGAGCCAGCCGAAGAAGTACTCGATAGGGTTGAGCTGGGGAGAGTAGGGGGCGTTGAAGATGGTGGTGAAGTTGGGGGTCTTCTCAATGAGCTCTCTGACATCATCCGTGCGGTGAAAGCGAGCGTTGTCCATGATAATAATCCATTCTCGCGACGGATCGAAGGCATGTGCTGCGGCCATGAGGTCAGTCAAAAAGAGGCAAAAAATGGCCGAGGTAAACCCTTTGGCGCGCTTGTGGCCGCAGATCTGCTTGTAATCATTAAGCGTTTTATAGAAGGTGAACCCGTCCTTGCTAATGCCGCAAGCAAGCGAAATCCTGCCTGAACGAGCGCCAGCATTTGGCGCGATGGCCAACTCTCCTTTCTTCGCCCACCCGTAGCCACTCGAGGCCCCTTGGAAGATGTAGGTTTCGTCAACGCTCAGTATACGCTCACTGTCGAGCGTCACATTGGCCTTCTCGAGGTTTTCAATAAGCTGTCTCCTGTTCGTGACGTAGTTAGATACAAAAAAAATGCGTTAGACAGAATTTGCATATTAAAAAAATATGGCAACAGCAACAGACAATTCCTTACCTCTTCTCCTTCGTATATTCTGTGTTTCTGTCGAAGTCGACCCTCGTAGGCTTCTTCAGCGTGTACCCATCCTTCCTCACCCATCTGAGTACTGTGCGCTGGTGGACATTGAGGCCAAAAGTTGTGTTTACATGCCGAGTAAGGAGAGGAATGCTAATCATACAATTATCCTTGAACACCTTTGCAATCTCTCTTTTATTTCAGGAGTAAAATGAGAAAGCTAACGCGCTTCTTCTTCAATATGTCCGAACCTTCGCGAACTAGCTTTCTGTACCTATAAATAGTACGAAGTGAAATTTGATGGTACGCCATAATTTCCTCGTTACTCTTCCCATTTGCAAAATCATCTGCAATGGTTAAACGAATGTGTTTAGGTGGATGTTTAACCATGGTTTTAATACACAGAAGCCATAGTAATACAATGACAATGATGTTAGTGGAGTGAAAATTATATATAAGAGAATAGAAATTCGGATAGATTTTTTTAATAGTAAAATACAGCTTTTCACAAAAATGATCTACTTTGATGTGTCCTAGCTTGCTTGACATAAAAATCAGAAAAGTTTCGCCTTATAAAAATCGCGCCAATAAAGAATATGACTTTAATAGTCCGTTCTGCGGATGGATAAATAATGAGACCATATGAGCCAATTTTTTTTTTAAAAACAGTAGAATGTGTTCTTTATTCTCAGCTGATGATATTTTGGATTTTGGTAAATTTGTAGGTAAAAACTTTAGCTGTCGATTCTGTTGCATTTGTCAACAAATATGCAACAACATTATTGAAAAATTACATTTTAATATGAATAATATTCAGAATAAAATATAATTAGAACTAATGCATTTACTATGACGTATTAATATTAGTATTCATACAGCATCTTCATACCCACAGAACGTAGTATGTCGGACCAAGCGGTTGCAGATGACCATAGTATCGAACTCGCACATTAATAAATCCTTCATAGCTGTTGATTCTGTTGCATTTGTAAACAAATATGCACAACACAACATTATTGAAAAGTTACATTTTAATATGAATAATATTCAGAATGAAATATAATTAGTGTTAATATACGAAGGAGGAAAGGAAAGAGACGAATATGAGATGT
This sequence comes from Drosophila quasianomalipes, assembly GCA_035043665.1. Lineage (NCBI taxonomy): Eukaryota > Metazoa > Arthropoda > Insecta > Diptera > Drosophilidae > Drosophila > Drosophila quasianomalipes. Next base: position 8,098 of record JAWNMU010000413.1, read on the forward strand.
GTAAGAAGATTTCAAAGGCTTGCACATACACAGTAACTATTCCTTTTGTAGGAAAGCGAAACTCAGAACAAAGCCAGATTTATTTAAAGAAAAGAACACAAGAATGAAAGAGAACGAGGAACGGGAAAGTCTATAAAGATAATGAATAAATGCTAATAAAATATATAAACAAAATGGATCAAACACAAACTGAGAACAACACAATAAGATCATAGAACTTCCTAATCTATACCTTTATCTAAATTATAAATGCAAGCTTTTTACTACACAATTTAGAATAGGTTCGTTTAAATGATTTGTTTAAATCCCATTTATGCACATTATATATCTGAATAGAGACCTCTATACCTCTATAGCCTATATATACAAATACATCATTATTGTTACACATAATGTGGAAGTATGAGTAATTCAATATGCGAATCAATAAACTCTTTCATCTTGATCTCTATCCAAAAGGTAGTTTTGCGGGTTGAACCTGATCTATCGGCTGTTCACGTACTTCCAATTCTACAAATTATTATTAAAAGTATGAACCACCTTGACGGGGGTAATTAAAAAACTAACCAACCCAAAAAATTCTCTACCAAACGGACTTTGATAGCAGCACACATAAGACATACATGTGCGAATCAAAAACAAACCAATCACGATAAACATCAGATATAAGTTGAGAAGTACGAGGATCAGCGTAACCAGCAAGCAATCAAACAAGCGAAAAAAAAAAAGTGACTGCGTATTCATAAATATAGACAAATTATCGCAACACTAGAATTCACCAGAACCTTAATCAGGCGCCGTAACCCACTTGGCTACCAACGCTTCTTATCAAATGAAAAAATGTGCATATGTGACCGGCCATTTATCCATGTTCAGGTGACTATTTAAACTTCACGATCTAAGAAACATATAATACAGACATGTCGATGGTGTACAGAGAGATGGAGCTGTTGTTTCTACAACTAAGGGGACATACAGTCACACATTTTACTATTCGTATTGCAACATTTTGATTTAGTGAACCGTCTAGATTCTAGACAAAACAATTGACGTGGAGAGCAAACGAGTGGTAGCAATTGGTCACAAGGGTAAAGCAGAATGCAAAGAAAGATTACAAGGTACACGAAGGAAAAAATAACAACGAACCGAGACGGAGTACACTTCGGGACTACAGTCAATCCTCTTTAGTTGTTTCTAACTCTGGTTTTGTGCATAGAGGTATTCAATGCGAGGAAATACATCGCTGAAGGAACAGGACACAAAGAATATCCACCCTAGATAGACGCATACTTGCACTCTCAAGCGCATATACATTCAGGTGAACGGTGGACTAAACATTAATATACAGCGCAAGAAATTGAAGGCAAACTACAAAACTCAAAGTGATACAAGAACTAAGATAAAAACAAAAGATATTACGAATGCACAGGAATGCAATAACACAAGAATAAGAACATACAAAATAAAAACTATGGGAAGTAAAACATACACAGAATAACGCACCGATCACTTTCAAACAAGCTTCAAAGAGATAAATAGGACACACGGGTAACAACAAAAATTAAAACACTAACTTATAGAGACATTACTAATTAATTATTTAGTTGAAAAAATAAACAAATAAATAAATAGATAAATAAATAAATAGATAAACAAATAGATAAATAAATAAATAGATGAACAAATAGATAAATAAATAAATAAATAAATAGATGAACAAATAGATAAATAAATAAATAAATAAATAGATGAATAAATACACTACAAAATGTACTGTATCACACATTAATTTCAAACAAAGATTCTCAACCAAGAAAACTACCAGTCATCCAGCCACTGATCAATAATATATTCACTTCAACTGCCTCACGAAACACTGTCAAGTAGTTAGAGAGAGAAGAGCCCACAAACTAAAGAGGGATACACGCACATGAGGATCTACTCTGGCTATACCGTTTCTAAGGAGGAGGAGAGGGAAGAGGAAAGGAGGAGGAGGGGAGAGGGGGAGGAGGAGGGGAAGACATTTCTGATTCTCCCAGAGTAGTGGGGTTAGGGCAGTGACAAAGAGGAAGGGCAGGGACGGGCTGCCTGGACTTGGCTGTGTAGGTGGGGAAGATGTTGTAGATGACGACTCCGACTATGATTATAGAGAACGCGAAGAAGTAGAGCCAGTGGAGAGTGGAGTTGAAGAGATAGTAGCCTACGATGACAGAAAAGAAATCGGAGGAGAGCAGGGAGATGTTGAGGAAGACCGCGGAGGAGTGGAGGAGGAGGATGGGCACAAATGAGTACATGAAGAATAGACAGAGACTGAATCCCACTTGATACCACGCTATGTCGATGTTTTTTCCGGCCAACTCGATGGCCGAGTGGAAGTTGTCTCTCTCTATGATGCTGATCTGAATAACCGAGATAATTGAACCGAACAGACCGAGGAAGCAGAGGAACTCATACCGACGGTCTGCGATCTCCCACCCTCCTCTACGTCCAAGATTTCCACTTCTCCCAGGTCGTCATCTTCGTCTCCTTCCTCTCCCACCAACCCCTTCCCTCCGTCTCCAGATGTAAAGATGTAGAAACCTCCATCGTCCTCTCCCTCCTCTCCCCCTCCCCTTCCTTCTCTTCCCCTTCCTCTTGTCCCATACTCGTGTAATCACATAGGCACGCTTGATTCTCCTCATTGCTGGTTTCCCCATCGTTCACTATCCCTCCACTCACCCTTTCGCACCCCCTCCCTCTTCCACTTTGCCTTCTGCTTCCTCCGCTTCAGCCTTGCTCTTTCCCCCATTCGGGACGAACAACCACCGCAGAACGATGAGGGAAAGGTGGACAATGCGGCGTGAGAAACGAGCGACCCCCTTCGCACTCTGCTCAGCCTCCCTCTCCCTTCTCTTCATCATCTTGCAACACTCACACCTATCGTTCTCCTCCTCACCCTCCCTCTTCTTTCTCTCCTTCCCCTTTCCTTCCCTTTTCTCTGCCGTTATCGTTTCTTCTTTCCCGCTTCCACTTCCATTGACCTCCGACCCCCTCCCGTATCTCTCCTCACCTTCCCCTTCTTCACGCCCTTCCTCTTCCTCCCCCTTTCTCTCCCCCTCCTCCTCCTTCCTTTCTCCCTCTTCTTCTCCCTTTCCCCTCCTTAGCCCCTTCCCCCTATTCCTTGGCGTTTCCTCCGATCCCTTGATCTCGTTATCTTCTGTTTTCACTATGAATTCCTGTACGCAGTTGCTAATTGCATAACATCCGCTTCCAATCAACACCAAAATATCTCCTAATGCTATTTGTGCACCGTCGTTTCCAAGGCCCTTGTCAGATCCTGTGGTGATGACATCGCTCCAGATGCAGAGTCCCATTCCGAGGAGGCAGATGAAGCATGCGACGTAGTGGGGAATGCGGAACCTAGTGCGGAGGAAGAGGAGGGAGGAGTACGATGACGAAGGGGATGGTGGTGCAATCCAGCAACTGAATGGAGGTGATCGAGGTGTATTGATAAGCCCTCACCACGAAGTAATTCCCTTCGACGTCGCATATGGACAAGAGGAAGTACCCTGGGAGGGTGGCGTAGCGGGGGAAGAATAGAGATAGCTCGGAGAAAAGGAAGGAGAACACCGAAGGGGAAGGGGACGAGGAGGAGGAGAGAGAAGAGGTAGTAGGGGACAACGATGGCGAAATAGAGGGGGTGGGAGTCGAAGGATTAGAGGACGGGGCGGTAAAGGGAAGGAAGGGGTGGAGGTTAGAATCAGTGCTCGAAGGAGAGGAGGGGGTAGAAGGGAAGGAAGGGGAGGAGAAGGAGGGGAGGAAGGTAAGGGCGGAGAGGAAGGGTGAGAGGAAGAAGAGGGGCAACGAGGGTCAATGAAGGCCCAACGGGTTCGCTTTCCTCAAAGTGAATCCTGATGCAACTATTATGGGCAACAGCGTTCGTTTCTTTCTCCTCCTCCCCTTCCTCTTGCTTCTGCTGCCTCTTCCTCTCCTCCTCTTCCTCCTGTCTCCTCTTCCTCCTCCTCTCTGCCTTCTCCTTCTTTGTGAGCTTTCTTCGTCCGCCGCAGTACCCTCCACACAACATCCACTCGTACCCTTTCCCCCCATTAGCCTTCCTCGACCTCTCCGCCCTTCTGTATGCATAAAGGAAGAGGGAGTAGAGGACCATCAACATGTAGTTGAGACAGCTCTGCGTGGTTGGAATATTTACTCCATTATTCGACAATAACTGGGAAAACGTCCCTGTCCCCGTGATTGAACACGATACAAGCTGTCCCCCAATGACAAGGATCCAGAAAGACGGCTTCAGGAGACTGTTCAGCTTGGCTCTCCACATTTTGAACACATCACTGTACTTCCACTCATCCTCTTCACTCTCTTCCGAGTAGGAGCTCTCGTCGGTCGAATTATCTCCATCTCCGTATACTTCGTTCGCTTTTCGATCTAACAAGCAAGGCCCACTCCCACGAGAAACAGCAGCTGATCCCGGCGAGTCCACTACCACTTTACACCCTTCTTCTACCTCGTGTATTTCAGCGCCCATTTGCAACTGGACGTTACTGGTAATTAATACGACGCCTACAATATATCAAAGAAACAAGTATACACAAAACGCTACCAGTTAAAACTTTCATATACGTATAGTACAACGCATTTACTACTCTCATTCGTTCGAATATTAAATGGGTAAGTTCAGCAAACTAAAACTGTTATTTACAATCTCTCAAATTGAGAAGCAGGGGAACCTATTTTTGTACTTGATAACAGCTTCTTCTGAAATAGGGTTTCCGCGGATCAAATAAATAATAGTGCGTAACACACACTTCTATTCAGCATCCTTCTATAGCAAGTATCCATTTGGCGATTTTTTGTTTAATCGGTACGCATGAAACATAATGTATTTCATCGATAGAAGTGCGCCTTCTAACCTTTCTAATTCGCTGCCTCTTTTGTTTTTTTTTATTAGTTTTTTTTTTCTGCTTGTGATTCCCTTGCATCATTCTAAGCATGAAGATATATATAGTATTCAAAGTGAATTTCCATTTCGTACATGTCCTGCTCCTTAATACTGGTTGTTAATTCTTTACTGTCTTAACCGCAGATACAGATACGTAATCATCTGCAGCTTCTCTTCTGCGCCACTAAAGCAGTGACAAAAAAGATAACAAACACACAAATTATCAAATCCTCACATTTCATGTGCACAGCCAGCTTGTGTGCATGTCTGTTTATGTACCATTATATCGAGTATGAGAATCTTCAATTCGTTTGCCGATGTTCTGCACCTTTTTGAGAGTGTACCGCGTTTCTACATGCGTAAGTAATAATAATCGTTATGCAAACAACATAGTAGAGCATGCTAAACTTACACTTGCCTGCACAACTGCCGTACTGGGAATCCCTGTCTTTCCCATTTGCACAACCTAAACTACTGTAGTCTGCACTGGGCAGATACACTCTGAATTACTGGGTGAGCAGGGAGGTAAGATGCTCAATAAATGCCATCCTTCCTTTCTCTTGAGATCTGCTGGTGAGTTCACCTTCTGAGCTTAGAGCCAGATAATTCAAAGGCAATGGAGGAATTGCCTTTTCATACAGCTAGTGGATTCGAGATACACATAGAAGAACCTAGCCGAACATTCCATGGTATGCACTACTGTTTAGACATACTCAGACCCATTTGTCAACCGCATGGACCGATAATTTGTTTATCAGCCCTCCTCCCAACGATTCACAAATTCAGTGCGTGGGCAAGTCATTTACCGTGATGCTTTGCGTACACATGCAACGCATTGCATCGCGAACAACCACCCTCTCTAAGCGTGACTGACCAAGACTCCTAATGTAACAGCCTTCATCTCAGGGATCTGACATCCATTGCGCTGAAACTTAGATGATCTAAGGTCGTAGTATACTTCTGTGTTCAATTGCATGCCTAAATACGTACTTGTGCGCGCACGTGCTCGATTGAATTGAGACGAAGAGAACTGACGCCGTTCTTAGCTTTTCCCACAGGTCAAGAAAGAAGAGTGCCACGAAGATAGACAGTAGCACCACCTATAGCCTATCTCCTTGTAGTGACAGTTGCCCGATGTTACGCATGGAAAAGAAAAGCTGCGCGCCCATTTGATTCCATTCATCTCAGTAGTTTCCTTTCTTATACTTGCACAAAAATAAACATCTTTCTACACCGTTTGTAACCCAACCAGCCCAGTCTTTATTTTGTATTAGTAACTTCATCCTTCATAGACTGTATATTACAAATGCTTTCTGATTACAATCATCTCTCTATGACGTTTTTCGAATTGCCGTGCCTACCCTGCTGAATTCTTCGTCATGAATCAATATACAACCAAATGAACATGCCACCATTTATAAAAAAATCGTCTTTATATGTTTTTCCTACTCAACCCTAGCTCATGCCACTTATTTGCAAATAAAGTGAGGTCATGTGCTATTATATTCATTATGAAATAATTGTTGAACAAGAATAGCATTTAAACAACATGAAATAAATGAATATGTACAGATAATATCTATATATTACACAAAAATACATCAAATGCGTATACTCTCGGCGATTTAGTCAAATCAAGTAGCCAGCACAGTGGAATCTGATCTAAACATTTTTTCTTATGAGTTTTTTTTTTTTGTTTTTTTTGTTTTTTCTTTTTTCAGGTAAGTGCTTAAACAAAGCAAGTAGTTTGCTATTTATAAGGGTGTTGAAATGGTGTCTCCCTAGGGACATATTAACATACCTCATCGAATTCAGTGAGAGGGAGCCTGCTCACTTGTTTGTTGAGGTTATTTGCATTATCATTATTCTTTATTTGTTCTTTTCTTCCCAGTACACCCCCTGAGGATCCTGAGAAACTCTCTAAACAGGTATGAACAATAGAAGGGCATTCAATAGTTCAAATATAAAGAAAAACAAACATAGATTCTTCATTTGATTTACAGGCTTTTGCTTGCATTTTTTATGGCGGATGGCGATCCCATCTGTGATTGTTTCCGCACGAAATCTGTGCTTTCGATCAAGCGATTATTTTTTAACTGGGCTTGCAACATTTTCGAGCAGAAACTAACGCATTTGCTCAACGAAACGTCTTTATTACATCATTGATGCCGTTTTTCTTAATTTGCGTGTTCATTTTCTCGGTTGCTTCACCCGATTCGTTACGCTTTAATTCGTAACACGTGATCTATTTGCGTGACATCTGCAATGCCTTCACACCCTCGTTGTTTACGCAGGAGGAAGATGCGTTGATCAAGGAGTGGACTCCTGAGCCCCTTGTCCCTGATGAGTCAGATGAGACCTTGGAGGAGCCTTTGATTTTAAATGGTTCTATCGGGCCTTACGTGAGGTTGAATGGAGAGAAGTACATGTCCCTCGCTAGCGCAAACTTCCTCGGGTTTGCGAACTCGAAGAGAATTAAGGAGAAGGCTGCGGACACTATCCACCACTACGGAGTGGGGTCATGTGGTCCCCGTGGATTCTACGGAACGATCGACGTTCACATTCAGATGGAGAAGACGTTCGCCAAGTTCATGGGAAAGGACGACTCTATTCTTTACTCGGACTGCCTTGGGTGCATGAACAGCGTGATCCCCGCATTCGCCAAGCAGACCGACTACATCGTCGTCGACGAAGCGGTGAGCTACGCCATCCAACAGGGACTGTTGTTGTCCAAGGCCAAGGTGTTTTATTACAAGCACAATGACCTCGCTGACCTCGAGAAGCAGCTCAAGACGGTGGCTAAGCTGGAGCAGAAGAACAACTCCCTGAACCGTCGCTTCATCATCCTAGAGGGAATTTCACACTACACCGGAGAGGTTGCTCCCCTCGACAAGATTGTGGAGTTGCGCCACAAGTACAGGTTCAGAATCATCCTGGACGATACGAACGCTATCGGAGTGCTTGGAGCTAACGGAAGGGGAACGACTGAACACTTCGGAGTCAGCATCGACGACATTGAGATGGTCTGCTGCACCCTCGAAGCTTCCATGGCGAGTGTCGGAGGACTGTGTGCTGGGTCGTTCAAGGCTATCGAGCACCAGAGACTGTCTGGTTTGGGATACTGCTTTTCTGCGTCCTCCCCTCCCTACACCGCTGTGGCTGCCACCACCGCCATCAACATGGTCAACGACGACCCCGCTCTCTGTGCCACCCTTAGGAAGAAGAGCGAGGCGTTCTCTGACTGGCTGGGAGAGGTGGAGGGTTTCTCCGTGACTCAGACCAAGCAGTCTCCCATTAAACACATCCGTCTCTCCAAGTCCCTCGGCTCTCGTTCCAGAGACTCTAAACTCATCTCAGCTATCGCCAAGAGACTCCGCAACAAGGAAAAGATCGTCGTTACCGTGCCCGAGTACATAGCTAACGAGAAGAGCCCTCCCCAACCCTCCCTCAAGGTCTTCATCACCGTCGAACACTCCGACGATGACCTCGAGAGAGCTGCAAAGGAGCTCAAGGAAGCGTGCAAGAAAGAACTTGGGAATGCGAAGAACAACTAGTAGACATATAGGTTTCCGAGTGCATCTCTGTCCCTGACATGCTGGTCACTTTTCTGGCCGTGAAATTCTATCTGCGATGTCTTTCGTTGATATTATGCCCGATAATAGTCATCCGATAATATCGAGCCTCTCTTCTCAATTTTCCTGCCTGCGCCGTTCCCCTTCTCCTTCCTACTCCCTCTCGATTCCTACTCCGTTCCATTCTCCCCACTGGTTTTCTACTTCCTCTCTTCTTTTCTCTCTGTATCTAAAGTACTTTCTCTCCGTGTTTTTTTAAACCGCGTTCTTCTTGCCTTGTAATACAACTTCACAGTGCGAGACAGTCAGTACTCACTCGTTTGTAATTACAGTGTATTCCTAATCTGCCCCATCCATTTCTGTTAATTTATTCACAGCCTCCTGTTGTTTATCAAACGTGCGTGTGCGTTTGCTTTGCTATTCCAATAAATAATTCTACTTTACCTATTTCTACTCAGTTCTTTTCCCTAATCTTTTTGTGTCAAAGCAGCAATGACATAAATGTATCCTGAAAAAAAGTTATATTCATTACACTATTTCAAATTCATTCACATTTGATTGATTCTACACGGTAAATGCGCCCATGAGTACTAGAATTCAATGCATACTGGGAATACTTTGCATTTTTTCTTTTATTTAGATTTGCGACTGTTGCATTTGCTGCGGGGATTCTGGACTGATTAGCAAAGAAGAAAAGAATCTCAAAAAGAACATCATTAATTAACATACTTGATTTTATAACTACGCGCATCACTATTCACTATGTCAATAGGTTACAATGTGCTATTCGTGTTCATTGTGCGGGATACGCACTAGCTTCTTCACTATCTTTTGCACTTTTTGTCGCTTTCTATAGGAAGATTTTTTTTTTATAGAAGAGGCAACTTACTAATTTACTGACACAGAATTCAAGTATGCCCTTAACACATGAGAAATACCTCAGAAATGACAATGCTTTCCTATCCATTAACTTTAAATTACAAGAGGGAGGCCTTATAATAATGTAATATGCATATTTTATTTTAATCTGTCGACGCCATTAAAATATTTCATTTCAATTCTATTTTGATTTGGAGATACCATTCTTTGAGTTTGGGAAACTCATCAACCTGCTATTTGCAGCAAACCGCACACTGTCAAGTGATTGTTCTTTCTGAAAACAAATGTCTCAGAACAGTTGCGTAACGTATGCAATGGTTAATTTTTGGGTTTAGGTGGTGTATATGAGTTTTATTTCATACCTGTAGTTTGACGTGTGTGGAGATTCAATAATTGTGAATGAGCCGCTAATAGAGGATTGATAGATGTATTTAGACTCTGGCTTAGAACAGGCGAAGTTAAATATTGTTCTGGCATGCTTGGGTGTTCTTCTGATATTTTTCGTCGACTGATGGTTGCTGGTGTCATCCTTTTTTTCTTCTCTTTTCATAATTTTCGTTTCTTACTAAGGAATAAGCGAGCAGAGACTTTACGTCGTTTGCATTGCGATCTCAAGTAGCAACAATTCCTCAACTTTCTGCTGGCATGGTGTGCTGTTGTAAGTACTAGCTGCTCCGTACGCATGCGCCTGTGCAATATGGTTTGGGTTCTATTTTCTTCACCGTTTCTTTCTTTAATGTTTTTCTGCGTTCTTTCGTGGATGCATACTTCGTATCTAAGATTGATGACCATTCATATCTGAATGAGTACGCGAGTTCATGTTGTCGCATTCCTTGATTTCTTTCTATGCATACCATACCTTGTACATTTATTTTTTATTCCGGCGTTTATATGGCAGACTTTCAGCTCTGTTTGATTCTGATATATATTGCATGTAGTGCTATAAACGCTTTCTTTTTACCTTCGGGCTGTTGTATTTGTCTGTTGACTACAACCAGTCAAGGATGACTGTACTTCTTTGTTCTTCTGGAAAGTCTTGAACTGCAACGTCGTTAAGGCCTTTTATTTTTAATAAATTGCCAGATTAAAAATTCCTGCATAAATAATATGAATTTCGTGTTTCCCGGGAAAATCTTCATATCCTGCAAAGTACGTATAAACACATTTTTATTTAAATTATCTACAGGACTTATTATTCATCGATTGTGCACTCTATTGCCATACATCGTCTTAAATCTTTTACTGTGCAGTTCATAACTTTTTTGTTGTTTAAATAGTACACATTTGGATATTTTTTTTTTTTTTGTTTTTTTTTTGTTTTCTCTACATTTTGTTCGTTTTCGTTTTAATTTAGATTTTATCATAAATTCACGTCAATTGAAGCACCTCATTTAACACGTATCTAATACCTGCTTCTTAAATTCCACCTTTCTAGTGAGTCCGTGATTGATTAATATGGATTCAGACCAACCTTGTGTTGAGCAGGTGTATTCGATATTCCGCGGAGCTCCACCCACTTAAGAAAGTAATTCCCATTGATCCAGCGAATAGAGTGCACCATCATCAAAATCGTAGCCCCCTCTAAAGTAGAAATCTATAGCTCCAGGATTGATGTGCCCTTCCCATACCCAGTTGGAAGGGCTAGACGGGGATTCAATGTGCCAACATGCATGTAACTTACAAAAAGAAACCAAGAAGGAGAGGAGGGAGAAGAGTGCGTGGATGTTGCGTAAGAGAGAACCAAACACAAAAAACAGGATATACATCCACAGGACACGATAAATGCGACAGAGAGCGAGAGTGGGGGCATGGGGCAGACTAAGTGGAAAGAGAGGGATTTACGAGAGAAGTATCCTTATTTGCATGCAATGGAAGATCTTTTTGACCTTCTTAAAGCGGCAAAGAAGGAAGAAGGAGCAGAGTGAGGTGGCTGGGAAGGGGAGAGACAGTCTCATCGAGGGAGTATGTCCTATATTGGACAGGGAAGAGGGAGAGAGGAGGAAGACAAACGAGACGAAGCGAGGGATACGGGAGTGGAGAGAGAGAGAAAGGAGAAGGGAGGAACTGAGGGGGAGGTGAGGGAGAAGGGGTGAGAGAAGGAGAGTGGGTAGTAGAAAGATAGAGATATGGATGTTTCATGTGAAGGATGCACACGAAAGAAGGAGGGAGGCAGAGAGGGAGAGGGCAGGGGAGGGGGGGGGAGAGGGGAGAGAGAGGGAGAGAGAAAGGGAAAGAGGAAGAGGCAGAGAGAGAAAAGAAGGGCAAGGAGGAGGGTGGAGGAAAAGGAGAGGAGCAGGAGGGAACGGGAGTCGATTGCTCGATGTTGAGTAACAGAAAGCAGCCATATTTCCTCTCCCCTCTCTTCCCTCTCTTCTATTTCTTCTTCTTCTACTATTTCTTCTCCTTCTATTTCTTCTCCTTCTATTTCTCCTCCTCCCGCTTCTCCTCCTTCTTTTTCTCCTCCTCCTCTTTCCTCTCATTCCGTTTCTTCTCCTTCTCTTCCTCTTTCTACTTCTCTCCTCCCCAACTCATCCATTCCTTCACTTTTCTCTTTCCTCTCTCTCTTCCCTATCTCTCTCTCTTTCCGCCTTTCCTTCTCTCTCTTCTCTCTCCCCTCTCTTCTCTCTCTCTCCCCTCCCTCTCTTCTCTTTCCTCTCTCTCCTCTCTCTCTCTCCTCTCTCCCTCCCTCCCTCTGCCTTATTTTCTCCCATACAGTTCCTCTCTTCCCACCCACCCTCCTCTCAGTCGCCCTTCCTCCTTCCTCCTTCTCCTCTCCCCCTTCCTCCTTCACTTCTTTTCTCTATCCCCTTCCCTCATTTCTTCCTCCTTTCTGCCCCCTCTCCTGCTCCGCTTCCCCTCAGTCGGCCTCCTCCATTCCTCTCTGCTCTTCTCTTTTCAGCTTCTCATTCCTTTTCTCTCTTTCTCACCCTCCTCCCCTTCCTCCCCCTCCCCTCCCCTCCTCCTCCTCCTCCTCCTCCCTCTCCTCCTCCCCCTCCTCGATCCCCTCTTCCTTTCCCCTCTTCTTCTCAAAACCTCCTCCCTACTCCTCCTCAGCCTCTTATAGAACACTTCAAATTGAGACTTCTCCAACAATTATGTGCTCATAAAAATGAAGAGAGAGGAGATGGTGGAGAAAGGGAGAGGGAGAGGGAGGAAAGAGAGAGAGAGGACAGGGGAAAAAAGAAGAGCATAGGAGGGAGAGGGAGAGGGAGAGAGAGAGGGAGGAGGTAAAGAGAATAGAGAAGAATAACAGGGAACGAGAGGACATAGTTCGGAAGCAGCAACTTCTGGAGCTTCTCAATTTGATTGAAAACCAGAGAGCAGGAAGAGGAGGAGGGGGGAAGGAGGAGAGAAAGGAAGGAAAAGAATGAGAGGGAAATCGAGAAGGAGAACGAAAAAAAACTCAACCAAGAAGCAGTTGGAAAAAAAGAATTTTTCTTCTTCTTCCTCTTCTTCCTCCTCTTCTCTTCTCCCCCTTCCTCTCCCTCTTCCTCTTCCTACTCTTCTGCTTCTCTCTCCTCCTTCCCCCCTCCCTCTTCTTCCCCTTCCTCTTCCCCTTCTCCTCTACTTCTCCTTCTCCTTCTCCTTCTCCTTCTCTCTCTTCTTCTCCTTCTCCATCCACTTCCTCTTCGCCCTGGTCTTCATTCTGCTCTTCTTCTTGTTCCCCCATCTCGCTCCTAAACAACGTAGGAAATATGAATGACATTGGAAACATGGATGCACAAGCTCTCCTCGGCATCATTGAACTTAGAAGAAAGAGAAAGAAAAGCAAAACAGGAAGAGAGAAGGAGGAGAAGGAAAAGGAGAGGGAGAAGGGAAGAAAAGGAAGAGGGAGAGTGGAGAGGGAGAGGGAGAGGAAGGGAGGGAGAGGGAGAGGGAGAGGGAGAGGGAGAGGGAGAGGGAAGGGAGAGGGTTCAAGAGACCGTTCGTTCTTGCTCCTTCACTTCTCTCCGCCCTAGCTTCTCTTCCTCTTCCCCTTCTCCCCTCCTCCTCCTCCCCTTTCTCCCACCTTCTCTCCCCCTCTCCCCCCTCTCTCCCTCCTCCTCGCCCTCTCTTTCACTTTGTGCTCCTCTCTCTCCTCTCTCTTCCCTCTCCCCCCTCTCTGCCTCTTACCCCCACCCTTATTCATCATCTGTCTCCTCCTCTTCTCTTTCCCTCTTCCCTCCCTTCTTCCCTCCCCTCTTGCCATCCCCTCTCTTCCCTCTCTTCCCTCTCCCCCCCCTCCTCCCTCTCCCCTCCCTCCTCCCTCTCTCCCCTCTCCTCCCTCTCCCTCCCTCTCCTCCCTCTCTTCCCTCTCTCCCTTCTCTTCCCTCCCTTCCCTCACCCCCTCTCTTCTCTCTCTCCCCTCTCTCCTCTCTCCTCCCTCTCCCCTCTTATTTCCTCTCTCCTCCTCCCCCTCTCTCTCTCTCTCTCACCTCAAGAACAATCCCTTCATCCTCCACATCTCATTTGCGGTCACTTCCTTTTTTTCATCCCTGTCGCCCCTTTTCTTCTCTCTCCCTCCCCCCTCTCCTCTCTCGCTTCCCTCTCCTCTCTCTTCCCCTCCTCTTCCTTTTCTTCTTCGTCTTCTTCCTTTTGTTATCCGCCTTCATTACCTTCTTCATTTCCTTCTTCTTCTTCTTCTTCTTCTTCTTCTTCTTCTTCTTCTTCTTCTTCTTCTTCCTCCTCTTCTTCTCATCTTCTTCTCATTTTGAGTGCTCCGAAGAAGGGGCGCAGGAGGTAAGAGAAGTCGAAAAACAAAGGAGTGGATATCTGAGAGAGGAGGAGGAGGGAAAGGGGGCGGAGGAGGAGGAGGAAGGGAAGAAGGCGGGGGGAGCGGAAGATGCAAGAGACAGACGAGTGGTATTCTCGTTTCAAGAGGAGAGAAGAGGGAGAGAGAGAGGAGAGAGAGAGAGAGAGAGGGGAAGGACGATGAAAGTGAGAGTGAGGGGGCGAGGGAGAGAGATGGGGAGAGGGAGAGGGAAGGGAGAGGGAAAAGGAGGAGGGAAAGAAGAGAGTCAAAAGAGAGGGGGATGAGGAGGAGGAGAGGGATTGGTGGGGTCGGGGAATCACAAGGAGAGGGAGAAGGAGGATGGAGGGAGGAGGAGGAGGAGGAGGAGGAGGAGGAGGTCAATCAGGAGGGGAGGAAGAGGAGAGGTGTCGTAGAGCTAGTGAAGACGGGAGAAAATACGAGGGAGAGGGGGAGGAAGAGATCTGTTTCAAAGAGGCGGTGAAGGAGGAGAAAGGGGAACATCATCAAATGAAGCAGGAGAAGGGGGAGGAGAGGAGGGAGGAGAAGGCGGGAGGAGAAGGGGGAGGAGGTTGCGAGGGAGAAGACGGAAGATGCCATTGCAAGATTTGGACCGGGAGAAGGGGAGGTGGTCGAGATTGGAGGTGAAGAGGAAGGGGAGGAAACACAAACCGAGGAGAAGGAGGAGGAGAAGGAGGAGGCGAAGGAGGACGAAGAGGAAGAGGAAGAGGAAGGAGGAAGAGGAAGGAGGAGCAGGAAGGGGAAGGAGAAGGGGAAGAAGAAGAGGAAGATGAGTGGGAAGACAGACACATTGGCTTAGTAGGAAGAGAAGTCGACACGACCGAACACGTATCAATTGATGCCACTGAGCAAGTCGAACCAGGAGAGATCGGAGGAAATATGAACGATCCATACCGGGTTCCACCGACAGCAACAACTACAAGCGGAGTTTCATCATCAACAACAACAACAACAACAACAGCAACAACAACAACAACAGCAGGAACAGCAGGAGCAAATTAAAATACAAATGCTACTGCTTCTGCGATTGAAAGATACAACAACAACAACAACAACAACAACTAGAAGAAGAAAAGAGAAAAGAAAAGAACGGCAAGAACAGCAGCAACAGCAGCAGCAACAACAGCAAGAACAACAACTGATGCTCATGGGACAAGGCTCTTATGGACTCCCAAGCTCGACCTTCTTTCTCCTCTTCCTTCTCCTCTTCCTTCTCCTCTTCCTTCTCCTCTTCCTTCTCCTCTTCCCTCTTCTCCCCTTTCCCCGCCTTGCAATTTCCCTTCTCCTCCTCCTTCTCTTCTTCCTCCTCCCCTCCTTCCTCTTCTCCTCCCTCCTCCGCTTTCCCTTTCCTGTCAAGCTCGCTTCCCTCCTTCTCCTTCTCCTCCCTTTCCTCCCTTTCCTCCCTTTCCTCTCTCCTCCCTCTCCTCCCTCTCCCCCTCTCCTCCCTTTCCTCCCTCTCCCCCCTCTCCTCCCTTTCTTCCTTCTCCTCTTTCTCTCCCCTACCTCCCCTCTCCTCCCTCTCTTCTCTCTCTTCTCTCTTTCTTCTCTCTCTCTTTTTCCCCTCTCCCCTCTGGTTCTCCACCTACTCATGTCTCCGCCATCTCCCCCGTCTCCCTTTCTTCTTCCCTCTCAGTCCCCTCTTCACTATCCCTCTTCCCTCTCCTTCTCTTCCCCTCTCTCTATGTCCCCTTCTCTCCTGCCCTCTCCCGCTCACTCTCACTTGCCCCTCTCTTCCTCCCTTTCTTCCTCTCCTTCTTTTCCTTCTCTCCCCTCTTCCCCTCCCTCCTCTTCCTCTCCCTCTCCCTCTCCCTCTCCTCTTCCTCTCCCTCTTCCTGCTCCTGCTCCTGCTCCTGCTTTCCCTTCAACCAGTTCCCCTCTTCCGCCCCCCTTTTTCTTCCTTCTCTCTTTTTCCTTGCCTCTCCTTCCCTCTCCACTCTCAGTACCCCCTTCCTCTCGTTGCGTCTAATTCTACTTCATCTCTTCCGCATGCCCTTCCCTCTTCCACCGGTTCTTCCCCTCCCTCCTCCTCTACCCCTTTCCATCTTCTCTCAGGCCACTCTCCTATTCACCATGACTCTCTTATCACGAACCACGAGGAAGGAGGAGAAGTGAATACACAGAGGAGGAGAGGGAAGAAGAGGTGCTCGCGAATTCAGACCATTCAAATTGAGCGAGAGAGAAAGTAGAAGAATGGAAAGAAGGAGAGAGAGGGAGGGATAGGGAGCGGGGGAGAGAGAGAAAGGGAGAGGGGAAAGGAGAGGGAGAGGGAGAAGGCACGCGAGAGGGAGAAGGAGAGGGAGAAGGAAAAGGAGAAGGAGAGGCAGAAGAGTGATGGGAGGAAGGGGAGGAGGAAAATCAGAAGAGTGGGAAGGCCGAGTGTTAGCCAAATGGTAGCTATAGCTCAGAAGGCTAAAGAGAGAGAGGGAGAGGGAGGAGGAGGAAAGGAAGAGGGAGGGAGGAGTGGGAGAAGGAGATGAGAGGAGAGAGAGAGGGAGAGGGAGAGGGAGAGAGAGCGGGGGGAGGAGGAGGGAGAAGGCCAGGGCATCAAGTGGAACAGACGAAAGAGAAATTACATAAGTATGATGAGGCTCGTGAAGTGCTGAGGGGTTTCGAACGGAAAAAAGGAGGAGGAAGGAAGAGGGCTGTAGAAGGAGGAGAGAAGGGGAGAGGGGGAGAGGGGGGAGGGAGAGAGGGGGGGGGAGAAGGATGAGAAAGAGGAGGAAGGAGGAGGAGAAGAAGAAGGAGAAGGAGAAGGAGGAGGAGAAGGAGGAGGGGGAAAGGAGGAGGAGGAAGGAGAAGGAGGAGAAGGAGGAGGAGGAGAAGGAGGAGGAGGAGGAGGAGAAGGAAGCAAAGGAGAGAGAGAGAAAGAGAGATGGACTGTCTGTCGTTCCAAACGAAGGCCACCCCGCTAATCGTATACAGCTCTCTCCCTCTCCTCCTCCTCTCCCTCTTCCTCTTCCTCTTCCTCTCCCTCTTCCTCTCCCTCTTCCTCTTCCTCTTCTCCTTTTCCTACCCTCCTTCTCCCTCTTCCTCTTCTTCTTCCTCTTCTTCTTCCTCTTCCTCTTCCCTTTCCTCTCTCCTCCTTCTCCTTCCTCTTCCTCTTCCTCTTCCTCTTCCTCTTCTCTCCCTCTTCCTCTTCCTCTTCCTCTTCCTCTTCCTCTTCATCTTCTCCATCCTCTCCCTCTTCTCTTTCCTCTTCTTCCTCCTTCTCTTCCCCTTCCTCCTCCTTCTCTTCTCCTCTCTCTATACCCCTTCCTCTTTCTCCTCCTTCTCCCTCTCCCTCTCTCTCCCTCCCTCCCCCCCTCCCTCTCCCTCTCCCTCCTTCCCTCTCCCTCTCCCTCTCCCTCTCCCTCTCCCTCCCTCTCTCTTTCTCCTCTTCTTTCTCCTCTTCTCCTCCTAAAGAAGAGGGAAATAGAAAGAACGGAGGAAAAGAGAAGGAAGAGGAAGCAGAGGAGAAGAGGGAGGCAGAGGGTGAGGAGAAAGAAAAAGAAAGAGAAAGAGAGGGAGAGGGGGAGGGAGAGGGAGAGGGAGAGGGAGTAGTAGAAAGAGAAGGAGAAAGAGCAATCAAAACAGAAAGAGAGAGGATTTCAGAAGGTGGAGAGGCAGAAGAAGAGAAGGAGAAGGAGAAGGAGAAGGAGAGGGAGAGGGAGAGGGAGAGGGAGAGGGAGGAGAAGGAAAGGAAAGAGAGAAGGAGAAGGAAAAGAAGGAGAAAGAAAGGAGAAAGAAAGAGAGGACAGAAAGGACTTAGGATGTGTGAGGAAGAGAGGGGCTCAGAGAAAGAGAAGTTGGAGGAGGAGAAATGGGAGGAGGCGGATACGAGGAACACGACTGACCAAGCCAGAATGCGAATGAACTGCTTTTTGTCCATTGATCACCTCACAAAGGAAGAGAAAATTTTCCTAGTCGAGGATAGGTATGGAGGAGGGTCCACGATGATGCGGTTGGCAGAGGGAATCGCGGGGGAGATAGGGAGAGCGTAGTAGAGGCGGGAAGGGAGATACTTGCGAAGCGGGAGCAGGGGAGAGGAATGGGGTCGCCCTCGTCGACGGGAGAAGAGGAAAGAGAGCTAGAGCGAAGAAGTGGAAAAAGAGCGCAGAGGAGGAGAAGGAGGAGAAGGAGAAGGAGGAGAAGAAGGGAGGAGGAGAAGGAGAAGGAGAAGGAGGATGAGAAGGAGAAGGATAAGGAGAAAGAGGATGAGAAGGAGGAGGAGGAGGAGAAGGAAGAGAAGGAGGAGGAGAAGGAAGAGAAGGAGGAGGAGAAGGAGGAGAAGGAGGAGGATGAGGAGGAGAAGGAGGAGGAGAAGGAGAATCAAAGGGAAAAGGAAAAGGGAGAGGAAGAAGAAGAGAAGGGGAGAGAAGGGAGAGAAGGGAGAGGAAGACGATACGGATGAGACGATAGTGACAGAAGGGGAAGAAGAAAAAGAACGCTTTTCAGGGTGGGATCGACTAGAGCTGGGGGAGAGGGAGAGGGGGAGATGGAGGCGTTGAGCGCGGTTTTGTCTTCTCTTGATGGCGAGATGTTTTATTTTCAATCCTACTCTCGTGCTTTTTCTTTCCTCCGGAAGTGCTGCTCTATCTTCGGATTCTCCCTCTCTCCTCCCGCCCAGACGAGGGACGGTTTGACCGACACCTTCATGTGCAGGTTGTCAAGAGATAGGAGAAAGATGAGCGAGGGGAGAGGGAAGGGAACGTGAAGAAGTTCAGCGAGGCGAAGAAAAAGATACTGCAGATGACATACTTGCTAAGATCAGAGGACGAGAAGTACTACCTTGAGAAGGGGTGGAGGAGGGGGAGGAGGAAGAGGGGGAGGGGCAGGGGGAGGGGGAAGGGGAAGGGAAGAGGAGGGGGGGAGAGGGTGGAGAGGAAGAAGGAAACATCCGATGACCGCGTTCTTTCATCGCACGATGACTTTTTAAGAGTCCAAAGAGGGGTGTGGAGATCGAGAAATGAGTCAACGAAGTGTACTTTCAAGGTCAGAATGAGCCTCTTTAACTGCCCACCACACCCACTTGACGCTGTGTGCGTAGTCTTTTCAGGATCTCACAACCACAAGTGCCCTCACTTTCCTCTCTCAAATTTCCCATAGGCAGTGGCTCCTCTTCTCTTATTCATTCCTCTACACCCTTTCGTTTTTCGTCTCATCTTCTTCATTCCCTTCGCTTGCGTCCTCCCCTTTCCTTTCTCTTCTTCCCTCTTGCTTCCCCTGACTTCACCCTTCTCTTTTTTTGCATTTTTTCTTTGTTTTCGTCGTGTTTCATCAAGACCCGTAGTTTATGTCTAATTTTTTTTTCCCGTTGTTCTTTACTCGTTATTTTTTATTTTTTATTTGTTATTCGTTATTTGCTATTTGTTATTTGCTATTTTTTTTTATTTTTTATTTCCCTTTGTGGTTTGTCATTAAGTGATTTGCAATTCGTGATTTTGGATTTGTATTTGTACATTTTTTTTTTTTTTTAGTTTTGGATTTTGGATATTTGATATTTGATTTTCCTAAAACGATCACTATGCACTGTTTATAGTTTCGTTTATATGTTTTAGATTTCGTGTTTCGTATGTTATATTTCTATTTCTAGTGTTTTATTCATATTTTGTTTCGTATTTCATTCCCCGTTTAATTTCGTATTTCGTGCTATATACTGTATTATAGATTTTATGTGTAGTGTTTTGTGCTCTACGTCTTCATTTTTAGTTTGGCTTCATGAATAGACATTCTTGCACTGATCAATGCCCAACACGTTTTTTAATCTGTGCGTGTCTATTCGTTTTGGTACATCTGCTTGTTTTTGCGTGAGTGAATTTGCACTGAACTCGTAAAAATTCTATCTGTACTTATATTTGCCCGTGCCCTGGTTTTCCTCTTATTAATGTTTTCTATTTGTTTCTGCCTTTGTTTTTGCCAATCAATATCCGTTTGAGCATATACTTGCTCTCTTTGTTTATTCTTTTCGTGCGTTGAGATATTTTCTTCGATATCCGCATTATTATTTTTATCCTTTCTATTCATTCGGGTACTTCCGATATTTAGATATTTAGATATTTATGTATTGAGATATTTGGATATTTAGATATTTATGTATTGAGATATTTATATACTTAGATATTTGGATATTAGATATTTATATATTTAGATATTTATTCTCGCGCACATGTACATTTCTATGCATCCACTTCTCTAATTTAATCCCTTTCTTTACCTCTCTCTCACTTAGAGGCTCTTCGACCTCTTACTTCACCTTTCTTTCTTGCTTTTTGCTTGCACTAGTATGATTCAAACCACAAGATATTTTTTTGTTTATATATACTGGAACGAATATGGTCCGTTCACATGCTTCGCTCATTTCGTTTGACGTCGTTGTTTTTCCGATGTCCGTTGCCTGTTTACTTGTATGTATGTATGTATGTATGTATGTATTTCAGTATTAATTTCCTTCCGTGTTTCACTCTTGTTTTCTTCTCTGTTTGTGCCTCCTGCATTTTCGATGACCAAGCCAAGATGGTTCATTCGGTTGATACGTATTCTTTCTTTTCCCCTGTGCTATTCACGAATCGTTTCCTCGATAGTTGTATAGTTGTATGACTCTGTAGTTCATTGTTCAGGGGTTTTGTTTTAATTTTGATTCGTTTTTTGTTTTTTTTCTCGTTGCATTTTTTTTGGTCATTGTTCATTCAAATTCTTCACTCTGATTTCTCTCTCTATCTGTTTCTACTTTGCCCTCTTCGTTAGCGTCTGGCTTTGCGACTGGTCATGTTCTGTCTGTCTCTTAAATCTCCTGCAACCCTATACTAAGCCGATCTATAATCCGAGACTTTCTAGAGGAACAGTTCACTCTTCTTTCTCCTTCTCCTTCTCCTTTCCTTTGCCATTCGCCTTCTCCTTCTTCTCCTTCTCCTTCTTCTTCTCCTTTCTTTTCCTTTGGTCGCCTAGTCCTTGAATTAATTTCCGATAACTGAAATACCTTGTTTTGCGCTCGTTTGTACATGCTTTGTTTCTTTTTGTTTTTGTTTGCGTTTTTGTTGTTGTTTTGTGTTTTTGTTATTGTTTATGTTTATGTTTCTGTTTGTGTTTTTGTTATTGTTTTTGTATTGTTTTTTTTTTTGTTTTTGTTTTTGTTTTTGTTCTTGTTTTTGTTTTCGCTTCGCCTGGCTCCGCTTCGTTAGCTATGTTTCGCTTCGTTTGCTTTGCTTAGCTTCGTTTTGCTTCGTTTCGCGTCGCTTATCTTTTTATTGCTATGTTTGGTTCTACGCTGCTCTATTTTGTTCTGCTTTTGTTTTTTTTCTGTTTCTTTCGAGTTTCGCTTTGCTGGCCAGCAAGCCTTAGCGTCACGTATCTTAGATGCGTTGCTTCAGTTATCCAGTTCCACTGCACGACCCAGTCTCTTCCTCTCCTCTTCCCTTCCCCCCACATCGGTATGCTTGTGTGGCATGCATTTCGTTCTTTGGCGTACAGTGGTACTGCAGTGCGTGCCTATTCTACTCTTCGAAAGAGGAAACATATTTGTTCCTCCTTGCACCCTTTTCTTTTTCTGTAGTTGTTTTTGTTTGTGCTCTTGTTATCGTTTTTTAAATTTTTTTATTTTTTTTTTGCATTCCATAGTTACTTGTGGTGGCATTATTCACGATGATAGAACTTCAACAAAGACAGACATCCCGACGGGATTCTGAGGAGGCGTCTCCGGTCTCCTTCCATTTCCTTCAAGGAAATTCCTCTCCTTTTCCTCCTTTTGTTTTCTCTGCTATTTTCTTTGCTTTTTAATTTTTTAATTTGTTTGTTATTTTGTTTTTTATGCATCTATCACAATTTTGAATTTTGAATGACAGTGGATTTGTTTTTGTTTTTGTTTTTGTTGTTTCTTGTGAAGTTCACTGAACTCCAGACAACTCTCTCTTGTGCCCTTCGGCATTAGAACGTAATCTATTTTCTTTTATTTATCTATTCTTTTATTTACCTATTATGTTGTTTATCTATTATTTTGTTTATCTATTATTTTGTTTATCTATTTTGTTTATCTGTTCTTTGATTTATCTGTTCTTTGATTTATCGTTCTTTGATTTATCTGTTCTTTGATTTATATGTTCTTTGATTTATCGTTCTTTGATTTATCGTTCTTTGATTTATCGTTCTTTGATTTATCTGTTCCTTGATTTATCTGTTCTTTGACCTATCTATTTGTATACTTTTCCATTTATCTAGCTCCCTATTTCTCTCGTTCTCTAAGTCTCTGCTCTCTACTCGACTACTCTCTAGTAGACACTCCCCACAACCCATTCCCTACCTTCCAATGCTTAGCTCGTAGTGCGTTCTGTGCGTTCTTCGCACTGATGAGACGTAGCAATCGTTCTTGATTCAGTCCGGTACTTCCGGCACACTTCGCATTCCTTCGATTCCAAAATACTGGAATTAGAAACTCGGGAGGAACAGGTGGTGGATTCCTGGCTCTCAGAAAGACACATACGCAACAGTTCTTCGTATGCTCACAAGCACACATCTTTGCGCACATACACACGCTACACCCGACTCTACCTCGCTGACTGACCGACTGAAAACCTAAGGCAGTCATCAGGGATCTCGGGCTGTTCACGTCGTGGCGTAGATTTGTCTCTTTCTGATTTGCCGAAGTGACGGCATCTGCACGCACTCTTTCTTATCCACACACACAAACACCCTCGCGTCGTGCTCTTCCTTCTTTCGCTGGCCCCATATGTTATCTGTCAACGTTTCTGTTCAAATATACATATACACGCCGATTTTTGTATCGAAGAGACGGCAGATGCACGAGTAGAGATACTGAGCCAATAGACGACACGCATTCTTATACAAGTATAAGTAGAGATGTCTGGGAGTACGAAAAAATTGGTAATAAAAATTGTAAAAACTAGACACTGTCTTTCTCTTCTTTTCGGAACTAGGGCCGTATAATGGAATTCTGTGTCCCCAGGACCTACTTCGAAATGATTTGTATTTGATGCCGCAAAAAAAGCTCAAATAAGTGGAATTAAACCTGTTTTTGATGTGCTCGAAGGTATCTGTTGAACTGTCTTTCTTGGCATTTCGAACAATTATATTTAGATGTGTACTAGATGTAGATGTCGTTGAGGTTTTTATTATGCAGATTCTCTTTCTCTAAGTTTTCAAAATACAGCATTTTCAGCGCAACTCAACATAATTACATGTGCATACACATACACATTTATATAGATACAAAAACCATACACCCCTACACACTCATATGATGAGTGAGATAAGTACACGAAGACATGCATCTATACTAATTATTCTGTCAAAAGGGACACCAGAGATGTTGAATGAGCAAGCGAAGATTGCTTTTTATTATTGAAAATAAACATTTGTAAACACGTAACTTAACATAAACAACTGGGCAGAAGACAAAAAAGAGACTATACAAAGAGGACACGAATAACGAGTTGTAAATATACGATCCAACGATCAAAACATCAACGAAGAAAGCCCATAAGTTAAGCAGTAAAGCGAATAAGTAAATTACGAACACACACAAACAGTGCATAGGGGACATCTAGAAAATACTAATCTAAACAAGCTACGAGTACTCGACAACGAGCAGTGGAACACAACATCGAAACAGAATACAGATGGAGTGGGCACTCACAAGGCGGAAGAAACAGAGGGCTGTGGAACTAAGTTAAAGGAAGTAAGAGCGAAAGATACGCAAATACACATGAAATGAAATACAAGCAAGTACAAATCAAACACAACGAAGGAGTACGCCGAATGCAAACGCAAAGAACGCCATATCATGAGGAAATGGGACGAGGAGTGTTTGTGCACTGCACGCTACCAATTAACGAAACGCAACAGATCAAATATACAGCGGAGAAAAAGGACAGGCCGCAAGACACCGACAACCCCCTCCCTCCTCATTGTCCTCGAAAACCGGGTGCTCTCTCTACCGCTCCCTCTTCTTTCATATGATTCACTCGTCTTTCATCTTCCTTCCCCCCCCTTCTATTCATCTGCTTCCCTTTCCTTCCCTCTCCTTCCCTTTCCCTCCCCCTCAATCTTCTTCCTTTTCCCTTTCTTCCTCTCCTTTTACCCCTCCTCCACCTCTTTCTCTTCCTTTTTTGCCCTTTCTTTCATCTACTTCACCTTCACCCCTTACTTCCCCTCGCCCCCCCTCACTTCCTCTCCGCTAGTTTATTAATGAGATAGTGCAGCGCTTGTCTCATATGCTCGGGCAACCTCTGGAATATGTTGTCCAGCTCTTCGGCAGGGAGAGCCAGAAGGGACCTGAGCTGGTTCTTAACTTGTTCATTCACAGAAGGAGGAAGGGACGACAACAACTCTTCTACACGGTCGGGAGGAGCACCGGTGGGGTGCAACCCGTTCATTCCCACGTTGGGCCTGTTCATGCCTCCGTTGGGCCCACCCATGCCCACACTGTGCCCCGAATTGGGACCGTTGGGTCCGTTAGGTCCGTTGGGTCCATTTGGTTGGTAGTACCCTCCCTGGTGTCCTCCCATTTGCTGTTGCATTTGTTGGTGTTGAATCTGTTGATGCTCCATCTGTCCACCATCCTGTCCCATAGGATGGGCGTTCTTGTTGAACTGTCTCCCCCCACCTCCTCCATGTCTGTTCATATCGAACCTCTGTCCTCCTCCCTGGTAGTTCGCAGCCGATCCGACGGGAGGAGCATTCAGTGCATTCATATTTCCAACGTTGTTCTGGGTGACTTGAATCTCCAGTCTCTTGATATCCTCCGGATGAACAAAACCGAAGAGGATTTGGATCTCGAGCAGAGCCATCGACAACACGGGACTCTCCGCCAGCATCGTCTGCGCTGCGTTGGGGTCCTTGTTGGCAAGGTGCTTGAATTCTTCGAGGATGCTGAGCTGGTCTTGGGGCGACATATTCCTCAACAATTCTGTTATCTTTTCTGGAGTGTCCACTGATCCCGGTAGCATCGCAGGGCGAGACACAGTGTTAGATCCAATCACCGTTGACCTCCTGTCTCTGTCTCCTGTAGGTACGAAATGTAAGACGAAACAACGAAATACATTGGAACAATCGACAATAACAACGCACAACGCAAACAAATCATATTCGGAACGTAAAACAATGTATCACGTATACGCATGGGATTAATTCACAGGGAAATCACATCCAACACATGCACGGGGGGTCAGATATGAGTTCGAAGGAGAAAAGGAAACGAAATAACTACGACAAGGAGTCGAAAAGCGCAAGAGAAAAACAAATAGAATGAAAAGAAATAGAAAGACAAGAACTACGAATACTCAGATGGAGTACAGAAAAAACACGACGGGAAGAAACATACCATCATCTGCATGCTTAACGTTGATGGATCTGCCGAAGTAGTTGTGCTTGTCGAGGTTTCTGACTGCATTGTTAGCTGATTCGATGTCATCGAACTCCACCAACGCAGACCCGCGGAACTTTCCTGTCTTCACATCGAAGTTCAGTTTCACGTTCACCACCTTACCCTCGATCCTAAACAAGTCGTTCAGCGATTGTTCGTTCGTTTCATACTGCGGTTGATAGGTGTGTGTTGTGTGGAATACAAGATGGGTGGTAGCAGAGAAAGAGTTTAGAACAAACGAGACAATGCATGAGTATTCTTTTCTGAAAATACAAAGAAATAACAAAACCCGCATTACATATAACTCACCGGCAGATTGCTGACATATATAAATCTAGCCCTCTCCTTGGGTTCACCAAAGTTAGACATATCCCTGCGTGCAAAGTAAAGGGAATCATTATGTTAGAAGATTCGCAAAGAAGAAAAAATTGCAATCAGACGCAACCCACACATAGTCATTTAACAATAAAATACTAGTAATTCATTCGTTTCAATCTTAAGAGTGCGTACAACTCCTACAGGGGTTATAAATATCCCTAAATGGGAACACAATATTTTACATATAATGACATGTAGCATTGCTCCAACAATGGACTTCTTCTCAAATTGAAGTTTTCACTGCATTCGTTCTTTATGCTTTCGTTTACATAGATATGTGTCTTTACACTCATTGTGACTACTACTACTAGTACTAACGTTGTATAATTTCATTGACACGTGGGATCTTATATTCGCTAGAAACGCCTGCGAGATTTGCGACTTAGCGTGTACTGTAATCAACCAACACTACCTCTGTTTCGTTCAACGCTTAATATGCGTGCTATCGCTATTAGATGCATTCATATTCGTCAAACAATGCTTATCAGATAAACCACGCATATAGTTTATTCTTTTTGTAGACCTGTCGTTCGAGAGTGTTTAAGCCAACATTTTATTTCTTACATTAACGATGTTAATTTAACATAAGGAAAGAACAAAACGTGCTACTATATTTAGTACTATGCAATTCGAAGGTGGCAAATTGAGCATATGCGCGAAAACACAGTGATTGATTCTCAAGGAACAAATGTAAAACAAATAAAACACACACATTGTTAAAAGATTGTACGTGGGAGTGACTATTCACTTCTTCATGTAAGTAAATGCAGAACGGACAATAAGTACTCTCATGAGTCGTGGATATTGCTCCATTGCTATTGTTATTAATACGCATACTATGCATCATAGAGTGATTATTAATCATAATCCACAATCATTGGTAGTGGTTATTCTTCGTTGTAATATGGGAGTGTATGTATGGTGGTCAGTCAGACAAGCAAGCGAACTGACTAGTTAAAAACAATATGTGATTAGCATACCAACATAACACAAGAATAGGAAACGCTGAGAAAAATCCGAACAAATAAGAGTAAAACAATAGCAATAATAGTAACTATAATAATAACAATACCGATAACAATACCAATAACAAAAACACAGAAAAAAATAAAGAAAATGAGAAAAAGGAAAGAAAGAAAGAGACAAGAAAGGGATTTTTCAAACAGCAGAAATAAGTCAGTTCGTGGATAGAATTCAGAGAACTCTTAAAACAATGTAAGTATGATATAACAACGCGGCAATGGTACCACATGCACTACGCGTGTAAGAACCCCCCCATCGGAAACAAGAACATAACACTATTATGGCGGAATAAATACGTGGGAGAGATAGAGGCAAACGAAAAAAAAGGAGGGGGAGGAGGACGGGGGAGATGACCAGAAAGAGGAGGAGCGAACGGGGGCAAGTAGTAGAATGCAATCGAAAGACTGGAGGAGAGAGGGAGAGCTAAAAGAAAAGGTAGAGAAGTAAAGAAAAGGGCCGGAGGACGAGAGGCAGAAAGAAAAAAAGCAAGAGCGAGAGAAGGGGAAAGAGAAGGGGAAAGGGAAGGGGAAAGGGAAGGAAAGCGAAGCAGAAGGAAAGGGAAAAGAAAAGGAAAAGAAAAGGAGAGAGAAAGGGAGAAAAAAAGAAAACAAAGACACAGAACGGGAGTCTCTGGGTCGCTTCAATTTGGTTCGCTTCACATATCGTACACTAGCCTATCGCAGACTGTTCACTGTTCACTGGGGGCTGTGGTTCGAGATCTACAAAGCGTGTCGTTCGTAGTATTTCTTGATCACACTGAGGGGAGAGTGGTCGACAATAGAAGCCCAGTCCACCTCGGCAGCGAGAGAAGGAGAGATGCCAAGGGCGGAGAGGGTGGGGAGCAGGAAGACTCTTCTTCCTTTCCTTGTACATCAAGTACCTCACGCAACCATGCTCGAGGAATCCAAAGGCAGGACAGCTGTGGAACCCTTCTTTATCCTCCTCCTCTTCCTCCACTTCGTCCCCTTCTCTTCCATCTGCGCTTGCATCATCTTGCTGGATGTCGCTCTGCTTGGTGCTAAGGGTGCGGAGGCAGAGAGAGCAAGTGGTAGCAGGAGGAGGAGGAGGAGAAGGAGAAGGAGGAGAGCTTTTCAGAAAGAGAGGGAGGGGAAGGACGAGGAGAAGGATGAGGTGGAGGAGGGGGAGGAGGAGGACGGGTACATGTGATACTGTGCGTTGTGGAGGTCTTGAGGAGAGAACAGTAACACGTTGTATCGTCATCACGGATGATTGCCCATATGGTCCATGTGAGGTTGATTAGCAAGAAATGGAGGCTACACTCGAGGGAAAGGAGAGACAAGGAGAAACGAACGACGAGGGGGAAGGGGGAGGAACAAGAAGAGGAGGGAGAAGAGGGAGAAGAGGGGAAGAGGGGGAGGAGATGGAGGGAAGGAGAGGAGAGGAGGAAATGTCTCTGGCGTACGTCCTGTTGTATGGGTTATTTGTCAAAAAACAACTGCCTACGTCTGCTTCTTCCTCCCTTCCCTTCTCCCCCTTTTCATCGGACACATTTTCGGTGTGAACTGGTTCTCTGTCCGAAAGAGTGCGCAGATAAGAGGAAATAAAGGAGGTTTCGGAGGAGGAAAGATCGGGCAATGAAAATGCAAGAGGAGAAGGCGAAGAGGAAGAAAGGGAGGAGGAGGACGAGGAGGACGAGGAGGAGGAAGTAGGGAATGAAAGGAAGAAGAGAACCTGGGCCAGTCAATCGAAAACCCAGGGAAGTCTCCTCCGTACTGAAGTGTGAAGAAGGGAGAAAGAAAAGGGTATGGAAGGAGAAGAAAGTAAAGGAAGGGAAGGGAAAGAGAGGGGAGGAAAGGAGAGGAAAGGGAGGAAAGGGGAGGAGAAGGTGGAGAGGGAGGGAGACAACAGTAATGAAAAATGGAGACCATAAGCAGAGATATGAATAATCGATTAGTTCGGCATGAAGGGAGATGTGAAATATGAATGATCATATGAACGAAAGGAGAATGGGAAATATGAAAGACCAGTTGAAAAACTCGGAGAACAGAAAATCACAAATAAACATAGTACATAATACATAGAAATGCTCATTAATATCGATGCAAGTACGTGTGTTGGTGTAGGCAAACGTGTGTATTCTTGTGCATGCGTATGTGTACTTGCATGTGTATGTGTATGTGTATGTGTATATGTTCATGTGTGTTTATGGTTATGCACGCATATTCATTGCCTTACGTAAACAGTTGCTTCCGTGAGTGAGTTCGCCAGGTCCGACGCTCTGAAATTGTATCCTGCGTACTCCAAATCAATCACTCGAAGGCCAGAGGTGGGAGAAAAAGAAGAGGGAAGAGGAAGAGGAAGAAGAGGAAGAGGAAGAGGAAGAGGAAGAGGAAGAGGAAGTGGAGGAGGAGGAGGAAGTAGAGGAGGAGGAGGAAAGAAGGGGGAAGTGGGGAGGAGAGAGGAGGAGGGAGGAGGAGGAGGGGAGGGTAGAGTAGGAAGAGAGGGGAAGATGAAGAGGATGAGAAAGAGGAGAGAGCGGAAGGGATTGAGGAGGAAGAAAGAGAAGAGGTAGAGGGGAAGAACAAGTGGAGTTGAAAGAGGAGGAGGAGGAGGAGGAGGAAGGAGGGGGGACATAGGGCGTGTACTTGGAAAACAATTGACGAAGGACAGGGTCTTCACATTCCTCTTCCTTCTTCTGCTTCTTCTCTTCCTTCTCCTCCCCTTCTTCTTCTTCCTCTTCCTTCTTCTCCTTCTCCTCCTCTTCCTTCTCTTCTTCCTCTGTGTCATTTTGTTCCTTTTGCTTTTGCTTTTCCTCTCCCTTTTCTTTCTCCTTTTCCTTTTCTTTTTCTCCATCGTTTTCAGTCAAGGAGAAAGATGCGAGAGAAAGCGAAGGGAGAGAAGGGATAGAGGGGAGGTGATCGAGGGGAGAGAGGGGAGGGAAGGAGAGGGGAGGGAGAAGGATGCGGGGAGAGAGAGGGAGGGAAGGGAGTCGAGAGAGAGGGGTATGTTCGATATAGTTGTCGTCTTCTTCCTCCTCTCCTTCCTTCGCTTCCGCCTCGATGATTATATTTCCTGAGTGGGCATCGTTGTGGCAAATAGAGAGGAAGAGAGGAACGGAAGAGGGAACAAATGAGGAGGAGGAGGAGGAGGAGGAGGTGGAGGGAGGAGAGGGAGGAGAGGGAGAGGGAGAAGAGAGGGAGAGGGAGAGAAGAGGAGAGGGGGAAGATGAGATATGGCTGTTCGCAACATTTTCTCGAGAGACTACTTGAGAAACGCTAGAGGATTCTTCTCTGCTGGATATTTGTTTTCTAGATATTTCTTTGTCAGATGGTTCGTCTTGCAGAGCGAGAGAGGCTATTGTGTTGTGTGGCTGCGTGGCGAAGGAGGTTACGAGGGAAGAGAGGGAGGGCCGTAGACGAGAGAGAGAAGATGCGACAACCACATGACCTCCTCTCTGACTTCATGGAGGTTCACAAGGTCCAGCATTCGGAGCTTCTTCTTTATCGAGGGGATGCTCCTGATCGTGTATTTGTCTCCCCGCTTGTCCTCCTTCTCCTCCTTCTTCTCCTGCTCCTGCTCCTGCTCCTGCTCTTGTGACGTCTCTTCCTTCTCCTCATCCTTCTCCTTCTCTTCCTTCTCTTCATCAATCTCTTCCCTTCTTTGATTCTCCCTACCCCATTCCCTTCCGCTTTCTCTTCATCCTTCTCACTCTCTTTCTCCTTCTCCTTTCCCTTCTCCTTCTCTTTCTCCTTTCCCTTGTCCTTCCCCTTGTCCTTCTCTTTTTCCTTCTCTTTTTCCAAAACAAAGGGGACACATACACTGCTACAGAAGAAAGAGATCAGAGGTATCAAAAGGAACGCAAGGCATGCAGGGAAAGAGAACGAAGAGGAGGAGGAGGACGAAGAGGAGGAGGAGGACGAAGAGGAAGAGGAGGAGGAGAAAAGGAGGCTAGCCTCCGAGAAGAGGGAAGCAAGGTCGATGGGAGAGAGCAGGGAGAGAGGAAGAGGAAGAAGAGGAGGAAGAAGAGGAGGAGGAAGAGGAGGAGGAAGAAGAGGAGGAGAGAGGAGGAAGAGGAGGAAGGGTAAGGGGGCCTGAGTCCTAGTTGGTTGAGGTAGCACCAATAAGCGACAAGAGTGCAAGCCTTAGAGGGAAACGAGGAGGAGGAAGGGTTCGAAGAGTATGGGGAAGCCGAGTGCCAAGCGAGAGAGAGGGGAAGAGGGAGAAGACGAGTGACCAGTAAGGACCTTGTTATACCAGGCCACTGAGTGTCTGAACCACAGTGGACAGAGCGAGAGTGAGGGGACGTGCTGGGAGTGGAGGAAGGCAAGGGAAGACGCGACGCGACAGAATATCCCGACTTGGTTGAAGAGGGACAAATCACAAGTCTTCCCCCTTATGAACCGCGATATGCGACCTCCGGGGATCTCCGACAGTATCTGTTCTGTGACAACTCTGAGGAGGGAGAGAGAGAGGGAGAGAGAGAAGGAGAGAGAGAAGGAGAGAGAGAGAGGAGAGAAGAGGAGGAGATAAGAGGAGGGAGAGAAAGAGGAGAGAAGAAGAGGAAAGGTAAATCAGATTTACGAGTAGCAGTCAAATGGAAAGGCAAGAATGCAATTTACACAGAGTCAAAACATATGAACAGATTATATCACATAATAAAGGGTAATAGCATTCATTGATAAACGCAATAAATACTACTGAATGAAACAAGCAAAGTCGAAAAAGAATAAACACAGTAACATAGGACTAGAAAAGTGGACAAAAAAAAAAGAAAAAGAAAACAGGGAAACAAGAACAAAAACAACATCGAAAACAACCAAAAGCAGTTAAGAGAAGAGGTGTACGTACGGGGTGAAGGAGGAGAAGTGGTGGAGGATGTCTCTCTCGTTAAGGGGATCGACAAGATCAGATGAACCGAAGATCCTTATGACAACTTCGTAGTCCTCTAGGCCGTATTTGAACGACATGCGACGAGGAATAGTCACTTTGTACATCAAATTGGACATTCCTCCACTAACAAAGTCTATCATCACGTTACTCCGGTACTCGAAGCGGGGAATATTCTGAGAGGAGTAGGGCAGGAGGGATAGATCAAGTCAGATGCGGAGAAACTGATACACAAGAATTGCTCACCCACACAGTCTATACATTCAGAAAACACACACAAAACACATCATCACATACCTTCCACCCAGGCACATGCTTATATGCTATCTTAGCCACTCTCTTTGCCTCCGAATCTGAGATTCCGGGAGTGCCTAAACTTGAACCCAGGAAGCATGCTTCTCAATCTAGAATGCTCAGGAAGCTTCTTTTGGGCCAACTTGTACAGAAAATACATGGAACCCGCGGAAACAACAACAGACGCGGCCACAAGAGTATTCCCTGATAAAGACGGCATCCATCTGTTGACAGATAATTGGTTGGAGTTCATGGCGATGGGTATCAAGTATAGTATTCACTACTTACTTGAAGGTTCTCGCTATGCACACAAAGTACATACAATAGCAGTTCATATCCAGACGAGCACTGTTAAAGAGAAAAAACATTCGCGCAATACATAAATACATATGCCCATCTTGTCAATTCATAAAAACGCTCGCAGGGATCAAATTTTTGAATAAGAAACAAAAAAAAACGACGTCGCTATAATGCTTTAAATGTTGTCTGCGAGGCAGCATGCCGCCAGTGATAAGATATTTCCGATGAAAAAGGGAGAAAAAACTACAGAAAAGAGAAGACAAACGGAAATCAACATGAAATAAAATGAAACTATTCGTTTCGAAATATTAATTACACGAGAATAAGTATGACATGCAAA
Organism: Drosophila quasianomalipes; assembly: GCA_035043665.1. Taxonomy (NCBI): domain Eukaryota; kingdom Metazoa; phylum Arthropoda; class Insecta; order Diptera; family Drosophilidae; genus Drosophila; species Drosophila quasianomalipes. The sequence continues at coordinate 40,771 of JAWNMU010000413.1, forward strand.
ACATCTTCAAGTGAATCGATAACCTTTTAGTTTTTTCATTTTCAGTAAACATGAGCAAAAAAACCCATAGAAACAAAAAAAACAAGATATTTTGTTGGCAGTTACCTTCAAGGAGAAAGAGTAGAAGTGAAGAAACATACGTATATCGCCAATAGAAAATAGAAACTATTTCAGGTATGTTGTATACAAGTTGTGCTTTTGTGGGATGTTTGCGTTCGTATTTTTTACTATATGTGGTGTGATAGCTATAGCAAAACAACTGGTTTGGGAAGTGAAGAGATAGAGAGTGGAAGAGTGAGTGGGTTGAGACACGAGTATATGCGATGGAGGAATGAAACGAAGAGGAGAGTGAGACTCACGTATGGGGAAGGAATAGCGAAAGTGTCATGCGGAAGCAGAGCGGTGGAGGTTGAGTTGTTTTTTTGCATGGAAAGGGGCTACGGTGTGAAATGTTCATGCAAGTAAGCGAGAGCAATTGCTTTGACATTATGTGCTGATTAATGATTATGTTGCTCCTCATGAATGCTTTATTCCCCGCAGCACAAAAATCTTACGAATTGACGAGTAGCTCATAATGTCAGATACGAGGGATTCTGGTTTGGGAAAGCTGACGTTCCGTGACGACCATAACGTCCCACTGCTAAATAGACTCATCGAATTATCAGGAAGCGTAAGTCTTTTTCTTTTCCTTCTTTTTCTTTTTTTTCTTCTTCTTTGTCTTCTTTGTTTTTTTCTCCTACCCTTTCCTTTCCCTTTCCTTTCCCCTTTCCTTTCCCCTTTCCTTCCTCCTCCTCTTGTTCTACCTGCTGCTCTTCCCCCCTCTCCCTTCTTCTCTGCTCTCTTTCTCCCATGATCCCAGGTGTTCAACAAAGAGAACATGAGGAACGCCTAGCTCATGTCTATATCCACCCGCAAATGACATTGAGACACACTTCGGGTGTTGTTTCAGTGTCCTTTCATACACTGCAGTGCACATCCATTTACAAAGCTTACAGTGCTTTCCTTGCTTGTCTTTAATTGTACATTCACTTGCATGTATGTTGTACGTACGTGCCCTATCTTCTTCCTAACTGATCCTTGCTCTTCTTTCCTTTCTTTCACATCCTTTGTGTGAATGTGTGTATGCGTATGTGTATGCGTATGTGTGATGTGTATGTGTATGCGTATGTATGTATATGTGTGCGTTTAGGGAGGGGATGCATTGTTTTCTCGCGGGTGGATAGAGTCCTTGACGAAACAAGACAAATACAGGAGATCTTCTTCCTCTGACTCAGTCTTCCAGGTAACGAATATACAAATGTATAAATCATATCTATATATCACAGATACTCTACCATATCTACAACAAATATCTACAACAAATATCTAGCTGTAGAAGCACTCTAATACGTCTCCGTACAATGACAATATATAACACATGCATAATCAATGCATATGTGTGTGTATGTGTATGTGTGTGTGTGTGTGTGTGTATATATATATATGCGCACAAGTAGGATGGAGAGATGGACGACGAGTTGTATGAGAAATGGTCTAAAGTTAGTGATGGGCTAAGGAGCAGTCTGTTGTTTTTATCCACTGAGGGGCAGGGAAAGGGGTGGGGCCGAGGTGGGAAATACGTGGGGAAGGGGAGGGGGTACATCCATCATATCAGCTGGAGGAGGGGGAGGAGAGGGGGAGGGCAGAGACGGAACGAGTGTATCTGCATTGTCTTTTTCTCTTTCAAGCGGAGTGCTAGATATTTTGTCGAAATACCCCCCTCCTCACCTCATGTCTCAGCCAGAGCGAAACCACGTGCTCAGAGTAATTGGAAATAACATTGCACGCAGGTCTGAAAAATTAACTCTTCCTGCCAAAAACCAACCTCCCTCTTCTTCTCCTTCCCCTCCCTCTTCTTCCTCCTCTCCTTCATCTTCACTTTCCTCTTCCCCTCCTTCTTCTCCTCCCCCTTCTTGTCCTTCTTCCTCCTCTTCGTCCTCCTCCTCCTCATTGCTCATTAATCAAGCCGTCGTCTCTTACTTGTCAGAGCTATGTCTATAGTATTGGAGTCTCTTCGGAAGGAAAGTCAAGAAGCCCCCTTCCTCCTCCTCGTCCTCTTCCTCATCCTCCTCCTCCTCCTCTGTGAGTTTCGGAGGGATGATGAGATTCGAAGGGGGAGGAGGAGAATAATGAAGTGAAGAGGTGGAGGGGGGAAGGGGGGCTGAGGGAGAGGAAGGAGAGTACGAGGAAGTGGAGGAGGAAGCGGAGGAGGGCGGAGGGGAGGAGGAGGAGGATGAAGGGTTGGGCAAAGACGAGTTTATTTGCCTTATCGGAACTCTGCTCAAAAAGAGAAGGGAAGACGTGGATTTATTATTCCAAAAGGTACGGCATTAGTCAGTGAACAGATACACACACGTACACACATGTAAACACGTGCCTATATGTTTATATATATACGTATATGTTTATATATATACGTATATGTTTATATATATACGTATATGTTTATATATATATGTATATGTTTATATATATAGATATGTTTATATATATAGTATATGTTTATATATATAGTATATGTTTATATATATAGTATATGTTTATATATATATGTATATGTTTATATATATATATGTTGTATATGTTTTATATATATGTATATGTATATATATACGTATATGTTTATATATATACGTGCGTACACATGCACGCATTGGTACATTCGTGAACCACACCCTGCTCCACTTGCGTTACTCTCCACGTTCCTTATCTTCCCACGTCTATCGACTGTCGATTGCATTTGTCGATACGTCTCTCGATTACCGTAGTGCCATTCCCCTTTGTCTATTTCTCTTGTTGCTCGTGTCTCTCATCTCTCTTTCGACGTAGTATATGTCTATTGCGTATTCACATGTGTATATGCACTCTTAGTATCACTGTCAATTAGTTTGCGTCTACTCCTCTATACACCTATTACCTCCCCACACTCCTCTACCTGTACGCTTCTCAACATCTAATTTTACGCATGCATTTTGAATATACATTTTGAATATACATTTTGAATATACATTTGAATACAGGTGGACTGCAACGGAGATGGGAAGTTGTCATGGTTTGAGTTTCTGTCGTGGTCTCGAGCAGAGGACTCTCGAATGGTCTAGAAATCGAGCAAGAGTCTCCACGAATCGTCCTCTCTCCTATCCACCTCCTCTGCTTCGTCCACCTCCTCCGTTTCCTCCTCCTCTTTTTCTCCCGACCTCTCCTTCCGGCGTCATTCGTGTTGACACAATCTCCTCCTCTCTGATCAAACAGATTGTCTACGTGCCCTCTGCCTCGTCCCTCTCCCCTTCGCTCTCCTCTTCTCTCCCCTTGCCCTCTTCCTCCCTCCCCCTTTCCTCCTCGTCCACCCCGGCGTGGGTGGCTGCAGAGGACTATTGTTCCAAATACTTCTTCTCGTCAGAGGATGGGTGCGTCTTCATTTGGGCGGCCACTCCCTCCTCTCCTCACATTCAATCTCTCCTTCCCCTTGACTTGATTTCTCGTGTAGCATCCTCTAAGGTCTCTGTTCCGGTCCTCCCTCTGCAGCTGCGAAAGACAACCACCACCACCCCCTCTTCCTCCTCCTCCTCATCCTCCTCCTCGTCCTTCTCCTCCTCCTCCACCTACCTCCGAAACGTGTCCATAGACGCCATTGTGGATTCTCTCGCTTCCTCAAGCCCGTCTTCTTCCAGATACCAGCTAGCCTCTTCTCTCGCAGAAAGGCACTGCACAGTCGGACGGGGGAGGGGGGAGCGAGAGAAGGAAGGAGAGGGAGAGGGAGAGGGAGAGGGAGAGGGAGAAGGAGAAGAAGGGGGAAGAGCACTCTCATGGGACTGAAGAGTTCTATGAGGAAAGAGAGGGAGAGAAGGGGGAGGCGACAAGTGAGAGCAGAGAAAGGAGAGGATGTGGGAAGGGATGAGGTAGAGGACGAGACGGAGGGTGAGGGGGAAGAGGAGAGGGAGGAGGAGGAGGAGGATGACGAAGATGTAGCGTATGATGATACAGAAAAGGGAAAGAGAGAGAGAGAGAGGGAGAGGGAGAGAGAGAAGGAGAGAGAGAGGGAGAAGAGAGGAGAAGACAGAGGGAGAGAGAAGGGGAGGGAGAAAGAGAGAGAGAGAGTTGGTATGTTAAGAAAAGAAAGAGGTAGAAGAGGGAGTGGTAGTGGGTGGGGCAGGAGAGGGGAGGGAGGAGCAAGTGGGGAAGGAGTGAGCGACTGAAAGAGAGGAAGGAGGAGAGGGAAGGAGAGAGAGAGGGAGAGAAGGAGAGGGAAAGGGAGAAGGAAAAGGGAGCAGAGGAGGAGGAGGAGAGGAAGGGAGAAGGAGAGGAAAGGGGTGGAGGGTCGAAGAGGAGGGAGGGAGGGAGAAGAAGAGGGCGAAAGGGATAGAGATGGCCGAGGGCGGAAGAAGGACGTGCATCGCTATTTCCAAGAAAGCATAGAAGATAGCAGAGGTTCTTTGGAAATGGGGATGCACGCACAGGCAAAGCAACAGCAAAAAGAACATAAATCCTACGTTCATTTGAGAAACAAGAACAAACCGTCATCCTCTTCCTCTTCCTCTTCCTCCTCCTCGTCCTCCTCGTCCTCTTCCTCCTCCTCCTCCTCCTCCTCAGTTTCATCGTCTCTTCGCTCTTCCCTCTTCGCTCGAGAGAGAGAGAAGAGGAAAGTGAGCAGGGGCTTGGAGGGACAAGGGAAAGGATTGGCTGCGGGGGGAGGAGGGGAGAGAGAAATTCGTATCGCAATCGAGAGTTTTTCTGAGGTCAAAGACGCCTTCCTCTTCCTCCGCGTCCTCCTCCTCCCCTCCTCCTCTCCCTCTCTCTCCTCCAATTTCCTGTGCTACCTACCTTCCCAGCACGCGGTTGCCATCGCCAAAAACGACCGCACCGTCTCTATTTTCTCCATCATCAATCCATACTCCTCCTCCTCCTCCTCCCCCTCCTCCTCCTTCTCCTCCCCCTCCTCCTCCTGGGACTCAGTGGAGTCGCCCTTCTTTCCCTGTTGTCCCTACCTCACCGACATGTTCTCCTTGTCAGTTGCACCGCATTCAGTGTACTCGATTGGTCCCCTGCTGTTCGTTGGAGATACAGCTGGATCTATTTCGTTAATTGATCTCAACAAGAGAGGCATTCACTCGCCGTTCTTCCGACACTTCTCGCGTTCTTTCTCTTCATCCTCTTCCCATATTTACTCCTCGTCCCTCCCCTCGGCCTCTCCCTCTGCACTCGACGGCACCTACCCCTCCCACTCAGGCCAAAGCGTCTCTTCCTTTGGTTATTCCATGAGATTTGGCTTAGTCAGCGGAGGGCTGGATGGACTGATTTGCGTGAACGACGTGGAGTACATGGGCAAGGCGACCAAGGTTCTAGGAGGAGGAGAGGGGTCGAGGGGAAGCGGAGGAGGAACGGGACGGTCGGGAATAGTGGGAGTGGGAGTGGAGAGGGAGTTGTTGTCGGAGCGAAGTACAACCGTTGTCTCGACGTGTTCGACCCCCTGCTGTCCCACCCCGTCGCCCACCTCCCTCCACTCCACTCGAATATTATCGGGACGTACGTGCAAGAGGAGCAGCACCAGATAGTCGTCGTATCTTCAGACTCTATCGTCTCTCTCTTTGACTTGAGGTTTAATGCCTTGGTGAGTCAGTACCACTTAGGCCCTCTCGGTCCCTCCCTCTCCTCCTCCACAGCTCATGGATCCACTCTCATTGCATGTGGAAACTCATTCAAAACAATTGACCTGGCGTACCCAGTATATGACCCTCTCTCTCCCTCTCTCCTCTCTCTCCTCCTTCTCCTCCCTCGCCTCCTCCGTCCCCTCCCCTTCCCCTTCTTCCTCTTCCCTCTCTTCTCCCTTGTTCTCGAACTCCCTTATTTCTTCACGTAATGTCTCTGTTTTCGACAAAAACAAACCTTCCTCTCTCTCATCTCTCTCTTCTCTCTCTTCCCTCCACTCCTCCTCTGGCTCCTCCTCTCTCCCTTCTTCTACCCTTTCTTCTACCCTTTCTTCTATTTCTTCATCGTTCAAACCCTCTCCTTCCTCTTCTTCCCTTCCTCCTCTCTCCTCCCTCTCCTCCCCCACCTCTCCTCTCTCCCCCTTTGCCCCCTATCTTCCCCCCTCCTCTTCATTTTCCCCATTTCCCTCCTCGTCACCCTCTCCCTTTGCTCTGACCCATATCTCCCCATCCCTTCACCCTTCTTCCGCCTCCTCTTCTTCCGTCTCCTCTTCTTCCTCTTCCTCCTCCTCCTCCTCCTCGACAATATCGTGCCTCTACTCCCCCTGTTTTTCGCAGTTGATTTCAGTGGGTTCGAATGGAATAGTCCTGATCTGGGACATTACCAGCGGAGAAAAAATATTTTCCTTTGATTTGGCGAAGGGCGGGGGCAGAGGCAGGGGGCAGAGGATGAGGGAGAGGGAGAGGGAGAGGGAGCGGGTGGTAACTTGCGCTTGCTTAGACTCTAACAGAAAGCGACTGATCGTGGGAACGGGCGAAGGAGAAGTCAAGATGATCAACTGGAATAACGCTACGCTTGTGTGTAAGTTCCGCCTCGAGTAAAGCAGGAACCCAAGGCCTTGTGCTACCTCTTCAAGTCAGATCTTACGCTGGCTGGATTCTGCTGGGATTCAAGCGTTCTGCGTTGGCCTGACCCTTCCTCCCTCTCTCTCTCTCCTGTGGAATACCCCCCATCCCACCCTCCTCCCCTTCCTCCTCCCTTCCCTTCTCTTCTTCTTCGCTTGTTTCTTCTTCCTCTGCCTCCATCTTCTTCCTCTTCCTCTTCCTCTTCCTCTTCCTCTTCTGCTAGCTCCGCTTCACCCCTCGGTTCTTCCCACTTCTTCCCCCTCCCCCTCCCCTCTTCCTCGTCTCCCTCTTCCGCTTCCCCCTCTTCTTCTACTTCATCGTCTCTGAATACTCTTTCTTCCTCTTCCCTCTCTGTTCCTTCTCCCTCTTCCTCTGCCCCCCTTCCTCTTCTTCCTCCTCTTCTCCTTCCTTTCCCCCTCTTCTTCCACATCTCTTGTCCCCTCTGCCCTTCCCTCTTCTCTTCCTCCTCCTCCTCCTCCTCTTCCTCTCCTTCCTCATCTTCCTCTCCCTCCTCCGCTTTCTCTTCCTTCTCCCCTTCTTTTTACTCCTCTTCTTCCCCTTCTTCCTCTTCTTCTGTTGAACTGACTTGCATTGACAGCTCATATTTCTCATTCTGCACGGGGTCTTCGGATGGAGTTCTTCGCCTTTGGCATTCCCATTCCTTCCTTTCTGCCTCCTCCTTCTCCCTCTCTCCCCTCCTCCCCCTAGCTCTATCTTCGTATGCCCACATTGCGTCTTCTTTCCCTTCTCTCCTCCCTATCTTCCTTTCACGTTCCTCTTCTAGACTCCCCGTTCTTCTCCTCTCTTCCTCGCCTCCAGGAAGAAGAGGAGAGAGGGACGAAAAAGGAGAAGGAGAAGGAAAAAGAAAAGGAAGGGAGAGGGAGAGGGAGGGAGAAGGGGAGGGAGGAGAGAGAGAAGGATGGTGGGGGGAAAGAGAGATGTAGTTGCGAAGGAAGAGAAGGAGGGAGAAGAGAGAGAGAGGAGAGAGGAGGGAGGAGGAGAGAGGAAAGAAGAGAGGAGAGGGAGGAAGAGGGAGGAGGAGAGGAGGGAGGAGGAAGAACGAGGAATGGAGAAAAGGCAATCACTTCCGTTCTGTTTGTTTTACTCCTGACGCTCCTCCTCCGCTCATCCCTCTCCCCTTCCCCCTCTTCTTCTTCTTCTTCATCTTCTTCCTCTTCTCCCTCCCTCCCTCCTTCTTCTCCTTCTTCCTCTTCTTCTTCTTCCCTCCTTCCTCTTCCTCTTCTTCCTCCTCCTCTTCCCCCTCTAGTTCTCTTTCCTCTTCTTCTCCCTCCCTCTTCGACCCCCCCTTCTTCCTCTTCTTCCCACCTCCTCCTCTTCCTCCTCCTCTCCCTCCCTCCTCCTCCTCCCTCCTCCTCTTCCTCCTCCTCCTCTTCCTCTTCCTCCTCTTCTTCCTCCTTCTCGACTCTTTTATTCGTAGGGACAGAGTCAGGTCATCTGCTTGTTCTATCGATAAGAATATCAGCTATTCAACCCCTTATCTTTCTCCCGTTCCTCTCTCCCTCCTCAATTGTTGACCTTTCCGCCCTCATCCTTCCCCCCCCTCTCGCTCTTTCTTCTCCTCACCCTTCGCTAGCCCCCTCTCCCTCATCCCCTTTCGCCTCCTTCTCCCCTCCCTCTTCATCTTCCTCTTCATCTTCCTCCTCCTCTTTCTCCTCTCCCTCCTCTTTCCCTCCCCCCTCTTCTCGGATTCTCTGAACTGGGTTGTGCGTCTCTCAGTCCTAGACTCTTCGGGTCGGGTAACAATCGTAGGCTTCTCGAACACTTCATTGCTCAAGCGAGGCGCACTCTTCTTCTCTCCTCTCGTCGATCACTTTGCCCAGGTTTTCCATCAGCTTACGACAAGTACAGTGCCCCTCTCTCTGCCTCCTCACTCCCTCTCTCTCCTTCCTCTCTCCTCCTCCTCCTCCTCCTCCTCCTCCTCATCTTCAGTTGTCTCTTCTTCTTCTTCTTACTCCTCCTCTCCCTCTCCCTCTCCCTCTCCCCCCCACCCTCTCTCTCCTTCCCCCTTTGTAAGGCTTGGCTAAAAAGATGCAGATTCGTGACTTACGAAAAGGATAACGGAAGTGATGGAGAAGACGATAAAGTCGATGAGGAGGAGGCGGAGGATGAGGGAAAAAAGGAGGGACGAGCAGGAGCACTGGGAGAGGGAAGCGGGGGGGAGGAGGGGAAGGAGGAGGGGGAGGAAGAGAAGGATCAGCGAAAAGGAGAGGGAAAGAGGGAGGGAAGGGAAGGGGAGTAGAAGGACGTAAATATGAGGGAGGGAGGGAGGGATCGAGGAGAGAGAGGGAGGGAGTGCGGAGAGAGGAGAGGGGAGGGCTGAGGGGTTGAGGCAGAGAGAGAGAAAGAGGAGGGAGACTATAGGTTTGGGGAAGAGGAAGGAGAGGAGGAGGAGATCGATGAGGAGGACGCCGAGGAGGAAGGGTGATGGAGCTCACAGAAGAGGAGAGAGGGGTTTTGGAGGAGGAGGAGGAGAGGAGTGGGAGGGTGTTTGTGTGTCACAAGGGAGGGTCATCCGGCTCAGCTTCGACTGGGAGCCTCGAGTGCTTGCTCAGGGTGGAGAGGGAGAAAGAGGGAGAGGGAGAGGGAGAAGGAGAGGGAGAGGGAAGGAAGGAAAGAGAGAGGGAGAGAGAGAGGGAGAGAGAGAGAGAGAGAGAAAGGGAAGAGAGAGATCTAAGGGGAAGAGGGGAGGAGAGGAAGAGGAGGAGGAGAAAGTGAAGTGAAAAGTAAAGAGGCGATTAAACCTGACTGCCTTTGTCTCTCTCTGCGCCTTCCTCCTCTTCTCCTCCTCTCTCCTCTCCCTCTTCCTCTTCCTCCTCCTCTTCCTCCTCCTCCTCCTCTCTTTTCCCCTCCCCCCTCCCCCTCTCCCCCTCGATTTCCTCCAGATTTTATCCTCTCCCCTCCTCTTCCTTTTTTACTCAGACTCCAGTGAAATCTTTGTTTTTCCGAAATCAGGGTATTTCCTGCGTGCCTTTCTCCTTTTCTCCTTCCCTCCCCCCTCTCTCCTCTCCTTCCTCTCTTCTCCCTTACCCCTGTCTACTCCTTCTCCCTCTTTCTCTTCTTCTTCCTCCACATCCCTATCCTCTTCTTCCTCCTCTTCCTCTTCCTCTTCCTCTTCTTCTTCCTCTCCCTCAGCTCGATTCCCCCCTCTATCTCTCTCTACTCGTTCATTGCGGAGGGAGAAGACCCCATGAGAGTGCGAGAGTGCACACGAGGGGAGGTGCGGAAGGAGGAGGAGGAAGAAGACGAGGAGGTGGAGGAGGAGGGGACAGAGGAGGAGGAAGAAGAGGTCATGGAAGAGCTGGCAGAGGGTCAATTGTTTCCAGAAGGCAATGCTAGGTGGAGAAGGAGGAAGGGGGGAGAGAGGGAGGAGGAGGAGGAGGGCGAGGACGAGGACGACGAGGAGGAAAGGGAGGAGGGAAGAGAGAAAGAAGCGGGAGGAACGAGGAGGAAGGGGAAGAAGAAGAGGAAGAAGAGGATATTGGCTCGAGCTCAACTTTATTTCGCAAGGGCCGTCTTACTTCTTCTTCCTCTTCTTCTTCTTCTCCTCTTCCTCCTCTTCCTCCTCTTCCTCCTCTCCCTCCTCTTCTACCTCTTCTCCTAGTTCTTCATCCGACGTCTAACCTCTCTCCCCTCCTCTCTACCCCCTCTCTTCCTTCATCCTCTTCTCCTCTTCCTCCTATCTCCATCCCCAAACCTATTCTTTCCTCCTCTTCTTCCTCTTCCTCTTCTCCCCCTTCTTCTCGTGGACTCATGAACCAGAAGGAGTTGAATTCCATTGCTCAATCGCTATCTGTGATAAACAAAATTTCTTCAATAGTCGAGCCCCCTCCTCGCTCTCGCCCTCCTCCTTGTCATCCTCCTCGTCATCTTCCTCCTCCTCCTCTCCCTCTTCCACCCCCGCCTTTGCCTCTTCTCTTTCTAGCGTCTCTACCGTAGAACAATTCGACCGCTCTTTATTGGAAGCAATTAAAAACAGGAACGTTCTTCTTCCCTCCTCCTCTCCCTTTTATCGATCCCAGAGAAGCCCATTCTCTCTTTCCCAGACATCGTCAACAAAAAGATGAAGCCCATTCGCTTCTCCTCCAAGGACTCCTCTTTCTCCTCCATCCCCTCCTTTATCGCTTCCTCCGCCCCTCCTCTGACTCAGACGAAACAGTCGTGCAAAGCACTATCAGCATGTACATTAACAAAAACAAACAGAGGTTCTAGTCCCTTTGCTGCAAACATCACTACCCCTCCTATGAGTGGATGTTACTGCTCTTAAATATTTTTGTTATTCCCGCTCTCTTTGCTTGTTCTTCTTTTATTTTTCTCTGCACTAGTTGCACCGCTACCATTATTTTCATTTCAAAACGTTCCTTCGCTCTTGCCTGATCCTTAGATGGCAGTAACCATGCGCATTTATTTAAGAATATATACATATATAGTCATTTTATGGTGGAGTATTTATAGCTGAATAAACATTACTTTCTATACAACTCAGTATTTTGCATCTTTAAATATAAAAACAGGTAATTTTAGTATTCATTCGACTTCTTATCAAATGTTGAAAATCAATACATGGCTTGTATGTATTTCGGTGTGTACATATTTGTGCATCGGAGATTTTCTAATTGTTTTCTTTTCTCTTTTTTGTTCACTTTCAACCAAAAATCACACTATGACCAAAAAAATCATACTCACCAGCACTGAGATAGACACTTGTTTTTCCTAATTCAGTTGATGCAGATCAAAGTAACTCCATTCGACTCAAGATGCGAATGTACGAAAACAACCTAACCAATCATGTATAACGGTTCGTTCATACTTCATTTCACACAAAAAAATCGAATAGTTTGTTTCTTTCCTGAATTTCTCAGCATAAAAACAACACACAATATGGACAAACTCAAAGCCACAACAACAAAATTGTTTTATCGGTGTGACTAAAAGGAAACGACAAAAAAGGAAGAAATAAAAAAATGTGTATGCGAGAGAAAAATAATAAACTGATCTAGAATAAACAACAATTTCGAAGCCAATGCTAAGGCCTGTGCATTTTAAATATCTCGCTGGTTTTTTTAAGTTGGATTTTTAAATTTAAAAGAAATATTTAAACTTTCCCATCGTCGATCCCGATTGCACAATACACGCGAGAAAGCAAATCCTATATAGCACACACATTTGCATGTTGGCAAATACTGACCTATGTAGTGTCTGTGCGCATTTGCATTCAAAAAATCGTCTTATTGTACGAATTGCGTAAACTGCGTGCTTGAATCTATTCTAACACTAGGTCTAACCCTTCCTTCTTTTCCTTTGCTTCGTAAACAGTCCAAATGCGTTTCCGTGCTGAGTTGTTTAAGTTCTGGCTTGCCGACAAGTCTGTAAGTATATGAGCACTGCTTGTTTGCATATATTGTGTCTAATTAGGTTAATAAGTGTTGTGGCTGCTTGTGGATGAATTGTAGACTAACGTTATCTCATCTCAACTGTGTGTTTTATTTCTGTATAGACCTACCCCCTTATCGCTGCCAACCTTGCTGGAGTGTCCCTCCTCCTCGCTGTGTCTGGACGTAAGATGTTCATTGTAAGTTTCGTAGTTAGTTTGTGTTGGTGTTGGAGTATGCTCCCGAATAGCTATTCCCCTCTCTAGAGGAAGAGAAATTTGGTGTCACCGTATATTACATGTATCGAAACTGAACTAGATGTGTGTCATTCATGGATATCGTACACTAACATTGTCTGTGTTTGTGTACTCTACGTTATTTGTATTTTTCTCTTTGTGTTGGTTGTTACTACTCGTTCCCCCGCTCTCTCCCCCGTTTCCCTATATATTCTACATTGCCTGTGTATCCGAATATGCCCTGTATTTGTACTTTTGCTTTGTTTCTGTGAATTATACCCTTCTCTGTATATTTTCTTTCGTTATATTTGTTCAACTCCTTTGTTTTGTTATTTTATTCCTCTGCACACAGCACCCCGACGTGACCGTTGATTCCGTGGAGAAGGCCAACGTGTCTTTCACCGACAAGCAGGTACAGGACGCCATTCGTTTCCGTGAGACCAACGGAAACCTCGCTCGCATTGTGGAGTGGTTCGCTTCTAAGTTCAACGAGTACACCTCTTCTGTCCCCCTCGACCCCCACTTCTACAACATCGCCGAGCGTTACAACTCTGCCCCCATCCGCCCCATTGAGTACCAGCTCATGGACGCCTATGACGCCTACCTCGCTGAGGCTGCCACCCACACTAACGATGCTGTGGACCCTGAGATGCTCAAGTTCTTCGTGAAGAAGCTCAACCCCGACTTCAACAACGATGTTCTCCTCGGAGAGCGCCCTTGCTGGACTCCCTCCTTCTAAGTTCATCGACCCCACCAAGGACGTTGAGCAGCAGGTTGTCGACCTCGGAAAGACCTGGTACGACCGCTCCCAGTTCAGAAGCTAAGCGCTGTGACTGGTTCAATTAATTTAATTGATTTTGCTTCGGCAGTTCGGTTTTTTTCTTATGCAGAGAAAACGAACGCTGTTTATTATGGTTAGGAAAGAAGACAAGAAAAGGGCTGATTTGGAAAACCAACAGTCGGATGAGGTACGGTGGACTATAGATCGAACGAACGAATGCTGAGTACTAGCTGTTGTATATTACTTCTGGTATTCTTATGTTATCTCGTTCTCGACGTTGTTTCGTAGAGACGAAATCGAAACGTTAATGCTCTTGGGTATGGAAAAGTAGTTTCCGTCAAGAGTTACCTATAATGAATAAAACTATTTGTTATTATTATATATAATCTGGTCTTCTCTTCCTACATCTTTTATACAGAATCAACTAGTGTATCGTTGCCAATTGTCCAATTTATATCTTTGCAGGTCGACTCAGCCAGTGTATGAACACCGTAAAAGTGTTGTATTTCAGCATATGGAAGATAAATGAGTTTCAGTTACAACTGTATGTTATTGTTTAGCAAAGAGTCATATTACAAATGCTGTTTGTGCGAGCATTTGTTCTATTTTTAATATCCGGTTATACAATGCAAGGTCGCACTAAAATTATTCGAAGTAGCACTTTGCATACCGCACGTATTGGCAAGACAGAGTATATATGTTGGGTAGTTGGCTAACATATGTTGATAAGGAGTAAGCTTGCATTTGATGTATTTGTTTCGGGTAGTGAAGTGTTAAATGAACACTGTTCATCAAAAGCACATGTAGTATCGATATTACACATAGTAAATAGTGTACAGGTGGGTGGTTATATATGTCTGTAAATAGAACAGTAATGAGTGCTAGTAATTGTACATACAAACTTGATATTCATGTCTGTAAAATACGGTGAAAAAACACCCAGCAAAGTTTGTATTCCATTAGTTTACACCAGCACAACAAAAAAAGATATTTTCACAACTGCAGTGAAAAAAAACAATACGGCCTTTAATGGTTGACACTTTTATTTCTGCCTAGGAATAATCCTTCGTATTCGAGGCTTGAATAGAAATGAATCGCGCAGATCTACTTGCAGAAAGTACGTCTGTGCCTGCACTTTTGCCAGGAGTTAACGTAGACAGTACTCCCAATGCATCTCACCCTCCTACTTACGTCGATAATAATAGCATACCTTCTAAATCAAGCCGACTGAACTTGATTATCACCCACGCAGCTAGGCCATTCGGTTTTCTAAGTATTAAGGATGAGGAGGCTGATAGGTTGCCGGTTAGAGAAGTTCGTAGGAAGATAAAAGAGAACTTTGTGGTGGAGGACTTTAATGATGTCGTAGCTGGTCAGTTGATTTGCGGAGGGTTTTACGCGTTATACCATGACGGGGTGCGCATTTCGCAACGCCAGGAACAGACAATGACAATTCGTGAGTGTCTTCCCCTGCTGGAGGTATGTTTTTGTTGCGTAACTTTGCTCATATCTCTCAGTTTTGGGATTGCTTTCCCCCTTGCTTGGACTGATATTTTCTTCATGTGAATGTTTCTTTTTTCATGCAAGTGAGACGAATTCAAATCTATTCTTTTCAGACAGGTGCATCATTGTATGTATTCTCTAACTCTACTTGTATGTGTTCGCTGGGTGTCTTTGTGTGTTTGGTTGTGTGATTCTTCTTTGTTTCATTTACTCCTGTTTGTTTGTTTCTAGTTGAGCCTTGTAGACCCTTCATCTCTTTCCGAGATAAACTCTTCCTTGTCTTCTACTCATTCTTCGTCCTTCATCCCTCCCTCCTCCAGCCTATCACTTGGTTCTTCCCTCTCCCCCTTCCTCCTTCCTCCCTTCCCCTCTCGTCCTCCTCTTCTCCACCCTCCTCCCTTTCTTCTCTACCTGTCTCCCTCTCCTCTTCCCTTCTTTTTCCCTCCTCCCTCCTCTCCCCTTCCTCCCTCCTCTCTCCGTCTTCCTCTCTTATCTCGCCCTCCTCCTCCCTCTCCCCCTCTTCATTTGTGAACTTAGACTCCATCAACGAGGTTATTGACGAAACCATGTCCCGAAACTCGCATGCGCAGTCATATCTCCACTCACATTCCCCCATCCTCTCTCCCCTCTCCTCTGCCCTCTCCTCTATCTCCGAGTTCCCTTCCTCTCTCCTCTCCCTCCCTTCCTCCTCCCTCTTCCTCCTCTCTCTCCGCTGCCTCGTCCTCTACCCACTTTCGGAATGGACATATGATTAGAACATCCAAGAGACTATGATGATTTTTATGAGGACGAGTGGGAGAAGAGGAGGATGAACGAAGAGAGAGGAAATATGAACGAGTACTACAGAAACTTCCTCTCCTCCTCTCCCCAATATTTCCTCTACAGAGTTCCCAATCTCTTCCTCTCCTTCTCTTTCTCTTCCCCACCCTTCTTCCTCCTCTTCTTCCTCTCCTCCTACCCCCTCTCCTTCTCTCCCTATCTCTTCTCTCTCTAACTTTCCTGTAAACCCAACCCTTTCTGTCTCCCCTTTATCCCCCTCCCCCTCTCTTCTCTTTCTCCTCACTCTTCCGCCCTCTCCTCCTCTCCCCCTTGATTCTATACCAAATCAGTCTTCTTTCCCTCCCCTTCCCTCCTCTTCCTCCTCTTCCTCCTCCCATCTCTCTTCCAACCTCTCCTTCTCTCCCTCTCTTCCTCCTTCTCCTTCTCCCTTCCCTCGTCCTCTTCCTCTTCCTCTTCCTCCTTCTCTCCATTTCCCAATTTGAATGAAACAAAAACAGAAGATATCGATTTTGTAGCTTCGTCTAACCCTCTCTCTTCCTCCTCTTCCTCCTCTTCCTCCCCCCTTCCTCATCCTCTTCCTCCTCCTCTTCCTCCTCTAGCCTTCCACCTTCCTCTTCCTCCTCTTCCATTTCCTCCTCCACCTCTTGCCCTCTCCCCTCCTCCTCTGTTCCTGACTCTGACTCTTCCTCCTCCTCCTCATCCTCCTCCTCATCCTCCTCCTCATCCTCCTCCTCCTCTTCTTCTTCTTCTTCCTCTTCCTCTTCCTCTTCTTCCTCTTCCTCTTCCTCCCCCCTCTGGTCTTGCGTCTGTTTTGAGGTCAACCCAATCCTCTTCCTCTGCCTCCTCGCCTCCTCCCTCCTCTTCTCCTTCTTCCTCCTCTTCTCCTTCCTCCTCTTCCTCCTCTTCCTATCCATCATCTTCTTCCTCCTCCTCCTCCTCCTCCTCCGTATCTCCCGACACTCCTTTTCTCCGTCAAAAACAAAGGGAGAAGGAGGAAGAAAGAAAGAGAGGGAGAGGCAGTGGGAAGAGAGGCAGAGGAGTAGAGGAGCAGAGGAAAAGGGAGAGCAAACGGTCACGAAGGAACAAGTAGAGGGAGGAAGAGCAGGAAGAGAAGGAGGAGAGAGCGGGAGAAAAGAGAGAGGGGAGAGGGGGAGAGAGATCAAAAAATACTTAGGTGAAAGAGAGATATTTGTTGATTATGGTAGATACTTAGAGGAGGAGGGGGAGAGGGAGAAGAAGTTACAAGATAAGCGGAAGGAGGAGGAGGGAGAGGAGGCGAGGAGGGTGGAGAGGAGGAGGAGGAGGAGGAGGAGAAGAAGAGTGGAGATGCCCGTATATTCGTATACGGTCTTCCACAAGGAGTTCTAGTTCTCTCAAGAGCATCTCACCTATTCTCCATCCTCGAGCAATACGGGCAAGGGGGAGCAGGAGGAGCGGGAGGTGGGGGGAGGAGGTTCGATTCCCCGCTTGTGGATTGATGTTGAGGTTAAGAGACAGGCAGTGATGAGTGAGGAGGAACGAGAGAGACTCGACGAACAGGCGGGAAAGAAGAAGCGTAGGAAGAAGAGGAGGAAAGGGGAGGGCGATGCTGGAGCCTACGTGACTGATGTGGTAGGCACGGGAGGAGGAGGAATCGAGGAACAGGAAGACAATGAGAAGAACGTGTTTCTTTCTCTCTGTGATATGTTTGTGCTTCACCCACTCACCGTCGAAGATATTTCTACGAAGAACGACAGGTAACTTCAAATTGAGAATTCTCTCGTGCTTGCTCTCATTCTGTATGGAGAGCAGGTGTTTACTACATCGATAGTTATGTTATTGATATTCATTAGTTATCCTCGTTGCATCGATACGTCTCACGTTCTGTTTTATATGACGTATTTCATGAGCATCCAGTTTTGTTTTGTTTTGTTTTGTTTTGTTTTGTTTTGTTTTGTTTTGTTTTGTTTTGTTTTGTTTTGTTTTGTTTTGTTTTGTTTTGTTTTGTTTTGTTTTGTTTTGTTTTGTTTTGTTTTTTGTGTGTTCGTTTCTGTTTTGTTTTTGTTTTTGCATTTACGTGTGCCATCTTCCTATGCGACGTGGTCCAACTAGAGTACCTAACACGTGAGTGTGTATGTGTGTGTGTATGTGTGTGTGTGTGTGTGTGTACGTACATCACGTATGACAGAGAGAAAGTGGAGTTTTTTTTTTCGTACTTGTTATTAGTATTGAATTGCAACAATATACCCAGAGATTCCATGGCATCTGGGGGTGGGGGAGAGGGAGGGGAAGGGAATGCCTATCCCTTTCCATTGGGACTGGATAATGAGTCGTCCTCTGAATCGTCTGAAACTGAGAGCTCGGCCTCGTCCTCTTCCTCCTCTTCCTCCTCTTCCTCTTCCTCTTCTTCGTCTTCGTCCTCTTCCTCCTCCTCTCCCTTCTATTCATCGGAAGAAGAGGAGGAAGAAGAGGAAGAGAAGAGAGAAGAAGGGACGAAGGGAAGAGTTTTCGGGGTTCTCGGTAGGAGGCCGAAGGGGAGGACGGGAGGAAAGAGAGGCAAAGGAGGGAAGGGAAGGAGGGGGGAAGGGAGGGGGGAAGGGAGGAGAGGAAGAGGATACAGACGATGAAGACGCTAGTTCATCTCAAGTTAAAGAAGGAAAAGGGGTGATTTTCTCCGTTTGTGGAAGCTTGAGGGGGAGAACCAGAGCTAGAGGAAGGAGAAGAGAGACCGATCAAGATGAGGAGGAAGAAGAAACCTCAGGAGGGGAGGAGAGGGGGAAGGAAAACGGAAAGGAAAGGGAGAGGGAGAGGCAGAAGAAGGAAAGGGAGAAGGAGAGGAGGAAGAGGAGGAGGGGTAAAGGGAAGAAGGGGGAGGAGAAAGAGGCGGAGGCAGAGAAAATAGTCAAGAAAGACGACGAAGAAGATGAAGACGAAGGCTTTGCAATCGACGATGCACATCAAGAGCTCCACTCTCTCTCCCACTCTGTGCAAAGTCATTTCCAAAACGGACGGGCCTCGGAGGAGAAGGGGAGGAATGCAGGACAAGTGAGCATTCATTTTTCCACTCAAGATGGCGACGCGGAGAGAGGGCAGGGGAAGAGAGGAGGAGGAAGGGGAGAAGGAGACGGAGGAGAAGGGGAAGGGGAAGGAGAAGGCGAAGGAGGACGGTCAATAGAAATGAACGATTTGAACATCCACATCCTTCCCTCTTCTCTCTCCTCCAACCAGTCTTCTTCTTCTCCCCTCTTCCTCCCCTCTTCCTCCGTTCCCCTCTCCTCTTCTTCGTCTTGTTCCTCCTCTTCCCCTTTTTCTGGACCTTCGTCAATCTCCTCCGCAGGAACGATGAGAAGTGGAAAAATGAATGATTTCATAAACGGAAAGGAAGGGGGTGAGGGACACGCGCTCACGAGTGGAAATATGAACGATCACCTAAATGACAGCGGAGTCAGCAGTGCGAGATCTTTGTATGAGAGTCTCAATTTGAGTGATACAAGCAGAAGCTCTGACTGTGGGACGGAGAGCCAAAATATCCGATATCTCAATTTGAATGATGTGGAGGATGTGGAGAGAAGAGAGAGAGAAAAATTGGGAGGGAGGGAGAGGAAGGAAGAGAAGGGGAGGGCAGTGGAGAGAAGAGTGGGAGAGAGAGGGAGAGGGAGAGGGAGAGGGAGAGGGAGAGAGAAAAGGAGAAGGAGAGAGAGAAGGAGAAGGAGAGAGAGAAAGAGAAAGAGAAAGAGAAAGAGAAAGAGAAAGAGAAAGAGAAAGAGAAAGAGAAAGAGAAGAAAGGTGAAGTGATCCCCTACAGTGAGTACTTTTCCGATAATGGGTTGATTTGCGGACTGAGGAAGAAGTCTCATGTGAACTACCTCAAGAGAAACAGTAGCGGAGATACTACGTTGAAGGTGTTGGTGTTCAGTGACTTCGTACTGACCTTCCACGACCCGTTGCTGAACGAGAGAATGGACGAAGTGAGGAGGAGGATCACGAGGCAAGACCCTGGGCTCATTATCCAACAACTAGGGCTCGAAAACAAACCTATTAGCTACGCTCTGGTTCAGGGGCTCAACGAGGGGACAAGAGCTCATGGAGGGAAAGGAGGTGGAGGAGGAGGAGGAGGAGGAGGGAAGGGAGGCTCAAACGGAACTGGTCAACTCAATATCTACGATCTGGTATCTCTCGCCTCCCTCAAAAACAAGGCCAGTGAGCGGAACGAAAGGGGGACAGGAGGAGCGACTGGAGGAACGCGACAGAAAATGAGGGAGAGAGAGAAAGAGAGAGAGAGAGAGAGAGAGCAGAAAGAACGGGGGCGATGGGATACGGGGCTGGATATGGAGGTATGGCCTATGTGGGAGCGGGAGAGAGGAAATATGAGCGATCCGGATTGGGGAGGACTCAAAGTGGGCATGGAACTAGTGTGAACGCAAGCAACTACTGGAATGCGGGTGGAAATGTGAGTGCGCAGAGGTGGGGGAGGAGGAGCGAGTCTAGCGGGGAGCAACGAAGTGGAAATATGAGTAATCAGGGTGGAAATATGAATAATCAAAACAGGTTCTCTTATGATTACTCCAATCTGATGAAAATATCTAGCCAAAGAACAGAGGGACTGGGACATGGAAATATCTTACAGAATAAAGAGATGAGGGGAGTGGGAGAGGGAGAGGGAGAGGGAGGAGAGGGAGAGGAAAGGAGAGAGGGCAGAATGTCCGTGTCCGCTCCTCCTTCTTCTTCGAACGTTAATCCTTCTCTCTCTCCCTCTCTCTCCCCCTCCCTCTCCCCCTCTTCTCCGCATTCAAACCATCCCCCCTCTTCTTCCTTTTCCTCTTCTTCCTCCTCTGACTCTTCCTCCATCCCACCATCCTCTGACTCCTCTTCGAACTCCTCCTCCGCCCCCTACTCTGCCCCCTCCTCCCCCCATACGTCTCTCAATTTGAACTTGAATTCAATTTCAGAATTCAAGGAAGAAAACTCCTCTTCTCCTTCCTCGTCCTCTTCGTCCTCCTCCTCGTCCCCGTCCTCCCCATCCTCTCCCTCCTCTTCCTCTCCCTCTTCTTCCTCCTCCTCCTCCTCCTCCTCCTCCTCCTCCTCCTCTTCCTCTTCGTCCATCCAACAGCCTTTAATCCCACTCGTTCACTCCTCTCTCCGCTTCGGCCCGAGAAGATCTGTCTCAGTATCAGTCACTTCTTATGCGTCCAAGGACCACACGTTCGCTATCCCCTCCTCTTCCCTCCCCTCCTCCTCCCTTCCCGTCTCCTCCTTCTCTTCTTCTGGCGAACCAGGGGAAGGCAAGGAGGGAGGAGGGATAGGCAGAGGAGGAGGAGAAAGAGGAAGGGAGCTTGGAAGAGGAGACTACGATGAGAGACCTAGGGGGTTTTCTTTCCAGCCCAGTGGAGACCTCCTCTCTCTCCCCCACTCCTCCTCCACTGCTCCTTCGCTCATTTCTCCCACTCCTTCTCTCCCTCCCTCTTTCCCCTCTCCCTCCTCTTCTTCCTCCTCTTCCTCCTCCTCTGCTTCCTCCTCTTACCCGCATTCGGATGCTGGCAGTATCTTCGTAGCCGATCCACACTCTCATCCTCTGTTTAAGGGGAGAGGAGTAGGAGGGGGGGACAGGGAGTTGGGCACGGTGGAAATATGAATGATTTCACGCACAGGCACGACATGGGCAGAGGAGTAGGAGGAGGAGGAGGAGGAGGAGGAGGAGTAGAGATGGGAGGAAGAGGGGCGTATGGTTTCGGGTCATCCTTTGCGGGAGCAGGAGGATATGGAGTAGGAGGGGGGACAGGAGTGGGAGCAGGCGCGGGAGCTGGAGCGGGAGAAAGGTCTCGAGAGGAGAGCAATCTATCGCTGATCAACGATATCCAGTGTGTAATGTCTACGTTTGGAATCCAACCGAAGCACTCGAGCAAGGACATGACTCTCTCTCTCTTCCTCTCGTTCGCCAAGCTCACTTCCATGGCGCAGCGCTCTTCCTCTTCCTCTGCTTCTGCCTCCTCCGCTTCTGCCCCTGCCTCCTCTTCGAACCGGTTCGCTTCCCTTGCGTTCCGAGCGGTGACCCCGTCTCTCTCCTCCTTGACTTCGCGAGGTCTCTCAATTCCCCTCCTAACCACCGCTCGAGTGCTGCATACCTTCCTCGACGTTCTAGTCGACTCGTTCGCAGCGACAACGGAACGAGCGGAGGAGGAGGTGAGAGTGCTGGAAGACATCGCTTCTACTCTCACTATCGTAGAGCACCGCGATCTCCTCAAGCGCATAGCGGGCGTGCGGGGGAAGTGCGTGTGGATTAGACTGTGGTTGCAAGGCAAGCACTCCATCCTCTCCGCTCTTCTCAACGAGAAGGTCAGAGGAGCAGTGCATTGTATTGATGCACCCTACCTCCGAGATGTGCTCGATCATATTTCCTACATGTCGCAGCAGATAGACATTGCCCAGCAACTGGTGTCCACCATGCAAGACAACTACCTAGCCGACGTGAACATTGACGTCGCGGTGAAGTCTGACAAGATGAACGAGGTGATGGGAAGCTTCAACATGTTTGGAACGATAATCATGCCGATCTCCATTATCCCAGGGCTTATGGGAATGAATGTATACGTACCTTTCGAGACCGGGTCGGATCTGGAGGGATGGGAAGCGCTGAAGGAGCAAGTCCCTTTCTGGGTCATCGTGCTCATTATGATCGCAACCTACTTCACCCTCTTCTTCTACTTCAAACACAGACACCTCCTGTAGGCCTTCAGCTCTCTCCCCATTCCCCTCCCCTCTCTCCCCTCTCCCTTCTCCTCTGCTCTCCCCTCTTCTCCCTCTTCTCCCTCTTCTCCCCCTCTCTCTTCTCTTACTGCGCTTCATATTGCTATACAACATGCACCTCTCAGTATGGGCACACATCGGCTGGGTTGCATATAGCCTTGTGTGTGTATACGTGTGTGCATACATGTGCGTATGTTATTATTTACCTATTTATTTATTTATTTATTTATGTTGAACCATATTTTCAGTTTTCCGGCTATTATTTTTCGTTTTTTTTTCTCCGTTATTCTCCTTTCTCTCCCTTTCTTTTTTCTTGGTTTATTTTAGGTTGTACAGTCCTTCTCGCAGTGTCTTCATCCCTCTGCGAGCATATACATACATATTCCATCGCTCTTTCTTTGCTAAACAGATATTTATGAAGTCCTCGGGGAAGGAAGGCTTATTGTGATTGTTGGATAGCGAATCGCAATGCACGTAAATAAAGATATTTATATAGTCCAATAGAAGCACTTGAAAGGAATACCTGCGTGCTACTGACGATCTGCTGGAACGGAGATTAGGACGTGGGCGTCATCAATTTCTCACCTGTGGAACCCCAAAAAACTAATGTGATACGTGGTGCGTGCTTTGTACTTCCGTCGTCGACGCACGAACGTACAATAATCGAATGCATGCATGTATATGTAAAAAAAACTACCGTGATAAAGCAATGTGCCCTGTAAAATACATATTGCGCGTATAATAAGTCCGTGTGTAAGCGTTTGAGTATTTACAAATTGTGCTGTGCGATGGATGGGGAGCCTTGTTTTTATTCACTGATTGAACGATTCAAGGCTACAGATGGTCTGCGTGTAAATTCATTTACCCAATGCGCACTATGCACTCCGTTTGACCAAGTGCTAAGCGGTGTGCTTCTTTGAATGAACTGTACTCAATAGACATATGAATGTACTATGTCAATCGTGTGTTATATAGAATGTGAATTTTATTATTTTCTCGAGGAAAACGAACGTATTCACAGTGAGAAAGAATTTTGTGTTCTTCTCTTTTCTTCTCCTTCCCGGTCGTTACAAGTGCAAGAGAACGAACGCCAGAAAACAAGAACAGAAATAAATATAGTAGCGACATACACTGCAAAACGAACGAACACTCTGGAACACAACGCACGACGTATGTAGAGCATAGAAGATGTAGAGCGGATCAAGACAGAGTGGGCCGTGGAACTCCATGCAAGGCAAAGCGGGGTGTAGCTTGCATGAATGTTCGAACAAACTATGCTGCATATGATATATGAGTGCGATGAAATACATGCCAGAGTGCGAAGAGTATTCGCCATGTTCGAGCATCCATGGCAGTAGGAGTGTGTCTACGATGGGTATTGATTGTTGGACTTGTTTTGGTTCGGTCTACTCGTCCTCCTTGTCTGAATTTAAGAAGTCGTCGTCATCGTCAAACTGTTCCATGAACCTAGTCCTGGCAGTCTCATAGATAGAAGACTTGTTCTGTTGCGCGACCTCAGGGGGAGGGGCAGCATCGTCGTAGTCGATCACGTTTTTCTTCCCTAGTCTCTTTTCCAACACCTCCGTGCTGAACTTATCCGTATCTCCTAGCTCAGTGAACCCCTGGAAAGGAAGGGAGAGGGAGGGGAGAGGGAGGGGAGAGGGAGGGAGAGGGAGGGGAAAAGCAAGGGGAGGGGGGGAAGAGAGGGAGGCGAAAGGGGGACGAAAGGGGGGCGAAATGGGGACGAAAGGGGGGACGAAAGTGGAAGGAAAGTGGAAGGAAAGGGGAAGGAAAGGGGAAGGAAAGGGGGAGAGGGTGGTAAGAGAGGGAGGGGGAGGGAGGGAGGGGAAAGAAAAAGAGAAGAGAAAGAGATAGAAAGATTGCATGAGTGTATGTGTATGTGTATGTGTATGTGTATGTGTATGTGTATGTGTATGTGTATGTGTATGTGTATATGTGTATGAGTATGTGCATGTGTGTGTGTACCTCCAATCGGTCGACAGTGTAGTTGTCTTCCGTCATAATGACCGTGGGCATTATACGGATGTTGAGGCGGGAGGTGAGATAGGGGCACTTCTCAGCATCGATCTACAAAGGAACAAACGAAGAGGAGGTGGGGAGACGAAAGGGGAGGGGATGGATAAGAGAGAGGGGAAGGGATGAATAAGAGAGAGGGGAAGAGATGGATAAGAGAGGGAAGGGATGGATAAGAGAAAGGGGAAGGGATGGATAAGAGAGAGGGGAAGAGATGGATAAGAGAGGGAAGGGATGGATAAGAGAGAGGGGAAGAGATGGATAAGAGAGGGAAGGGATGGATAAGAGAGAGGGGAAGAGATGGATAAGAGAGGGAAGGGATGGATAAGAGAGAGGGAAGAGATGGATAAGAGAGGGAAGGGATGGATAAGAGAGAGGGGAAGAGTAAGAATAGCCACGAGGTTGAAGAAAAATGCACCGCAAAACAAAGCAGAAAAGAGAAGAAAAAAGGCAAGGAAAGAAAATAAAACCGTGGGAAAGAGACGGAAAGAAAGCGTAGAAAGAGAGTAGAAAGAGAAAGGAGGGCGTTTGAGTTGTTTTTTTCTGACTCTAGCGTGCAGATCGTATGTGAAATTAATTATGCATAAGCAATGCTCCGTATGCGTGTGAGCAGTGGCAGGGTGATTAGTTGCGTACCTTGATGAACCGGGTCTCCATGTGTTTCCTGGCGATCTTTTCGAAGTGTTTGTCAAGCACGAGGCAGAAGGGAGTCGTCGATCTGTAGAAATGAGTCACCAAGTGCTTGTTCGTCTTCGCCTCTTCGAACCATTGCTTTTCATCTCCGATCTCCTCATATAATCCATGTCCCTGGGCTTTCCATTTCTGCAGAGATACATACAAATTAATTGTGTTTGTTAAATCTGTTTTTGTTTTGTTTAAATCAGTTCTGGATGTTTCAGTTAATTGTCAACTAGTTTTCGAGCCCTCTTCACGTAGCATTTATCCTGCAAAGTAAGTTACACACCAAGTATAGAAATCTCGGAAAACCAAGAATAACTTTAGGCCTATTGTGTATATATATGACTTTAGTATTGTCTCTTTACCTGCATCATGTTCTGCTTCTCCTTCAACTGCTGCAGACGCTTTTGGCGAAGAGAAGCCAAATCAGAAGAGCTCATGTTATCAAAGTGCTGAATCGCATCGTCCAACTGACGCTCAGCCTGCTCAGCGATCATGATGGTTTGCTGGAGAGCTTGCTCTCTGATAGCATTCTGCATTTGCCTCTTTGACATTGCTCTGAGATTCCCGCAAAGAAAGTGCGGATGTTTGTCAGGCAAGAAAAAGTAAAGTTAGAAAAAAGTATCACAAGTAGATGGTTGAATGTAATGGTTTGTTGTGTAGCCTTGATATGTAAATATAATAAAATAACAAGTGGAAATGTAAATAAATGATTTTAACCTGAAGAAAAGTTTCGACGAAGAAAGTAGATTTTTTTCTGCTTATTTATGAATTATCAGTAACTACATGAATACTAAATGTAAGGAAAGTGTTGTTACTTTATGTCATGTAACATATCGCCGTAATTTATATGTGTATGCATTATTCAGGCGAGTGTGATCTCTGCTCGATCTTTACTCTGGTTCGTATTATTTGTTTCATATACACCCATACTTTGTGTAAGAATACGATGTAACGGTTACTTCTTTCTTAAATTTGACTAGAAGTGGATCGAAGAACCAATTCTTACTAGACTATGTGGCGAATCGGTTATCATGGGACTGCACAAGCACGCGTTTTTCAAACGTTTTGACTGGGTGTGTTTTGTGTGTTGAGCCAAGGATAGTCTGCACGTCGCATGGAATGCAGATGTATACATGTATTTTGTCTAACTTGAAGACTCTCATGTGCCCTAGCACTCAACGTAACATTTGGACAAGTCAAAGTTTGTTATTTTCTTCGCTTCCAGCATGTGAGGTTTCTGTTGAAAAGTTGATTGCCTGATTACATCACGAATATATACCCGTCTTGGTCCATTTTCTCAACTACATGTATCGCATATACTCGTCACTCTTTGCACTGGAGATGTGATGATTAACATCGGTGAGGTAAAACTGGATAGCATCTTTTGTATGTTTACCGGTGGTTTGTCGGGGATCGTAATGTATTCCCCTTAGAGCTATAAGAGGGTGTCTTAAGCCTCGGAAATCAACTAGATAAAAGAAATGAACAGTACGCACAATACGAAAGATCCGCCCCTCCTCTAGGTAGTGCGCTCTCTTCCAGCTGAGCTGGGGAATATTTTACACTGGAAGTTATTGGGAATCTTTATTGGTTTAATCGCTGTTGGATTTGAATGAAATAAAGGCGTCAGCAATTAAAAACAATCCGAATCTGGTGTGATGGATGGTAACGCAGGTATTTATTCAGACACAAACCTTGAATACATCTCTTAATGGCTTCTGTCTAGTCCAATTATTTTCCTTAGTAAAAGTTTCTCTGACTAAGCGCATGTGTTTATGTTGTTATGGTTTTTAGACATTTTTAGATACAGAAATTAACTTTCAGAATGCAGATATTTGTGCAGTGACACAGAGAATATAAAACTGGCACAAACTACGGCTATTGTTCACTGCCTTGCGGTTTATGTCTGTTCTCAGCCAAATATGTTCACTGCCATACTATGTATGCTTGTTTTGTATGATTTAATATAATGTAGAGTGTGTAATTGGTGTGCTAAAGTTGCTCTCTTTTCTGGCAATATTGCCTGAAGCAATTCGTAACTCTCTTTTATTTTTAACTATGGATCGACAGATATTGGGTGTCTAGAAATATATATGTACATAGCATATTACTTATTAAAGCCCTTGAGTCAATTTTGTTTCATACTATATACATTTTCCCACACACTCAGTGTGCATTTGCGAATATTTTGGTAGTTTTTATTAACATTTTAGCTGACTTTGTTCGCATTTCAAGTTGTTTTTCGTCTTAATCCCGATATTTTTGCTGAATATACCTGGATGTACTGTTGTTTTCGTCAGGAACAAACATGAATGCGCTGCTAGTGTTAGCTTTCCTAACTCTTGTAGTGTTTTCTTCCTCCGCAGAGTACCAATGCCCAGCTGGTACTCCTGCCCCTTCTCCCACCGACTTCACCACCATTCCCGACGTGCCCTATCTAGCGCTACCTGAGGACTACCAGTTCGTTCACCCGGGAATGCTGCACACGAAGGAGACTCTTGATTTGATGCACGATATGGTGGCTGCTGAGCAGGAACCTTGGTACAGTGACTTCGAAGCATTAACCTCAGGCCCTTGGTCCAAGCTGAGGCTATAAACCAAACCCCGTTGAAACAATAGCAAGGGGTGTTGCGCCAAACAATGGGGTGTCGTTTGCGAGGGACATTACCGCTGCATACCAGCATGCATTGACGTGGAAGTGCACAAACAACTCTGCTCACGCAAATCTTTCCATTTCGATCCTCAACGGCTGGTCTTCGACTCTGAAGAGAATAGGAGGAGCAGGAGAGAACGGCACCAACGACGGATACCTCCTCGCATTCTTTCAGGGCTACCAGTTGGCGAACGTAGGGGAGCTAATGAGGGACTACGAGGGGTGGGCGGATGCTGATATCGACCAATTCAAGACAATGCTCGAGTATCTTCAAACCTCTGTGCAGCCATCGCTTCGCACTAGCCCAGTACTCGAACTGGGACTTGGGGGGGATTGCGTGCTCTATGTCGATCGCAATATTTTTGGATGACGTGGACTTCTTCAACTCCGCGCTGCAGGGGTTCGTGAACGCCTCAACCAGCAACGGGTACATCGGCAATACACTATATTACATGCACGATGGGTTGATGGGTCAGACACAGGAGACGGGGAGAGATCAAGGGCACAACACTCTAAGTGTGGCGGTGGTGGGGGTAATTGCCGAGACTGCGCTTCACCAAGGCGTGGACGTGTATTCCTGGGATGATTACCGCTCTTCTCTTGCTTTGAGTACGTCGCTAAGGGTAACTGCAAGGATACCCAAGCAGCAGGCGAATGAGACTGTTGAGTTTTATACCGTTCCCTACACGGCCTACACCTTCTTGGACTGGCAGCCGTAGAGGAAGAGGTGCGAGGCTGTGTTTTCTACCAGCTGCGATCGGAACATACCGTCCCATGTGGTCTCTGACCTATAATTCTATAGCGAACAGACTGGGAATGGCAGCCCCTTTCTCATACAAGATGATGATGGAGGCAACGACCAGAGAGTGGGGAGAGGGTTCCACGTCAGGGGGGTATGACCAGCTGGGGTTCACCCAACTCACTTCCTCTCTCCCCAACGCAACGTTTAATTCTCCTCCCAAGGCTCTAGTCGTGCTAAGAAGAAACGGAACGGCTGTCATTTCTTGGTGGGGAGGTAAGGAAATAGGAAGCTCTATGCGAAGCACAACAAAGCGAAACGCAATGAAAGAGGAAATGAGACATAACTAAAGCAAAACATGATCGAAGCACAATCAAAACGAAACTAGTAGCAAACGAACCCCACACAACTTAGCATGCTCGCGTATATGTCTAGTTACTTCATTGTGCATACTGCTATATTGTGTTTACTACTATATTATGTTTACTGTTATGTTGCGTATACTTCTACGTCGATGAGCGCATATCTTGATTTATGGAGTCGCAGTGCTTGCATATGCCTGCGTGCACCCTCTTTCTCTTTCCACTCCACACTGTCCTCCCCCTTGCTCGTGCGCTTTTCATACTCCTAGTTTGACATGTTTAAATGCATGTATATAGACGTACATACATATGCCCCCATTCCCCGCTTTCTCTCACATTTATTCTCCCTTTCCTACCCTTTTATTTCACCGATCGCTCCTTTTTATTCCCCATCCCTTCCCTTCCTTCACTTGCCTCCCCTTCGTCCCTCCTAGGGGGTATATGACAAGGACTACTCCGGTCGAACGCTCAACATCGTCCTTGGGCGGGTTCACCTCAATAGCAAGTGGGATTACCGAACCAAGGGTTTTCAACGACGCGTCGATTGATGACGATACGACTTACTACTACCGAATCGTTTCCTTCGCCCCTTCCCTCCGCTATCTCCTCCTCCATCCCCCCCAACCAGACCCCCTCCTCTTCAGTTCTTCCGCTTTCCTGGAAGGACTGGAGCCCCTCTCCCTCCTCTCCTTCGACTCTCTCACTCCAGATCATTTTCGGGACCGAGGAACGTCTCCATCGCCTACGACATCTCCACAAACAAAGTGAACGCTCTGGTGTTCAACTCTCCTGACCCTCGTCCCTGGGAAGGCGGGATCTGGCGCTTCCTGGGCTCGACGGCTATGGCCACAGTACGCCTCCTTCCCCACCAACGCATTCCGTCACATCGCTGATTTCTCCATCTCTTTCTGGCTCAGAGCGGTAGCAACTTGGGCTGGGGGAAGGCTGTGTTTGATTTCGGTTTTGACACTGCGAAGAGGATCATGTTCTCTCCCAGACTGGAGCTCAGGGATGGCGGGCGTGCAGCTCGACCGTGAATGGGTACTACAACAAGAACGTGTTGACTGATGCTATCGTTGCATCGTCCTGGACCCACGTCGTCTACCACGGTATGTAATACCACTGGTACTCTCTTCGTGAACGGAAATATGACCGCGCAGGAGGTAAAACATCGTCACTTCGTGAACCCATATCGAGTTGGGATACACATACCAGCTCTTCATTGGGAAAACCCACGATGAGAAGTACTCGGCAGTTCGGAGACTGATGACTTGAGAGTGTACCCCTCGGCTCTGACTGTGGAAGAGGTACAAACGGTGATGAACAATCCTAGATAACCCACAGAAGTAGTACGAGACTGAGCTGTGGAATACATGTAAGCGATCGAGGAAGCTGTGATATGAGCCTGTCTGAGGACATGTCCTAGGCTAGCGTTGCGTCTTGTGCTTGTAGAGCTTTCATGCAGGGAAGCTTCTTGGTAGCCTTCCTCGGCCGACTAACATCGGGACGGGCACGCCGTGCCGTGCCTTCCGGTTCTTGTTCTGAGGCAACCCCTCCTTATCACTGGCAGCGAGAGATTGGCCGAGTTAGCATTGCATGTACGTGTATATGTAAGCGCATGTGTATATGCATGTGTTTGCGTCTATTCGTTTCTTTTTGCCTTTACCTCGCCGTCTCTTCTTTTTTTCTTTTTTCTTTTTTTCTTTGTTTTTATCTCTTTTCTCTGTTATCTGTTCTCTTTTTCTCTTTTCTCTGTTCTCTGTTCTCCTTTTCCTTGATCGCATTATTACTGCTATTTTATTCGCTTGTATTGCTGCAATGTATGGTATTTCTCCCTTTTCCTCCTTATTCTCCGTTTCTTTTTCTTTCTTTCTTTTCCTTTTCTTTTATTCCTTTTTTTTCATTCTCTTCCTTTTTCTTCCTTTTTCTTTTCTTTTCTTCCTTTTTCTTTTTACTATTATTATGGTCTTAATTTCTTCCTAATGACTGCATAGCACCGCGTATCTATGTGTATATATATATGCATGATTGAGTATATGTGTATGTGCCATAAGTGCGAGATGTCTATCTATGTCGTGTTTCGTATATTTCTGATTTGGGATGCTGCTGTTCCCTCTTCCTCCCACTCCACCTCCTGCCTCATGTCTTGTGTTTTGTCAGATGGGATTTTTTCCGCATCTCTTTATTGTATTCGTGTACTTCTTATCATACATCTCAACCGATGCTCGATAACAGAGGACGTGAAACGTTAACTCAGACTTCCAAGTGAATGCGTTGACTCGTCTTGCACTTCTCCGTAGATTCATGGATCTTCGTGACTCGTTCGTTTTTTGTTTTCCGTCATACTATTATCGCTTCCATTGGATTGAATTCTCTTCCCTTCTCTTCCCTTCTTCTTCTCTCTTTTTCTTTTCTTCCCTTCTCTTCTCTTTTTTCTTTTCTTTTCTTCTCTCTCTCTTCTCTTCTCTTCTCTTCTCCTCTTTTTCTTTCACTACTTTACTCTTTTCGTGTACTTTTTTATTATGAGTGGTGGTGGTCGTTACAGCTCCTAGTTGCTCGTTCATTTTTCCGATTGGGCTTTTAACTGCACAGACAGTTGGAGTGTGCATGCGTCTTTCGTTTCTCTATTTGTGCATATGTTTATGGTGTACGTTTCTTGATCCTTTTACCCCTGTGTTTTTTTTTCCTTTTTCTTTTCCTTTCTTTTTTCTTCAATTGTATTTTTTTTGTATGTGATTTCATTTTCATGTGATTTCATTTTCATGGTGCTCCCCCTCTCACTGAGTGTTCTTGTATCTTGTTCGGCTACACGTCATAAACACCCTTCTTGTTGTCTGCTAATGTTTCCGCCTTGTACCCGTTGTTGTCCTGCCTTTCAGCTCTGTTTTTCTTTTCGATTAAAGTCTTGATTCATGTTCCTAAAATCTCATACATTTACATGTATGTGTTGAAGTTGACAGCGTTATTCCCTTTGTTCCCCCTTTGATCATAAACATAATCACTCATATTTCCACTACACATGCACACACAGAACATATGCTTATGTGTGTGTGTATATATATATTGAATGAAAAGCTTAAAATGTTTATTTTGTGATTGCGAGATTGTGTTTCGCTCATGCACTCTGAAAACATGGAGCGAAGAGGAAATATGAACGATCAAATGACGCAGGAGTGGAAGGGCTAAGCTGGCTATGTATAACTAACGAGTGCATAGTGTATATGTAATATATGAGAAGGCATGGGTCCAAGGGAAGACCGAACGCGCTATCGTCGTGCAAGAATAGCGGACAAAGAGTGTACATATCAATGCACACTAATTGTACATGTCAATGCGCAATGATAGTACGGTGGGAGTGAGTGTATTATATGCGAATGCAAAATATAAGTCTTGTAAATATCTTCATTTCAAGTCAGGAATATAAATATCCTTGAAGGAAAATATCTGTTTGAAAGTAAGTCGGCGTCCTTCGCTATTCTTCAAACCGAAGTGTATATATATATCTACGAATAAAAGAGGATACGCGCAGGTATATTCACAGATGAAAATACGCTAGCAAAGGCGTTGTGCTGTCATTCTCTACTACAACTCGACCTTCTCCTCCCCCTGCTTCTTCTCCGGTTCCCCCTCCCCATCCTGCTTCCCCTCTTCCTGCTGCTGCTCCTTCTGCTCGTCCTCTTCTTCTTCCACAGCAGGAAGTTCTCCGTTGGCGCAGGCGTCTGTGATCTTCAGACATATGTCATCATGAAGGCTCTCCACCGAACTCTCCTTCTTTATCAACGATATGATGGAGTCCTCGTACTCTCTCAATCAGCATGCTACTCAATGAGAGCAAGGCAAATAAAAGGAAAAGGAGAGGGAAATGAGAACAAGGAGAAAAGGAAAGAACAAGAAAAATCAAGGAAAAAAAAAAAGAAGTGAGAAATGAAAGAAAAAAAGAAACGAGTTAGAAACAAATGATGCAAAAACAAAATAAAAAGAGTAAAGAAGGAGAAGGAAGGAGGAAGAGAAGGGGGGCGAAAGAGAGGTAGGGAGAAAGGAGAGAGGAAGAAGGAAGGAAGGGGAAGAAGGAAGGAAGGGAAGAAGGAAGTTTAAGAAAAGAGTAAACTAGGGTGTTTTTGCGCCACAGAAAGTAGGCGAACGACATCACTTGTTCCTATCCATTTATGCAACTCTACCTCCTCCTTACCCTCCTCGCTATCGCACCCCTCTTCTTTCCCTCCTCATGCTCCTCACATCTCTCTCTCCTCCTGCTATTTACTAGTCTTTCCTCTCCATATTTCTCCTCTCCTCCTCCCTGTCCTCCCTTCCCTTCTTCACATCTCCTTCCTTTCCGTTGTCTCTCTCTCTTCTCCCACCTCATCCCCTGTCAATTTGGTCTACTTCACTTTCCTCCTCCTCCCCTTCCTTCTCCTCCTCCCCTCACTTTCTCTTCCTCCTCCCCTCCTTTTCCTCTTCCCCCTCCGCCCCTTCTCCTCCTCTCCTTCTCTTCCTCCACTTTCTTAAATTTCTTTTTTTGTTGTAGTCATTTTGTTTTGTTTTCCGTGATCATTACCTACAGAAGTGCTCCAACTCCCTCCTCTTGGCCCTGTTCATGTCGTACTCTGAGGGAGTTAAATTCAGCATATGCTTCTTCTGAGAAAAAAACACACGCACATACACACACGAATTAACGCAAATCCGACGCATAAAAACGAAACAGATGTATTTCCAACGTAGCAAAACATGTTAGTGCACGTTCATTCAAACGAAGGACGTGTACAATCAATAAACAACGACAGAAAATGATAGGAAAGCAAAAAAAACGAACGAAAACGAAAGAAAATGAAGGTAAAGGGAAGGGGGAAGAGAGGGAAGAAAGGGAAAGAAAAGAGAGGGAAGAAAGAAAAAAAGAATGAAGGATGATACGAGCGCTAAATGAGAATAATTGTGTTGAGAATCATGAACCATTAAAACTCACGCTGTTGGGGAGGCGGAAGACGTAGGCGTCGGATTTGTCGTGTTTCATGTGGACGTACCTCCTTCTATCAACGTAATCACATACTTTCTCGATGATGTTAGTAGCGTATACCTCGCTATATTTGTATGCAATCACCTGTTGATAGGAAGGGTGGAGTGTTTGGGGACGGGAATAGGTTTGAGGAAAGAAGAACAGAAGAAAGAAAGCTGTTAGACTCCAGTAAGAGAAAGAGAAAGAGAAAGAGCACGCGCAAACAAACGAACGAACGAATTTAGTTAATAACGATGGGCACAATGCATAAACAAATGCATATGGACTGAGAAAGAATGGAACGTATGTATTCAGTTATGTTTGTGACGACGTGTGGGTCGTTTGTGTTTTCTTTGCGTTTTTTCCTTGTGTTTGTATGCTTGGTTTCGACGGATCAGGAGAGAGAAAACTCTCGTATCATGGATACCTCACCTTCCCCTGCCTCACTCCGTGCGGGTCCAGTCTGCTGCGGAGGTCCAGAACACCGGTGTTTTGGTTCTCTTCCTCGATCAAAATAGTCATCTCGGTGACAATAGCGTTGCAGGCAGAACACTTTTCGGAATTTCCAAAAATAGCTAGTGCGTGACTGTACAACAACGCAAGAAATGCAAGCAATAAAAAGACTTTCTGTTTTACCATCTGCTGAAAATAAAGTGAATATATTAATTTAAAGTCAGTTTGGAAGAAATTGTAAATTTAAGTGCACTGTGTGTGTAAATATGTGTACTCGAGGAGGATTGTTCTTTTCGTTGTTCGAAGAATGTGGCTAAGGTGAAGTGGAAATATGATTGGGTATTTTTTCCTCGTTCACGGCAAATGTGAAAAGAACGCAGTATAGAAATAAAAACTACACTTTTCCAACCGATTTCTAATAAATTCTCTACATTTTCAAATATCTGAAAGTCTTTAAGTAAAGTGTTTGAGTTGATAGTGTTTATTTTTAAATATAATGGATATAATTGAAAGTTGCGACAAGTATGTTTACGCGCTCGAATATAAACTACAAGGTGTATGTGGACCGTACATGTGTATAAAGTATACACTGAAGTTAAATCATTAATCATGCTTGTGTGATGTAATTTTTGTTGAGAATGTAAAAGTGCACACTAGAATTAAAAATCTGCAGTTTTTTAGGGCGGGAAAATGGAATGGTCCTTTTTTAACTCCACTATGTTTTTTTTGCGTACGGAGAACATGTTATTGTGTTTATATGTATCTAACATTACTTTTTATGTATACGCGTATTTATAAATTCAGGTCTTAGATTGGAATCACATAAAATTGACTTGAGCTCGATCATCCCAATCTTTGAAACTCTGATTTTTCGTTTTTCGTTGTAAAATGAGTTTTACTGTAAACCCCTTTGCATACAGTTGGAGACTGCCTCACATCTCTCTGGACGCATTCCACAGGAATTTTGTGGAAAAGCGTTTGCAAGCTTTGGCATTTGCAGATTTCAACGTGATTTCATCGATTTGTTCGGAACTGGAACATAATGTAATTGCATCTGTGCTCTGCGAATGCATTGCTGGGGGAGGATATCGCATTGATACAGACGCTCGCGAACCTGATAGATCAGTGCAGTTTGTCAGAGAGCGAGCACCTGCTGTGCAGCTATGAGTTTGACGAGATAGAGCAGGCAGTGCCATTAGAAACAGGGGAGAGGATGGGGAGAATAGGAGTAGAGAAATTGCTGGCATTGGAGTCTGTATTGAGTTGCATCGAGGCGTTGGTCAAGAACACTGTTAATCGAATCAAGCTGTTGAGTGGACCGGAAGGAGATAGCTCTGGGGGGAAGGGGTTGTTGTTAGTTGGAGGGAGGGGAGGGGGAAGGAGGAGAGGGGGAGGAGAGGGAAGAGGGCAAGGCGGGAGTGTAGAGGCTGCATTCGTTGTGCCCGAGTGCGATGGAGATAGAGAGGAGGAGGAGGAGGAGGAGGAGGAGGAGGAAGAAGAAAGGTGGTACGGAGCAGAAGGAGAGAGAGACGAAGAAGAGAGAGAAGTAGGAAGAACGAGGCGGAGGGAGAGGAGAGAGAAGAGGGGAGAAGAGTATTGTCTTGTGTATCGGTGGCAGAGGTCGCCCATACAGTAGTCATATCATGTCTCGATGCGGTGGTTAAGAAGGGCCTTCACATGCTAGTCTACTTCTCTCCCTCCTCCTCCACCTCTCCCCTTTCCTATTCTGCGACCTCCCCTCCTCCTCCTCACCCTTCCTTTTCCTCCCTATCCTCCTTCTCCGCCTCCTCCTCCTTCCTCTTCTTCTTCTTCTTCTTCTCCCATATCTCCTCTCTCTCCCAATTTCTTTTGTCCCTCTCAAAATGAGAATATGAGTTGGAGGGCAGAGGAGAGGGTGAGGGAAGAGAGGGAGAGGTGGGAGGAAGAGAGGAGGGAGGAGGAGAGGGAGAGAATGATATCAAGACGAATTCAGAGGCAGAGGGAAGAGAGAAATAGGTTGTTTTCGTTGGGCTTGGAGGAGGAAAGAGCGAGAGGGAGGGAAGGGAAGAGCGAGGAGAGAGAGAGAGAGAGAGGAAGAGGAAGAGGGCGAGGGAGAGAGGGAAGGGGGAAGAAGATGGGCAGACTGATTGGAATATAGTGGCACAACACAAGATGCAGATGTGGTCTATTCTGGTGAGAGTGAACCTCATCCTCCACATCACTCTCACGCGATCTGACATTGACGGAAACAACAACAACAACCTCAGAAACAACAACCACAACGACTTACGAGACTGTCACTTATGACTACGGAGTTGACTCTTCCTCTTCGTCCCCCTCTCCTTCTCCTTCTCCTTCTTCTCCTTCTCCCTCTTTCCCCGGTGCTAGTATCTATATCTTGACGTTCGTCGTCTCCTGCTTTTCACACCTACACCGCATCTCTCTCTCTCTCCCTCGCTCTCTCCCCTCTCTCCTCCTCCGCCTCCCTTCTCTCTCGGTATCCTCTTCCTCTTCTCCCTCTCCATCCCAAGTTTTCAGATCGGAAAAGAGAGGGGAAGAGACGGGAAGGGAGAAAGAGAAGGAAGATATTTTATGTCATACAAAGAAATTCATAATGAAATGATCGCTCATATTTCCAATCAGGGAGCGGTGTACCCTCTTCTCCTGTGATTTCCCAGATGATTCATTCATATTTCCACTCGTCTTCCCTCTCCCGCTCCTCTTCCCTCTTCATCTCTAGATCTTTTTCTTCCCCTCTCATCTCCCTCTCCTCTTCACTCCTCTCTTCTCCTGTTCTCGCCTCCCTCCCGCCTCTCTCCCTTCACCTCTACTTCCGTATCCTCCTCCTCCCCTTCTTCTCCTCATCCTCTTCCTCTTCCTCTTCTTCTTCCCTTCCCTCCTCCTCTCGCTTTGCCCTAAATCTCTTCCCCTCTTCCTCCTCTCTCTGCCTCTCCCTTCCCCTCCCTCTCCCTTCGCTTCCCTCGGCTTTCATTCAATGTAGCGTGCACATTGAACATTATACTGCTCTCTGACCCCTCCTTCTACTCCTGCCTCCCCCTCTCCTCTCTCCCCTCATCATCATCATCCTCCTCCTTGTCTCTTCTTTCTCCCTCTCATCCTTCTCTCCCTTCCCTTCCCCCTCTTCCTCTGCCTTCTCTTTCTCCTTCTCCCCTCCTCCCTCTCTCCCTCTCTCCCTCTCTCTTCCCTCCCCTCTCTTCCCCTACCTTCCCTCCTCTCCTCCCTCTCTTTAACCTCCAACAACATGGTTGTTTCCTCCCTTCTCCTCCTCTCCTCCGCTCCTCCGCTTTCCTTCCGTCTCAGATTCGGTCTATCGTCGAATTACACAAGTCCATTTTCTTCCTCACTTCTTCTCTCGCCTCCTCCTCCTCCTCCCCCTCCTCCTCCTCCTCCTCCTTCTCCTCTTACTTCCGTAGGGACGTGTGCATATTGGTTTCCAAAGCTATCCTCCTCTGGACTTGTCACTTGAAAATATCTGAGTACTTCTCTCTCTCTCTTTGAAATTGGAGGCAGAAGGGGTGGGAACGAGAGGGAAAAGAGATGGAGAGAGGGGGAGAGAGAGAGAGAGAGAGAGAGAAAGAGAAAGAGGCAGTTCATCGCAGTCATTCAAATTGAGAACACCCTCTTCCTTCCGCTCCTCTTCCTCTTCTTCTTCTTCTTCTTCCTCTTCCTCTTCCTCTTCCTCTTCTTCACTGTGTTTTTGCTGCCCTCCCTCAGTGACCTCCACCGTCTCCTCCCCTTCTCTCTAATTCAAGAAACATCGATCCTTCCCTCCGTCCTCCTTCTCCTCTCCTCCCGCCGTTCCCTCGTCCCCTCCCACTTCTCCCAATCCGATCACTCATATTTCCTCTCTCCTCTCGCGACGTGTGCATCGTCAGTTCCAATTCAAGGCGCGAAACAAGAAAGAGAAAGAGAAAGAGAAAGAGAAAGAGAGAGGGGAAGAGAGAGGGGAAGGGAAGGAGAAAGAGAGAGGGGAAGGGAAGGAGGGAGAAGGAACATGGCTAGAGGAGTGGGAGGAGTAGGAGGAGTAGGAAGGAGAGAAGAGGAGGAAAAGGGACGGGTGTCTATCATATGAAATAGTAGAAAGCATAAGCAGGAACCACGTAAAAACACAGAGAGAGAGGCTGAGCAGGATGATAGGAAATATGAATAACCACGTCGCCATCCTGCACGCCTCCCTCCTCTCCTCTCTCGCTCAAGAAGCGTCTTCCTTGTCTCCTCCCTCCCCTTGAATGCTCCAAACTCCTCCTCTCCTCCGCCCAAGTCATTATACGCTCCTCCTCCTCCTCCTCCTCCTCCTCCTCCTCTTCATCCTCCACTTCCTCCGTCCTCCGCCTCCTCCATTCTTGACACTCTCAGTCTGTCCTTTAACTCCTTGCTGTCTGTTGGAGGGCCATCGTCCGACCTCTTCGTCTCTCTCCCTCGCTCTAGATCATTCATATTTCCAAGCAGACTCACGCACACGAGGAAGAAGGAGGAAGGGGAAGGAGGGGAAGAAGGAGAGGGCAAAGAGAGGGGAAGAAGATGATGAAGAGGAAGAGGAAGAGGAAGAGGAAGAGGAAGAGGAAGGAGAAGATGGAGAGGAAGAAGAGGAAGAAGAAGAGGGTGAGGGCAGGGGGAGGGAAGGGAAGGGAGCGGACGGAGAAGAATGCAACGGAGTGTGTGAGGTCCATTTCCCTTCTTTGCTCTCCTTCTGTTCCTCTATCGACCTGTCTTCTGCCCAGGTCAAGGTCTTTCTCCCTCTCGCTCTCCTCGTATCGCATTCATCCATGCACCTCCTTATCTCTCCCTAATCTCCAAGGCCACGCTTCCTCCTTCCTCCTCTCCTTCCTCCTCTCCTTCTCCCTCTCCTTCCTCCTCTCCCTCCCCTTCTCTTTCCCCTTCTCCTTCGTTGGTTTCCCATTAGAAGAAGAAGAATATAAGGCAGTCTTGTGCGCAGACATCATCGTCCGCCTCCTCCTCATCTCTCTCGCTCCCTCTCTCTCTTGTCAGAAAATCACTCATACTTCCTCAAGCTCAGTCATATTCCTCCATCTCTTCTTCTTCTTCTTCTTCTTCCTCTTCCTCTTCCCTCTCCCTCTCCCCTCCTCTCTCTCCTTCCTTCTCCTCCCCGCTTTCTCTTCCTCCTCCCCCTCTTCCTCCTTCGCTTCCTCCTCCTTTATCTCTTGTGACTTCGCGTATTCTCTCTCCTCTTCCTCCCTCCCTCCTCCTTCTCCCCCTCCTCTCTCTCTTTCTGCCTCTCCCTCTGCTCTCTTCTTGCCCCCTACGAATCATTTCTCCTCTCCTCTTCTTCAACTGAAATGGCAAGTACAACTCAAATTGAGAAATGCATTCAAATTGAGAGCGGCATCTTCCCCTGCCTCTTCCTACTCTTATTCTTCTTCCTCTTCTTCCTCTTCTTCCTCTTTTTCCTCTTCTTCCTCTTCTCTCTCCTCCTCCCCCCGTGTCCTTCTTTTCGA
Source organism: Drosophila quasianomalipes (assembly GCA_035043665.1). Classification (NCBI taxonomy): domain Eukaryota; kingdom Metazoa; phylum Arthropoda; class Insecta; order Diptera; family Drosophilidae; genus Drosophila; species Drosophila quasianomalipes. The sequence continues at coordinate 80,142 of JAWNMU010000413.1, forward strand.
GAATAGGATTTGAAAGTGGGACGAGTAAAACCACTTCTATCCTCTCCTTAATGTCTGTGTGCAGATCTATTTTTAGAACACTCGTTCCTCCTTCCATTCCCCCTCTCTCCCTCCCTATCTCCTTCCCTCGCCTCTTCTACTTCCTCCTCTACTTCTACTCCTCTTCCTCCTCTTCTTTCGGGAGCTCTTTCCTTTCCTCCTCGATTTATTTTTCCTTCTTCCTCCGCCCTCTCCTCCTCCCTTTCCAAAATATCTAGACTCATGTGCATTCCGTATTTACAACAAATGTCTGCTAGGAGAGGGAGACAGGGGAAGATGATGGTAACAAATGGGCGGAGCGGGGGAGAGAAGAGGGAGACCGAGAGCGAGAGGGGTGGGAGGAGAAGGTGGAGGAAGAGGAAGTGCAAGAGGAGGAGGGGGGAAGAGGAAGGCACAACTCCACGCTCGAACATCTTCACTTGATATTTTCCCATCTTTCTCCCCACTCTCCCTCCTCACCTTCCTCGCTGAGAAATATACTTCTTCCTCTTCCTCCTCTTCTTCCTCCTCTTCCCCCGCACCCCCTTCTTCCTCCTCTTCCCTCTTCTGCCCCTCATCCCTCTCCTTTCCTTCTGCCTCTCCTTTGACGAATACAAATATCTCGGAATTGAGTCCTTATTATTTTCCCGCCAAGAAGATTCTCAATTTGAAAGTCTCTTGTACGAGAGAGAGGGACTGGGAAAGAGAAAGAGAAAGAGAAAGAGAGAGGGAAAGAGAGAGAGAGAGAGGAAGGGAAAGAGGGAAAGGGACTAGAATGGAAAGGGAGAGGGAGGAGAGGGAGGAGAGAGAGAGTGAGGAGGGAGAGGGAGAGGAGGAGGGAGAAGATCTCGTACTTATGCTCGTGCCTTTCATCCTCCAACCTGTTCACCGTCGCCAATTCTATCCTTCAGCTGAATTCGATCATTCATTTTAATACTCAACAGATATTTTATCTCCTTTCGTCCTCCTCCTCCCTCCTCTTCCTCCTCCCCTTCATCCCCTTCATCCCCTTCATCCTCTTCTTCTCCTTCTTCCTCTTCTCTTTGTTTCCTTCAAAAATCTCTGTTGGCGTGCATTCAAAATGAGAATATTATTGCGCTTGCCCTTCCTTATCCTTCTCTTTCCCCTTCTTCTTCTTCTTCTTACTCTTCTTCTTCTTCTGATTCTTCTTCCTCCCCTTCGTCTTCTCCCTCGCCTTCTCCTTCGCCTTCTCCTTCGGCTTGTTCTTCTCTTAAAATGATAGAAAGTGGGCTTCCGTTCTTTGCCTCCCACTCCTCCACCTGGATTGAAAAACGAAAGCTCTGCCTCACGATCCTCTCTTCCTCCTTCCTCCTCCTCTCCTCCTGCATTTCTCATTCGCTTGCTATTCTCTCTCTCGTGGCGTGTTCCCTCTCATCCGTCTCTATCTCCTCCCCCTTCTCTTCTTCCTCTCCCTCTTCTCTTCCTCTTCCTCTTCCTCTTCCTCATCCTCTTCCTCTTCGGACTTCGTATGTATTAATTTGGATGCTCCTATTTCCCCGTCCTCCTCCTTCTCTCTCTTCCTTTCACTTTCCCGGTGTAGTTCCCAATTTGAATGGAATGAACCACGTAGAAGAAGAAGATGAAAGAGGAGGAGGAGGAGGAAGAGGAGGAGGAGGAGGAAGAGGAGAAGGGGAGCTCTTCACCTAGCCGTGGACTGGAGTTGGGAGGAGTGGGAAGAGAGGGTTGGACACGGTTATCGATAGAGTGGGGCTCTGTTTCCAAATGCAGAGTAAAGAGAGGGAAGAGGGAGGGAAGAGGGGGAGAAGAGGGGAGGAAAGGCCGAAGGGAGGGCCAGGAGGGAAAAGGAAGGGGAAGGGGAGGGGGCAGAGGAGCAGAGGAGGAGACGTGATTCTGATAGAGAGGGAGAGGATGTCCAATGCTAGCTAATCGCGCTGCATTCACTCGTGTGTTCTTCAGTCCTCCCTCTCCTCTCCCCCCTGCCTTTTTTCCCCTTCCTCTTCTCTCCGTTCTGCTTGCCAGATATGTGTTCTCAATTTGTGTGGCCCCCCCCCTCACCGCCTTTGACGTTTCCTCGATCAGAGGAGGAGGGTTAGGGGAGCTGGTTACTCTTCTCAAACCCGTCCACTCCTCTTTCTCTTCCTCCTCTTCCTCCTCTTCCTCCTCCTCCTCCTCCCCATCGTCTTCCACCTCTTCTTCTTCCTCTGCTTCCTCCTCTTCTGCTTCCTTCCTCTAGCTATTCTGACTCTATGTTTTTGCTTCCATCTCCCTCCTTCATCTCCTCATTCATATCCTCCTCTTTCTCAGACATATTACTCACGAAACAAGCAATTATCTCCTCTCTATCCTCACCCTCTTCCTCACCCATCCCCTCTTCCTCCTCCTCCTCCTCCTCCTCTTCCTCCTTGTCTTCCTCCTCGTCTTCCTCCTCGTCTTCCTCCTCTTCTTCTCTCCTCTTCTCTGCGATTGACGAGTTGGGCCCTGTGTCGATGGCTTATAGAATGTGCAAGGACATTTACAAAATAAACCTCCTCACAATGAAAGAGAAGGAAGAGGAGGGAAAGGAGGAGGAGGCAGAGGAGGAGGTAGAGGATGGGAAGAAGAAGCAGGAAAGGGAGGAGGAGGAGGAGGGGGGAAGGGGTGGACATGATCTTGGTAGAGAACGTAGAAAATGAATTCTTGTCTTTCGGACACTTATTTTGCACTTTATATGCCCACCCCTCTCTCCCTCCTTGTCCTCCCCCTTCTCTCCTCTCCTCCCTCCCTCTCTTCTCCATCGACCGCCAAAAGCGACGCGTACAAAGATGTCGAGAGAGAGAGCGAGCAGAAGTATACGAGGCAGTAGGAGGGAGGGGTAGGGAGAGGAGGAGGAGGAGGAGGAGGAGGAGGAGGAGAAGGAGGGAATGTGGGATTTTTTACCCAGAGTGAGGGTGGGGAGGGAATTCGAGTGGTTCCTGTGGAATGGAGAAGGAGAAGAGAGAGGGAAAGAGAAAGAGAGAGAGAGAAGGGGTGGGACGGAGCGCGAGCAGCAGCAGAAGGAGGAAGAGGAGACGTATACGGAGGAGATGAAGAGGACTCGTTGATTGGGGTGGTGGACCGCGCTTTCTTATACTCACTCTCCCTCCCTTACTCCTCCGTTCCCCTCTCCTCCTTCTCACAACGTCACCTCCCTCTCCCTCCTCCCTCTCCTCTTCCTCCTCCTCCTCCTCCTCCTCTTCTTCTTCTTCTTCTTCCTACGTGGACCTATTCTCCCTTTCCCCTCACTCTCCCCTCTCCTTCTCTCTCCTTCAGCCCCACTTCTCCTCTCTCCTCCCTCTCCCGCCTCTTCCCTCTCCCTCCATCAGTCCTCCCTCTTCTTCCCTAACCCAATCTCTTCTTTCCCTCCCCTCCTTCTCCTAGCTCTTCCTCTTCCTCTTCCTCCTCCTCCTCCTCTTCCTCCGCTCCCTCCTCTTCCTCCTCTTCTTCCCTATCCTCTTCTTCTTCCCTTTTACTTCCAGGCAATGTTTTCTCTTGTATATTGTCTTGCTCATCATCATCCTCCTCCTCCGCCCCCTCTTCTTCCTCCTCGTTTTCTGAAGAGGAAGGGGAACTGAGAGATGCCATCCGCATGATTTTTATTGGAAACGACGATGCACATCTATCTCCTTTTGTTGAAAAACATCAAGTCAAAAAAAGAAAAACGGGAGGGGGAGGCAGAGAGGAAGAGAAGAGAGAGAAGGAAATAGGAAGAGGGGGGGAGAGAGAGAGGGGAGGGAGACGTAGGAGATTGAGGAGGAGGAAGAGGAGATGGGGGAGACGCAGGAGTTGCATTTCTAATTTCCCAGTCGGGTTGATTTGGACTTCACAGAAGCTATATTTTTTGTATGAAAGGTGGAGGGAGAGGAGAGGAAGAGGCGAGAGGGAGGAAGGGAGAGGGAGAGAGGAGCTTAAGAGAAGGGGGAAGGGAAAGAGAAGGGGGAAGGGAAGAGAAGGAAGGAGAAGGAAAGAGAAGGAATAGCAAGGATCTCTAAATGCGATTCGTTGTACTTGGCATGTTGTTCTTCTCTTTCCTCTTCCTCTTCCCCTTCCTCCTCTCTCCGTCTCCACTCCCTCTCCTCCTTCCCTGACGTCTCCCTCTTCTTCTCCCGCTTCCCTCTCCCTATCGTCCTCTCAAATCTTCGCCTTCTCCCCATTCACCTCCCCCTTTTCCTCCTCTTCCTCTCTTATCTTTAAATCAGGCTCCCTATCTGGATTTTTAACCGAATTCAACAACAATTTTTTTGTATAAAATATCCTCCCTCCTCCCTCCTTCTTCCTCATCATCTTCCCTTTCCTCCTCCTCCCCTCCTCCCTCTCCTCTCTCTTGTCCTCCCTTCCCTTCTCCTCTTCCTCTTCTTCCCCTCCACCTTCTTCTTCTTCTTCTTCTTCTTCTTCATCTCCTCCTCTTCTACTTCGTGCTTGAGCTCACCATGCCCTTGCTGTTTTTCTTGCTCGACTTCCTCCTCCTCCTCCTCCTCCTCCTCCACTTCCCTCTCTTCCTCTCTCTCTGATGATCCCCTCTTCTTTTCCTTTCTTCTTCCGCCTCGACCTCTCTCTCTCCTCTCTCTCCCCCCTCTCCTCCTTTGACTCTGACTCAAGAACTGAAGGAGAGAGAGAAGAAGGAGGAGGAGAGAGGAGGAGGAGGGGAGGAAGAGAAGAGAAGGAGGAATAAGTCTCGGAGGAAAGAACTACGGGGCAGAGACAATTAGAAACTGTATGTTTATGCATGCTAATTTATGTGCCACATCTTCTTCCCCTGCTTCCTTCTTCTCCCTACCCTCTTCCGTCTTCTCTTTTCTCCTCCTCTTTCCTCCTCCCTCTCCTCCTCCTTCTCCTCCTCCTCCTCCTCCTCCTCTTCTTCTCTTTTCGAGCCCGACTTCTCTTTTATCAAGCTGAACCCCTCAACTCCCTTCCTCTTCTTCCCATCCCTCTCCTCCTCCTCCTCCTCCTCCTTCTCCTCCCTTGCCTCCCCCTCCTTCTCTTCTTCTTCCTCTTCCCTCTCCCTACTCCTCCTCTTCTCCTCTTGCACGGGAGTTCAGATATTTGTGAGACAAAATATCTACGATTACAGCTTCAGTGGTGTGCAAGGTTGTTTTCGAAATCACTCCTCCCCCCCTCATCCTTCCCTCTTCTCTTACTTCCTTCAACCTCAAGTCAGAGTAGGAGGGGAAGGGGGAGAGAGGAGGGGAAGGGGGAGGGGGAGGGGAGAAAAAGAGAGGCAGAGATTAGAAAGAGATATTTTGGAGTTGAAGCTCGGGAAATATGCCTAGGAGTAACGGATTCATCAGGTACTCTCGTCGATGAGGAGATCTCAACTTGAAGAAGATATTTTCTCCGTTACTTCGCTACGGAACTCCTCTCTTCTCTCCCTCTTCTTCCTCCTCCTCTCTCTTTCTTGTTTCGATCTCCCCCTCCCTCTCCCTCCCCGCCCTTCTCTTTCCTTCCTCTGCCTCCTCCCACGCATCCTTCTCTTCCTCTTCCTCCACCACTTCTCCTCTCCCTCCCCTGCTCCTCCTCCTTCGCCTCTCTTCTTCTTTCTCGTGGGACTCATTTGGTCTACAAATACATTGGCAATCGAACTAGAGTAGCGGAAGGGGGAGAAGGGGGTAGAGAGGCGGGCGGGGGGGGATCAGGAAGGAAAGGAAAGAGATAAAGAGGGGAGGGAGGGAAGGAAGAGGAGGGAGCGCGAATGGAGTGGAAATATGAATGATCCGGAGGCCTTCGAATCTCTTCTCTCCGAATGTTCTTTTTCTCTTTTGAAATACAGTGGAGATATGAATGAGCATGAGTGGAGTGGAAATATGAATGATCGTCCATCAATTTCCACACAAATATGGATAGACTCGTTCCCTGAAAACCTCAAATTGAGAAGTTACGCGTGTTTCTTGAAGTCAATTTCTCAATTTGTACTTTTCGCTTACTTCTCCCGTGAGTCCCTCGCCGTGTTCCTCCCCTCTGTTCCTCTCCTCCTTCCCTGTCTCCGCCTCCGCCTCCGTCTCCGTCTGCTCCTGGTCTCCCTCTGCCTTCACCTCCTCTCTTCGTCTTTTCCAATGAGATGTTGAGGGTTGCAGAAGGAGAAGGAAGAGGAAGGGGAAGAGGGGACGGAGAAGTGGGAGTCTGGGCGAATATGAGTAAGTTAATGGTATTCGAGATGGGGAAAAGAGGAGTCCTCTCCCTCTCGCTCTCCCTCCTCTCCTCCCTTCTCTCCTCCCTTCACTCATTCTGCGTTCATTCTGATGTTCTTGCCTCCGCACTCACTTGTGGAGGCAGAGACATGGGTGGGCATCAATGAGGGAGGGAGGGAGGAGGGGAGCAGGAGGCTCCCCATCTCGGGCTCCATCATATTCGCCCAGACTCCCACTGCTCCGTCCCCCTCTTCCTTCTCCTGCTGCAGCCCTCAACTCGTGGGGCAAGCCCAGGAGGGGGAAACGGGGCGTAAGCGAAATTGCAAATTGAGAAATTGACTTCAAGAAACACACATTGGATTTTCAGGGAGCAGTATCCATATTTGTGTGGAAATTGATGGACGATCCTCGCTATTTCCCTCCACTCATCTTTCATTCCTGTCTCCACTGTAACAAAGAAAATTTCGGAGAAAATAGAAGACTCCGTGATCATTCATATTTTCCCGCTCCATTCACGCTCCCTCTTTCTTCCTTCCCTCCCCCTCCCCCTCTTTATCTCTTTCTTTCCTTCCCGGTCCCTCTCCGCCTGCCTCTCTACTTTTCTCCCCCTTCCGCTACTCCTGGTTCGACCTGTGTATTTTTAGCCAAATAGTGAGAGAGAGAGAGAGCGAGAGAGGGAGGGAGGGAGGGTGGTGGAGAGAGAGAGAGAGATGGGGGGAGAGAGAGAGAGAGGAGACGGGGAGGGACATCTGGGAGGGAGAGGGAGAGAGAGGGAGAGAGGAGGAGTTCCTAGCCGAAATGACGGAAAATGTAGCTGGTTGAGATCTCCTCATCGACAGGTACCTGATGGGCCGTACTCTAGGCATGACACCACCGGCTCCAAATATCTCTTTCTGTCTCTCTGCCTCTCCCCTCCCCCTCCCCTTCCTCCTCTCTCCCCCTTCCCCTCCTACTCTGACGAGGACGAAGGAAGCAAGAGAGATGCACACCACTGAAGCCTTGATAAACAGATATTTTGTCTGATAAATACAGACTCCGTAGAGGGAGAGAGGAGAGAGAGAGAGAGGCAGGGAGGGAGAGGGAGGGAGAGAGAGAGAGAGATAGAATTGAGAGATACATCAAGAGAGAGGAGGAAGGAGAGAGAGAGGGAGGGAGGGAGGGAGGGAGGAAGAGGAGGGAGAGAGAGAGACGGAGAGGAAGGGAGTAAAAGAAGGAAGCA
>JAWNMU010000414.1:0-97497 GCA_035043665.1 Drosophila quasianomalipes
TGTATGTACATTCCGTTACGTATTACTTCAGTAAAGAAATAGCAAAAGTTGACAAGCAGTGGATCCATTTTCTGTATAAAAAACGTGGCTTATTTCAAACAAAGAAAGAGCTTCTCATTGTTACCGACCGGCATTTGCTGTAGTTTATTATATAGTTATGGACGGGAAAATAAAAATAAAAATAAAAATAAAAATAAAAAAAATAAAAATATCAAGAAAACACACACGAAATAAAAAAGCAAGAAAGAAATGTAATTGCTTGGGCTGAATAAAGTTTGATCTTGTCTACTCTTGCGACTGCTCCCTGTTTTCTTCGCCCTTCTGTACAAAACGTAGATTGCTAAGCTTGAAAGGATTCCCCCCGTCACGAGAATTGCAATTTTTTCCGTCCCTGAGTACGTGCAGTTGCATCCTCTCTTTGAACAACAACGCCTCCTGCTTCGTGAGGGGGTCCAAGTCTCCACCTCGTCCAAAGCCTCGTCGAGATGGATACGAGCGAGCGTGTTGAAACGACCTGTGTATCCAAGCGCTGCCGTGTGTGTAAAACATAAAATCATATGCGAAGAGTATGACGATAGATATATATATACACATGGGAAGCAACCACAACAAAAACACATGCAAAAACAAACAGAACGTGAGAATCAGCTTAGCAAAGGAACGGCAGCACATGACATATAAAAAAAAAACACCGGATGAATGGGCACCTAAGAAGCGTGCTCTCGAATGGATGCCCAAAGCAGCGTGCAGAGAAGTCACAAGCATTTAAGAATGTGTATGTGTGCACACTAGAAATGCATATTGCGTGCAAGGAGGTGCCGTTGCATTAATGTGTGCATGCGGGGTGCTTGTATGCGAGTGTATATGTGTATGTGTGTGTGTCTGTGAGTGTGCATGCAACTGGTTGTTTCATCTGTAGAAAAGCGAGCGACACGCACTCAAGGAAGTAGACTTGGGCCCGTGGCCGAAGTTGACGGTGCTGATTTTAGACCCACAATCAAGCATATCTGAGAGAGCGTTATAGAGCATGAGCATGTATATGCGATGTCAATATATGTCACATGAACATATGCGATGTCCAATATATGTCACATGAACATGTATAGTGTAGAATATATATGACATGAATGTATATAATATGAATATATGGAACGAAAGGACATGATAAGAACAACCGAGGGAAAGAAGAGAAGCGTTAAGTTAGAGAGTGGCGTGTGTGGAAATATGAATGCGTTGAGAAATGGGAAGTATAGATAGAGATCGGCCTGCAAATGCACTAGGCCATGAAGATGCGTTTGACAAGGTAAGTGAGAGGGTAATGAAGGATGGAGAAGGAGAGAGAACGAAGAGAGAGAAGGCGAGGAGGGAGGGAAAGGGAAGGGAGAGGGGGGAGAGAGAGAGGGGGAAGGAGGGAAGGAAGAAAAGGAAGGAGGAAAGAGAGAAAGAGAGAGGAAGAAAGAGAAAGAGAGGGAGAGAAGAGAGGGAGAGGGAAGGGGAGAAGGAAGAGGCTGAGAGAAACACAGAGTGCAGAGAAAAAAAAAAAAGGAAAAGGAAAGGTGAACGGGAGAGAGAAGATGAGAAGTAGGAAGATGAGAGAATAAGACGATGAGAAGGAGAGGAAAATAACGAGAAAGGAGAGGCAAAGAGAGGAAGAAGAGGGAAAGAGAGAGAAACATATAAGAGAATAGAAAAAGAAGAAGAAGAAGAAGAAAGAAGAAGAAGAAGAAGAAAAAGAAGACGCGTTTCTCGCATATTTTTTCTCCCTCTTTTTCCACTCCCCTCCCCTCTTCCTCTCCCCCTCCCTTCCCCTTCTTCCTTTGCTCTCCTCTACCCTCTCTTTCCTTCTCTTCTTTCATATTCTCTTCTCTCCTTCTTCCCTCTCCCTCCCCTCTCCCATTCATTCACTTTTCTCTTTCTTCCCTGCCTCTTCCCCTCCTTTTCCCTTCCTCCCCACTTTCATTTCCTCCGTTCCCTCCCTCTCTTCCTACCCTCCCTCCTTCTCTCCTTTCCCAGGCCATAGATATTCTTCCTCATCATCCTACGAGACTATTATCCATTCTTCTTAATCTCCTCTCTCTTTTTCTCTTTTCCCATTCCCTCAAGTGCCAATCCCTATTTCCTCTATCCTTTCTCTCTCGCTTTTTCCACTTCCCCCTTTCTTTCTACCTATTGCCGCTCGTTTCTCTCTCACCCTGTTCCCCCCTTCCTCCCCTCTTTCTCTCTCCCTATCCTAAGCCTTCCTCGTTGTCCCCTTCTTTCCCGGACTCTCCCTTTCCCCCTTCCCTCTCCCTCCCTTTTCCCTCTCCCTCCCCTGCCCTCTCTCTCACTTGTCCCTCGATCTCTATCTCATCTACCATGTATTTCTTTTTTTTCCACCGGTGCTCTCTTTGAGCTCGGATCTGCTCTTCTGCCTTCGTTCCTCCCTCTCGCTCTTTTTCCTTCCTTCTCTTTTCCATTCTTCCCGTATTTTTACTCGCACCTCCCTTCGTTTTTCCCTTCCCTTTCCTTTTTTTTTTTCCCGTTCTCTTTCTTCTCCTTCTCCTTCCCTTTCTCCCCCTCTCCTTCCTCTCTCCTCTCTTTCCCTTCTTTCTCTCTCTCCCTTCTCCCCCTTCCCCAACTCCAGCAACCTCATTCCTTAGTCACATTCTGCATCCTCTTCTCCCTCCTTCCCCACATTCTCCCTCTTTCCCCCTTTCCCCACTTCCCTCCTTTCCCCCTTTCTTCGTTTTCCTCTTCTTCCTCTTCTTCCTCTTCTTCCTCTTAACTGCGTCTTCTTTCCGATTTACTACCCTTCTTCTCCCTTCTTATTCGTACCCCCCACCCTCCTCCCTCATTTTGTTCCACCCACTTGATTTCACTTATCTCCACTGATATACTCCCTCCTATACTCTCCTCCGCCCACCTCTCCTTTCTCTCCTCTTCCCCTCTTCCCCTCCCCCTTTCCCCTCCTCCTTCCTTCCTTCCCAATATACACGCATATACGCAGGCATACATACAAACATATACATATACATATACATATTCGATAAAGCGCATACAGACAGCCCGGACAAAGGGAACACCGGCCTTACATTGTAACATTTCCAAAGCAGGCTCAAGGATGAAGTCAGAGGGGTCGTCTTCTCCTAGCCGAATGAACTGTACAACGAGCTCGAGCCATTTCTTGGCATCATACAACGTCTATTTTCTGCAACTCAGCCTTCTCGTCCAGCAAATCCTCCAACGTCGGTAGGTGAGAACCCTCCGAGAAGGCGGAGACCGAGTAAACGTCGGATGTACGGCTCATGAGTGTTTGTGTTCTATTCAATGTTAGTGGTCAGAGAACGTTGATCTATGTCTTCTTCAGGTGTACAATGCAGGCCAACTACACGCAGATTGTTCACAGAGGTCACAGGTGCTGAAACTCCTGGGGAATAGGGGTAAGGGAGAGAGAGAGAGAGAGGAAGCGAAATCTGACAGTCAAAGAAACAGAAGAAAAAAGGAAAAATAATAAAATTAGTTATCGCAGTAGAAAAGGATTTGAAATACACAAGTGTTTGTATTCTGATGTCGAAACTAAAAGAGCCTAGTGGAGATTTGGGTGTAATACGTCGTGGTATTTGATTGTGTGTCATGTAAATATCATGTTCGTTGCTACATGATGCACGTAGCATCCACATTTACGAAACAATAATTCGAGAAAAACACGCTACTATAAAACGCATGTATAAAATTCACTCCTTCTTAGAGTAAAAAATACATACTAAATAGAATGCTAGAAGTCGAAAACGAATACAAGCATAACATGGGCGTCAGAGAATATTTAGTTTATGCGAGTTAAAAAGAGTTTCCTCAATCGGCAACTGCGAGGAGATGAAAATAGACTTCTCTCGCCTAGATTGATCAAAAATAAAAATACAACACGGAAAATACGTAAAGCATGTCAATTCCAGTAGCAATCAAACGGCCTGCCTAACGCTTCCATAATATGTTGAGTGGAATATGTACAGTAAAAGGTGCTCTCTGACTGTAAATCAATTGAGATAATTCATATTTCCAACAATAAAATTCAAACCTGGAAAAAATCTCTAACGCTCTTATGAATTGCACAAACCACCGTTTACGTTTATTCCGCGCTTTCCATCACACATAATTTATAGTGCATTGTTGGCGGAATAGTCAAATGTTTACTTCTACAGGCAAAAGTTAGCCTGCAGTCTATTTTGGAGCGAATAGATTAGATCATTCGCATGATAAAAGAGAAAAGGGCGCTGATCCTGCGTATGCGAGACGCGACTCGGCGAGTTACTCCCCGAACGAGTTTTACACGAGCCCCTCGATCTTGTACGGATGAAGACGCATTATTCATTGATGGATGCACTGTTCGGTGGTATATCAATGGGAAGTTGATGAGAACATTCGAGTCACAGGGAAAGGAAAAGTTCTCCTCGCGATGTGGTGTAGGTTTGAGGGAGCAAAAACGGAGGAATTCAAGGTACGTATCAACATATTGCATACTGCCGCGTATAAAATGAGTTTAATGTTCGTTCAAAATCGTGGTGTGGCATTTTTGTTTCATGTGTTGTGTTTAACGTGTGTTTGGTTTGTTCGTTTGGTTGATCCTTCATGTGACCTGTTTTGTTGTTTTGTGATTCCTACGGTGTGTAGATGGTTATGTGCCGTATTTGAGTAGGATATTTGTCTATGTACAGCACTGATGGCACAGTTCATACGTTGTCCCTTCCGTTCCAGACCAAATCTTTGCATGCGATGGATAAAGGTCTTCTGATTCTACGATCAACGGAAAGAACAGAGGAGAGGATGAGGGAGAAGGCTAAGAAGGAGCAGAGAAGGAGGGAGAAGAGGGAACAGAAAGACAGAGAAGAAGGGAGCTGCGGGCTTGGAAGGATGAACAACGGGCAAAGATGAGAGAAAAGAGTTTCAGAGAGGATGGTGGGAGAGGAGAGAAGGAAAGCGGGGGAGGAAGGGAGGGAGAGAGGAAGGGGAAAGGGAAGAGGAAGGATGAGGTTCAGTTTTGGACTTAGCGGACTTGGTTCATTTGACGAGAGAGAAGAGGAGGAGGCAGAGGGAGTAGAAGGGGCGGGGGAGACAGAGGGAAGGAAGAGGAAGGGAGAAAGAGATGGAAATAGAAGACTGGGAAGAAGAGAGGGGAATAAGCAATGGGGAAAGAGACGAGAGGAGGAAGAGGAAGAGGAGGAATACGAAGAGGAGGAAGAAGAGGAGGAAGAGGAGGAAGAGGAGTTCCCCGTTTTGTTTTCGTTAAACCATCCTTTGGACGAAATCAGGCCAGTTCTTCTCCTCTCCTCTCCCTCTCCTCCTCTTTTTCTTCTCCCTCCGCATCCAACCCTCTATCATCCTTTTCTCTTATTCAAAATGTTAGAAATATATAATACGCCCCTTCCCTCCTCCTCCGTATCCTCTTCTTCCTCCTCCTTTCTCTTCCTCCTCCCCTTTCTCTTCCTCCTCCTCCGCTCCTCCTCTCCTCCTCCTCCTCCTCCTCCTTCCGTCCCCTTGCAGAGTACCCTCGAGATGGAAAGCTGAGTGTCGTATTTTCTTCCCCACCTCTACTCATTCTCCACTCCTCCTCCTCCAACCGCTTTGCGTTGTTCTGCGTTCGCCCAGTCGTTTCTCATGCTTCCTTTTCTCTTCGAGCCTCAAGTGTAGAGGGAGGAGAGGAAGAGGAAGAAGGTTGACGAGAGAAAACACAGAGAAGCAGAGAAAGGGGGAGAAGAGAAGGCAATTGAAGGAAGAGAAGGAAAGGAGGAGAGAGGAGGAAGAGGAGAGGACGAAGGAGGAAGTGACGGGTATGATGATGATATTGACATGTTGAACGGAATTATGAATGAGCATCATAAAAACCATTCATCTTCTGTTTCTTCTGATTCTCTCTTATCCGATGCACTCCTCCTCTCGTCCTCGCTCCTTTCCTATCGGATCCCATGGTTTCAAGTGAAGAGAAAAGAAACGTCATTCAAGTACTTGAAGCCATCCACGAAGGAGCAGGAGAGAAGAAAGAGAAAGAGAAAGAGTGAGACGGATAGAAGACGGAGGGTCTTCCTCTCCGTCCTCCTCCCCCTCCCTCTTCCTCGATCGAATCCAAGGTTGTGATCGAATGCCTCTGGGTTCTCTTTCCAATCCCCTGCTCCCTCCTCCTCCTCCTCCTCCTCCTCCTCCTCCTCTTCGTCTCCGTCCGTTTTTTTTGGCTACGTGTCCTTCTTCTTTTCTCTATGATCAAATCGTGTTATCATCCGCTGCCGATTGCCTCTCTTACTCATCCTCCTCATCTCCTTCTTCTTCGTCTTCCTCTTCCTCCTCCTCCTCCTCCTCATCTCTATCTCCATCTTCTTCTCCTTCTTCTTCCCCTCTTTCCTCTCCTTCTGCTCTCTCCTTTTTCCTTCGCTCGATCCCTCCTTCCTCCTCCACCTCGTTTCTCACACTCCTTCCGTAACTTTCTTCGTATATCGGTTCAATCAAAATGAGAACTCCGGACTCCACAGCAGACGTCTTCTCGTCTCTGTCCTCGTTCTCCTCCTCCTCCCCCTCTCTTCTTCCCCCCTTCCCTGTATCCCCCCTCTCTCCCTCTCTCCTTTCTTGCATCTCTCTCTCCTTCTCCTCCATCTCTCCCCCTTCTTCCCCTCCTCCCTCTCCTCCGTCTCCTCCCCCTCCCTCTTCCTCTTTCCTCTCCTAACTCTTCCTTCCTGCTCCTCTCCTTCCCCCTCTTCTTCTCCCTCCTCTTGTGTTCCTCCTTCTTCTCCTTCACCCTCTCCGTCCCCTTTTTCCTCTCCTTCCTCTTCCTCTTCTTCTTCCTCACCCGTAGAATATCTCTCATTTGCTTTCACCTTCCATCATCTAACTCACTCCTCTGTTTCTCACTCTCCTCTCCCTCTCCTCCCTCTACCACTCGATCCACACCATTTCAAACGCTCAAACATACTCCCACTCAGCTTCGTCCTCCTCTTCCTCCTCTTCCTCCTCTTCCCCTCCTTCTTCCGAATTGTACGTCCCCCTTCTCCTCACTCACCTTTTTCGCTCTACACACTCTCTCTCTCCTCTACCATATACCCGCCCAACCTCCAGCATGCACTTTCTCTCTGTGCCCCCCTCTTCTCCCCTCCTCCTCCTCCTCCTCATCCTCCTCCTCTCCCTCTTCCTCCTTTTTGCCAGCAAATGATTTGATTTCTTCCTCACTCTTTCTTTTCGTTTCGCCCTTCCCGCCAAATCGGCGGTTTCTCTCATAAAATCCGAACGCCAGTCTTCTGTTTCTTTCACTCAAGCCCTCCTCCTCCTCCTCCTCCTCCCCGTCCTCCCCCTCCCCACCTCTTCTTGTTCCTCTTCTCCTTTCGCCTCCGCCTCCTCCCCCTCCTCCCTCTCTTTCTCCGGTACTTCTGTGTTCTGCTCACCCTCGTGCATTTCTAGTCCTTTTAACAACTACATCCTGCTCCTCTCTCCACCTCACTCCTCCTTCCTCCCTTTTGTGCCATCTACTACTCCCCTCTCTCTCTTTCTCTCGTCCTCCTCTCCTCCTCTTTTTCTTCCTTCTCCGCTCCCCCCATCACACTCCTCTACCCCTCTCTGCCTCTTCCTCCTCCTCCTCTTCGTTTTCTCTCTCCTACTTTTCGATGGTCCACATGCTATTGGAAACGTCAAATTAGAGAATGGAGGGAGGAGAGGAAGAATGGGAGGAGAGAGAGAAAGAAAGAAAGAAGGCAGAAAGTGGGCAAAAGAGATATTTTTGAGAAAGAGACAGATGGGAGAAACAAAAACCAAAGGAGAGAGAGATGAGGGAGGGAGAAAAGAGAGTGAGAGGGAGAGAAGGGAGAGAGAGCGAGAGAAAGAGAGAGAGAGAGAGGGAGGGAAGGAGGTTGAGGAAGTGTACACTGAAACCAATCGGTTCACAGTCCAAACTACGTAACGGAAAAAACCTGGGTATTCTATTTTATATATTTATATTTATATTTTATATATTATATTCATGTATTCTATTTTTTACACTTCTCTTCCTTTCTTCTCTTCCTTCTCTCTTTTCCTCGTTGTTTTTCTTCGCTCTTTTCTCTTTCTCTTCCTCTTTCTCTTTCTCTTTCTCTTTCTCTTTCTCTTTCTCATTCCTTCTCTTTCTCTTTCTCTTCCCGAATGTCTTCCTACATCTGTTCTCTCTCTGACCCCCTTTCCTCCCCCTTTCCTCCCCCTTTCCTCCCCTTTGCCTCTCGTGTTTCTCCTCTTTTCCCCTCTCAGACTTTGTTTATACGGAGTGAGCTCATCGGCTGCTCCGCCACTTCTTCTTCTGTCTCGAGCTTTGTGTGCCTCCCCTCGCTCTCTCTCTTCTCCACTCCGTCGTTTCCTCCGTCTCTTCCTCTTCGTCTCCCTTCAATCACAGAATCTCTCCTTCCTCTCCCTCTCCTCTCCCTCCCCCTCCTCCCGTTCCTCTTCCTCTCCCTTCCCTTCTCCCCTCCCCCATTCTCTTCCCTCGTTCGGTTCCAAGTCTGCTCATGCCTTAGCACAATTATATCTCTTGTTCTCCGAAGGTCACGCCTGCCTCTTCCCTCCTTCCTCCCCTTCCTTCCCTTCTTCCTCCTCCTCGTCCTCACTCCTCGTCCTCCTCCTCGTCCTCCTCCCCTTCCCCTTCCACCCCTCCCCCCACGTCTTTTCTTCGATCGAAGTCATCGATTCGATCTCTGCTCTCCCTCTCCCCTTACTCAACTTGAGTGGAGACATCGCTCAGTCTTCACGCCCAGTCTACCCCTTCATTGGAATCCACGATGCACAATCTCAGCTCGAACGCATCCTCCTCTTCTTCCTCTCCCTGAGTCGTTCTCAATTTGGGTGAGGGGTTGTTCCGGTTGTGGAGAAGAAGACAAAGAGAAAGGGAGGTGGAGGAGGAGGAGGTGGACGACGAAGAAGAGGCGGTGGAAGAGGACGACGAAGAGGAGGGGGATCAGCGATATCACTGATAGTGACGATGACGAGGAATGGGAGGAGTTGAAAGAAGGATAGGAGGGGGAGGAGGAGGAGGGGGAGGAGGAGGAGTAGTGGGGAGAGATGAGGAAGGAAAGAAAGATGGGAAGACGATCGTGAAGAAGCCCGAAAGAGAAGGAGAGAGAAGAAGGAGGAAGGGGAAAGAAGGAGAAGGAGAAGGAGAAGGAGAAGGAGAAGGAGGTGAGGCATGATGAAGAGAGAGCGTGTATGTGTATTTGAGCGAAGTGGAACCCTCCTATTGCTGTGTTGGTCTGCCTTATCGCGTATGTTCTGCATTATGTGATCCCTCTCCTCCTTCCCCTCTCCTTCCTCCTCCTCCCGCTCTTCTTCCTCCTCCTCCCGCTCTTCCTCCTCCTCCTCCTCCTCGTCGTCGTCTTCGTCTTCGTCTCCTTCCTCTCCCCCCTTACTATCTTCAATTTCTCTCATCGTGATTGTTATTCCTCTCGCTCTCTCACTCCTCCTCCTCTTCCCGTCTGTCTTGGCTTGTCTTCACTTCTTACGACAGGACCTTTCGCTCTACCCCTCCTCCTCCTTCCCTTCCTCTTCCTCGCATCCTTCCTCTTCCTCCTCTCCCTCCTCGTCTTCCTCCTCTCCCTCCTCGTCTTCCTCTTCCTCCTTCTCCTCTCTTTCTCCTTCTCGACTCTTCCCTATCCGCTCTGCGCCCTCTTCTCTGGTTCTCCTGAACTATATCATTTATACGTCGAAGAAAGCATGGGCCAGCGCAGCCATGCAAACAACATTTACAGCATACTCACGCGCAAAAAGCGCGCATTCTCTTCTTCCCCTTCTTCTTCCCCTTCTTCTTCCTCTTCTTTTTCTTCGCAAAGCGTATCTCTCTATTCTCTCGTCCCCTCGTGCTTGATTTTGAAGCCTACTACGATAGAAGAGGCAATATGGGCAGCAGCAAAAGGAAGACATTTCGAAGAAGAAGAGGTGGGGAATGGGGAAGGAGGGGGAGGAGAGGAGGAGGGGGGAGGATGTTGGCCGTGCAAGAGGATAGAGGAGGGGAGGGGAGGAGAAGAAGGAGGGCAGAAGGGTTCGAAACTGAGAGATGATCCTTCGATCTTCGGGGCGGAAGAGGAAGATAAAAAGTACTACGAAGAGGATGAGGAAGAGGAGGAGGAGGAAGAGGAGGAGGAGGAAGATGATACGTACCAATAGTTACCTTTTCGTACATCCCTTAGTTGAATTCTTCGGCGCCTTCCCTTTCCCCCTTCTTCGCTCCTACGCTCTTCTTCAGATTTCAAAATTCTGCCTACCGAGTATAGCTGGAATCTCCCCATGCATCCCCTCCTCCTCTTCCTCTTCTTCCTCCTCTTCCTTGTCTTTCTCTTCCTCTTCTTCTCTCTCTCTTCTCTCTCTGGAATCCTACGCATTGAATGCAATCGTAAAAAGGGAGTGTAGGAGAGGGGGCGAAGGGGAAGAGGAAGAGGAGGAGGAGGAGGATGAGGGAGGAAGAGGAGGAGGAGGAAAGGAGGAAGAGAGGGAGAGGAGGGGAAAGAAGGGAAAGAAGATGGGGGAAATGGGAAGGTGGGGTCTGTGGTGATGAAGGTGAAAAAGAGAGGGGAAGAAGAGGGGGGGGGAGAGAGAAGAGTGGAAGAGATGAGAGAGGGGAGGAGGAGGGAGAGGGAGGAAGAGGACGAGGGCAATGAGGGGGTGCGAGAACTAGAAAGGATGACGAAGCAGGAGAAGGGGCGAGAGAGGGAGAGGAAGAGAGGGGCTCAGAAGGAGAGGCTGGAGTGGAAAGAGGATTCAACGAATAGTATTGAGTGGAAGCAGAGGTCAAAGAGAGGAGGAATCTCAAATCAGGGTCTCAATTTGAAGGGAACAAGAAGAAAGGAGAGGGGGAGGAAGACGGGAGAGTAGGAGAAACGAAGGCAGAAAGGGAAGGAAGGGAGGGAGAGAAGGGAGAGGAGGGAGGAAGAAAAAACATGAGTACCTTGACATGCTAATGGAAAGGACTCCCTTGATTTTCAAAGAAAAACGAGGCTCTCTAAATCACATATTAGAGCATTCTCCTCCTCTTCCTCCTCCTCTTCGTCTTCTTCGTCTTCCTCCTCCCCTTCTGCGCCCTCCTCTCATGTCTCCCGACCCGTACTTCCCCCTCTCTCTGTTCTTCGTTCTCAAGCCAACCTACTCTCCGTCCCTCCTTCCTCCTCCTCTCCTCCTCTCTCTCCTCCTCTTCCTCTTCTTTCTCCTCACCCTTCTCCTCCTCTTCTCTTCTATCCTCCAGATCTAAAATATCTGATTCTAAAAGATCTTCCAGGCGCTCTTCCAAAATATCCTCCAGGAATAAATCAGGATGGGAGAAGTCTTTCATTTCTCAAATTGAGAGCGTCTCTCCCGCTCAAATTGAGAATGTGGAAGGAAGAAGAGAAGATAGAAGGGGGAAAGTAAGAGTTCTCAACTTGATGTGTTCTCCGAACTGAGTGTGGCTCTCTCTGCCTCTCTTCTCTCCATTGTGTCCGACTTCGATGTCAAAGAGCGAGGGAGACGCAAGGAAAGTGGAAGAGAGAAACGAAGAGGAAGAGTGGAAGGAGAGGAAAGGAGAGGAGAGGAGAGAGAGGAGGCAAAGCGATCTCAATTTGAACGACTCTTTCTCCTCTTCCTCCTCCTCATTGTCTTCATCATCCTCTTCATCTGCATCCTCCCTCTCCTCCGTTTCCTCTACTTCCCTGCTCTCCCCTTCCTCCGCTTCCTCTTCCTCCGTAACCTCCTCCAGCTCCTCCTCTTCTCGTTCTCGCAGGCACACTCTTGCCCATCCCTCGACCCGTCACTCCTCCGTTTTCTCTCCCTCCTCGTCCTCTTCATCTTCATCCTCCCCCGTGTCCTCCTCCTCCCTCTCCTCTCCTCTCTCTAGATCTTTCGTGTCTACTGAAACGAGTAAGAAGGAGAGAGAGAGAGAGCGAAGAGAGAGAGAGCGAGAGAACGAAAGAGAGAGGCGGAGGGAGAGAGAAAGAGAGAGGCAGAGAAAGGGAAGGGAGGGAGAGAGAGGAGAGGGAGAGAGGAGCATTCGTCAGATGATTGAGGCTTCATATGCCTTGTTTTCGACCAATCAATCTCCCATTGCAAGTCCTTTCCCTTCAAGTCGCTTCCATTCAAGTCCCTTTGCTTCAAGTCACTTGCGTAACCCTTCCCAATCCCAGGGATTCTCAATTTGGGGTGTCCAACTTCCCTTTTCTTCGGCCTCTCCTTCCGCCTCTCCTTCCCCCTCTTCTTCTGCCTCCTCTTCCTCCTCTTCTCTTGCTCCCTCTCTTTCCTCCCCTCTCTTCTCAAGGTCGAACTCCAAATTTTCATCCCCTCTTCCTCCCCCCCCCCTCCTTCTCCTCTTCCTCTTCCTCTTCCTCTGCCTCTCCCTCTTCTTCTTCCTCTTCCTCCCTCGTGCCCCCTCCCTCCCATTCGAATCTCTATCTGTCTCCCCCTCCCCCTATCTCTTCTTCTCCTCTTCTTCCTCTTCTTCTTCCTCTTCTTCTTCCTCTTCTTGTGTTCTGTCTTCCTCCTTGTTTTCTTCTCCTCTGCTCCCCCCTCCCTCTTCCCCCTCTCCGCCCTTGACTCTTCTTCTTCTTTCCAGTTCAGGAAGGGGTACACGAGGGAAGGAGAAGAGGGAGATGTTGAAGAGAAAAACAATCGCAGAGAGACAGAGGGATGGGGAGGGGGTAAGTGGAAATATGAATGATCATGAACAATCGCCTGCAGCCTTTAAGACATAAACACTCTCTTCTCACCCCCATTTACAAAGGAGCGAAAGGAAGGACGTCAGAAGGAAATGTGGGGTCAACAAACGCTACCCTTCCCTCCTCCTCCCTCCCCCTCTTCCTCTTCCTCTTCCTCTTCCTCTTCCTCTTCCTCTTCCTCTTCCTCTTCCTCTCCTCTTCCTCTTCCTCTTCCTCTTCCTCTTCCTCTTCCTCTTCCTCCTCTTCCTCTTCCTCCTCTTCCTCCTCCTTCCCTCCCCCTTCTTCTCTTATTTCGGACCAAGACATTCTCCGCAGTCTAGGGTCTTGTATACCCCTCCTCCTCTTCTTCCTCCTCCTCCTCCTCCTCCTCCTCCTCCTCCTCTTCCTCCTCCTCCTCCACATTGACCCTCCCTCTATCTTCCTATGCCTGAACTCATTCGTTCTCGCATCCTCCTCTCCCTTCTTCTATATTTTGGAATATCATCCTCCTCTCTCTCGGAGACTTCCTCCCTCCATTTCCTCTCTTATTTCGACTGGCCTCCTCCCCCTCTCCTCCTCCTCTTCCTCCTCTTCCTCCTCCTCCTCCTCCTCCTCCTCCTCTTCCTCTTCCCTCTTCCCTCCTCCTCCTCCTCAGTCTTTCTTTCGTCCCTCTCCTCCGACTCTCTCTTTCCCTCAGCTTCCCATAGCTTGTTGAATCGAGAAGACCTTGTGAATTCTCTCTCCCCTCCCTCCTCATCCTCCTCCCTCTGCTTCCTCCTTCTCCTCGAACACATTGAGCTATGGCTCCAGTACGTTGCTCCCATTTACTTGCGTGGGTTATCATTTAGGCACCCTCTCCACCCCCTCTTCCTGTCCATATCGCTGCTTCCCCCGCCGCCCCCTCCCTCCCTCCCATCTCTTGCTCACTTGGATCCTCTTCTCCCCGCATCCCCGTGCCCTCTCCGCCCGACTTGAGATTATAAGCCTTCTTACGTTCTAGTCCCTCTCCTCCGCTCACCCAGCTCTCTTCCGCTCTATTCTCTCTGATATTGCGATCCCCTCCTCCGCCGTTCTAGAATATCTCTTTGTTTCTCCCTCACTTCCCACCGCTCGCCTCCTCCCCCTCCCTTCTTCTTCCGCTCCCAAGTCTCCTCTGCTTTCCAGAAGCCTTCTCTTTTGCTTTTTTCCCCTGCTCCCTGCATCCTCTCTCCACTCCCTCTCCCTCTCCTCCTCTTCCTCCTCCTCCCATTCATTTGTCTCCTCTTCCATCTCCTCCTCCTCCTCCTCTGCCTTTACTGGATTGCTCGGGTCTGACTCTGAGTCCTCTATTCTCGTAGACATCTACGGTCTCTCTTGTCCCACACCTTCGCCCGCCAAAATTGCCAGCGAAGAAGCGGAGGGGGAAGGGGAGGAAGAGGAAGGAGGGAGGGGAAGAGGAAGAGTCGGTGCTAGCCTTGCTGTTGGACGACGGGGTAAGAGCAGGGAAGTTGGAAGTATACGGTGGAACAGGAAGAGGAGCAGGAAGAGGAGGAGAGGGAGCGGCGGGGGCAAGAGCGAGAAAGGGAGGTAGTCGCTTCGGGTTGGAGGTGTGGAAGAGGAGAGACGGAGGAGTGCACGATCTGATGTTCTTGTCACGGATGGTGGAGCCTGTGAGAGAGCTATTTTCGGATATGAGATCGATAGAGAGCCTCGTACGGAAGGAGAAGGAGGAGCTAAAAGCAAGTGCGGGGATAGGGGCATCGGCAGCGGAAGCTGACGGGGCGAGGGGGAGAGGCGAGACGAACGTGTCGCTTGTATCTCCGCCCTTGTCCCTCCATTCCCACAGGATAAACGAGAGTGAGAGACTGAGAGGGGTTGAGAAGGTGCTGGGCGAGGTTCCTTCTCTCCTTTTCCCTTCCACCTCCTCCACGCTTATCTTACGCCAGCAACAGAACCAGTCCTCTCTGCCAGACGCCCAACTCCGAACTCCTCCCGCTTCCCCAGAAGCGAGTGGACTTGGGGTGGTGGAGGTGTCGGGGCGTCTCCGCTTCCCTACCGATAGGAGAGTGGGTGAGGTAGGTTCCTTAGTGCGATCTGACCTCCCTGTCCACCTCTCCATCCCAGAGGGGACCCCTGAAGAAACCATTGACGATGAAGCGTTGCAGAGGTTGTCGACCCTCGCCTCTCGTATTCTCGCGCTGCCTCTAGCTCGAGGAGCGTATACTTTCTCGTCTCTTTCGCCTTCCCTCCAGCTAGACCCTATTCAAATTCCCTCCCTGCTTCTTCAGGGTTTCTTTTCCTTGCCCTCCTCCTCCGTGTCCGCCTCCGCGCCCCCCCGCTCAGTCTCTCTCTCCCCCTCTGACTTGGAGGGGGATGGCGTCACCATGCTCCTCACTCCTCACTTCCAGAACGGTGTATCCGTGGCTCTGCGCTTCTGGCAAGTGGATTCACCTCCTGTGCAAGACGTCAGAAAGCGATTGAGAGTCGATAGACAACTAGGGGCTGCGCACGGGTACACCGCCTCCTCCTCCTCCTCCTCCTCCTCCTCCTCCTCCTCGTCGATGTCATCATCCGTTTCGTCTGTGCAGGCTCTCAGTAGGACTTGGATATTGCTGATGAAGCCTGAAAAGCCGTCCGCCTGGTACGCTGGCTTTCTCTTGGGACTCGGGCTCAACGGACATACACTTCATATCTCACCCGCAGACTGCTACCTCCTCCTCTCCCAGGTAATCGCAAATACTCATACAACACTGTGCACATACACATACACATACACATACACATACACATACACATACATACGCACATACATACGCACATACATACGCGCATACATACGCACACGTATTCGTCCAACTCCATCCACTCGCCTTTGTATGGCTTATGCGCCTTACAGTCCCCGTGTTCCTCCCCACCCTCTTCTTACTGCTCTAACCCCGTATTCGATTGCGCGTGTATATATATGTTTGTGTGCTTGTTTGTATATATATATTTGCTCTTTTTGTACATATACGCGTGCATATTTTACTCCCCCTCTCCCTCTCCCTCTCCCTCTCCCTCTCCCTCTCCCTCTCCCCCCTTCTCTCCCTCTTCCTCTTTGCAGAACAACGACTTATACGCGATAGGTTTGATCCTTGGCCTAGTATGCAACCTACAGAGGGACAGCGGACACGACGATCTCCAAGATGATTTGTCTTCATCTCCCTACCTTCGTTCCCCAAGGTTTTAAATATCTTGACATTGACTCCAACGTCCAGACCGCTGCTCTTATATCTGCTGGTCTGCTGTGCCTCGGAACGGGGGACTCTCTCTTCTCTGATTTGTTCGTTCAAGAAGTGGCAAGAGAAGACACGACTCCTCCAAGTTCAAAGTAATTTCCATTCTCCTCTCTTTCTCCTTCTCTTCCTCTCTCTCCTTCTCCTTCTCCTTCTCTTTTTCTGTCTCTACTTTTGCTTCTCCTCTCCTCTCCTTCACCATCCTCCTCTTCCCTACTTTTTCTTCTCTTCCTGTTTTCTTTTTCTCTCTTTCCTTTCTCCTCCCCTCTCTTGATCCTATTTTTTGATCTTTCGTCCTGGATCTCCTATCTGTAATTCCTTTACTGCGATCATGAAATCCTGCTAACCCATATGATTTCCTTTCCTCTTTCTTTTATATCTCCTCGTTCTCTTCTCTCTCATCTCTCTCTCCTTTCTTCTTATTTCTCCTTTCTTCTTATTTTTCCATTTGTTTTGTATGTTTATGTGTTGTTTTTCACTTTCTCTTTCCTCTCTCTCCCTCTTTCCTCTTTCTTTCTCTTTCTTTCTTTTTCTTTCTTTTTCTTTCTCTTTCTTACCCTTTCCTCGTCTCCTCACTCTTGTCATTTGCTTTATTTTTGCCTTCCTTTCCTCCCACCAGAGCCGTGGGGCCTACGTAATCGCAGGAGGTTTGGCTTTAGGTTTGGTGGACTTGTGTGGAGGGTACATCCCGAAGGAAAAGAGGGAAGGGGGAGGTGGAGTAGGGGGCGGAGGGGAGTGGGAATCGTTGGTGCCCGTATCGAGGAAATCACATCAGTCCTCCTACGTTTGTTAAAGGGAGGAGCACGAGGTGCAGCCTCCTCTTCCTCCTCTTCCTCCACGTCATCTTCCTCCTCCTCCGCCTCGTCCTCCTCCTCCTTAGTCTCAGAATCAGACGTCAGAGCCAACGCTTTACTGTCCGGGTGGGAACAAAGCCAGCTCCACTTCGCGTCTTCGACTGTAAGCGAGGGGAAGTATATCGATGTCTCCCTGTCCTCTCCCCGCAGCCACCCTCGCCCTCTCGCTTATTTACCTACGCTCAGATAACTACAACATCGCCTCCACCATCGCTCTTCCCTCCCGTATTTCAGAGTCAGTCCTCCTCTCTCCTCTATCTGTTATGGTTAGGTGCTCGTGCCTTCCGCTTATCATGTGGTCTGCATCAGCGTGCGATCCCCTTTCCTTCCTTCTTGCCTCCACTCCCTCCTCCGTTTCGTCGTTGGTACACACGTTTCCCCTGCCCCTCCCTCTTTCGCTTCAAGAGTGCGGAATTCACCGAAAGAACGACTGGGAAGAAGCACAGGGAGAGAGGAGGAGGAGGGAGGAGAGGAGGAGGAAGAGGGAGGAGGTGGAGAGAGATACGCTCGCAGATGCAATGCAAGACGATGAGAACTCACACTTTTCGATTGATCCTACAGTCAGTATACAGGCAACTTTCTCCTCCCCTTTCGCCTCCTCTTCCTCCTCTTCTTCTTCTTCCTCCTCTTCTTTCACCTCCTCTCGTTCTTCCTCTCGCCCTTTCTCTCACTCTACGTCTTCTTTCCCCCGCAAATCCGCCAAGATCAGCGAAGAGGAAGAAGACGAAGATGAGGAGGGAGATGAAGAAGTAGAGCTTGGAGAAGACGAGGAAAGAGTAGGGGATGACAGCTCGGTTCTTCCCGCAGGCGTTGATATTTCCTCGCTGCGAGTGCTCTACTGTCTTTCTGTGTCTGGCTCATGCCTCGGTTTGGCCCTCCGCTTTGCGGGCTCTCACTCCCCCATATAGCCAACATCATCACGCACTACCTGCGATGCTTCGTGGCGATCAGGAGACGAAAAGATGAGGTAGATGCGCCCTATGTCTCGATATTTCTCGATGGAGGAAAGGGGGAGGAGGAGGAGGAAGGGATTAGGAGGGCTCACCATATGATGGAGAGGTGGATGCAGGGGGAAGAATTCTCCGCGGCGGAGTATTATCCTTCTTCATCTCCCTCTTATTCCTCCTACTCTTCCTCTTCCTCTTCCTCTTCCTCCTCTTCCTCCTCCTCTTCCTCCTCCTCTTCTTACGTGTCTTCAGCCAGGAAGAGTAAGAAGGCGGAGAACAAGAAGACAGGAGTGCTTCTAAAGTCCACCAAGTCTCGCCTTTCTTTCGTTTCGCGCTACATAGTGGACCTGTGCATTTCAACGTGTGCGCTAGCTCTCTCAATGGTGATGGTGGGCACTGGGGATACATCCTGTCTCTCCCTCCTTCGCTCTATCCGACTCTTACCCTCCCCCGCGTCACCCTTCCATTTCCATCAGACTATCCACCTCGCACTCTCTTGGCTTCTCCTCGGGGGAGGGTGGGTGTCGTTTGCTTGTACTCCCGAAGCCACCGCCTTCCTCCTCATCTCCTCTCTCCCCATCACCGCATCCGACGCAGGCGATAACTCCCGTTACCTGCAAGCGCTTCGTCACTTTTATTCGATGGCAACCGAGAGGCGGTGTCTGCAGCCCGTTGACGCGGACACGGGAGAAGGAGTCACGGGGGTGAGCGTGGAAGTCGGGTTGTCCGCTAATTACCAGCAATACTTTCCCATTGATCCGCGCTCTTCTATCCCTCTCCCCTTTGACTGCCTCGTAGTCAAGTGTCCCGGATTCCTCCCCCCTTCTCCCTGCATCAGATCCATCTCCCTCCTTTCGCAGGAGTTCTTTCCCATCTCTGTCCACGTCACTGATGACAATTCAATTCTCCGCGGACCGGACAATGAGAAGAGAATAGGGCGAGTTAGGGAACGAGGAGGAAGGGAGAGGGAGGTCAGAACGAGCATAGGAAAGAGGTGGATGGGGACAGAGAGTGGAGAGAGGGGATCGGGGGGGCTGAACTGGTGTCATCGCTTGTTTTCATCGAGGTTAGTGTTCGTTAAACGTAGGGTCTCGATCACCTCCTCTTCTTTAGACCGCTTCCGATTTCTTTCTTCCTCACTCGCCCCCACTCCCTCCTTCTCTCTGCCCTCTCATCTTCTGTTGCCCTTCACTTGTCGTCCTTCGCCTCTGCTCTTTGGAACGTATACACCGTCACTGCTTCATCGATTGCTTGCGAAACGTCAACCTCCTCCACAACTTCTTCTTCCTTTTCTTCCTCTTCTTCGGTCTGAACATGCAAGAGGAGGAGGCGAGGGAGAGGAGGAGAGAGGGAGCGGTGAGAGAGAACGGCAGTGGAGGCTAGAGCTAGCGGAAAGAGCGGTGAGCCAGTACAGGAAAAAACACAGGAGGAAAACTACACCCTCTCCCGTTCAAGAAATCGTCCTCTTCCTCCTCCTCCTCCGACTCTTCCTCTTCTTCCTCCGACTCTTCTAACTCTTCTCCCCTTGCATCATCAAAAAGACTGGAGACGATATTGCTATCTCTCTTTTTCCTCTCTCCCCTTCCCTCCTTTCTACTATCTGATCTCTCTCTGACCCTGGAGTCTTCCCCCTCGCTCTCCCTCTCCCTCCCTCACTCTCCTACCTGTTCTTGATCAAAATCCCTACTCCTCCTCCTCTCCCGACTCCCTCTCTCTCTCCGTCGCAAGACAAGCCAACTACCCTTACTCTTCATCCTCCTCCTCTTCCTCCTCCTCTTCCTCCTCCCCTTCCTCCTCCTCTGCCTCCTCCTCCGTTATATCATCTTGTATGCGTCATCCCTTTCATGTAGTTCTCCTTCGCTCTCCTCCTCCTACTCGCGCAACTGGAGCTGTCTCCTTCTCCTTCTCCTATACGCTTCCCATTAAACCCGATTCCCTCCCCCACTTCCTCCCCACCCTCTCCGCTATTTCTCTTCTAAGAGAGCTGGCATCTGCGCATGCGTTTGCCTCCAATGTATCCCCTGATCTTATGGTTCGCAGAGCACTTTCCTCTTCCTCCTCCTCTTCCTCTTCCCCCCACCTCCTCCTCCCTCAGTTCCATCATATCCTATTGTCTCAGTAATTTCGAAAGCTAACACCATCATCTTCTCTCTTCCGCCTCATCTTGTCCTTCTTCCTCATCCTCCTCGTTCCTCTCTTCCTCACCCTCCTCCTCCGTCTCCTCTTCGTTGTCTTCTGTCCCTTTGCTGGGGCTCTCCCCTTCTCCTCCCTTCTTAAGCGTTTTTTCTCCTCTCCTACCCTCCACTCTGCCCTCGCCTCTACTTGCGCAGCGCCCTCTCGTCCATTTATGAACAATCTCGGAAGGCGGAGAAGAGAGAACCGAGCGAAAGACTCGGAGGAAGCGAAGAGGAAAACGAAGCGAAGCGGAGCAGAAGATGAAGAAGACGAAGACGAAGAAGATGAAGAAGGGACATTGAGGGAGGTGTTGAACAGTCCAATGGATATGCCTTCGCTTCGCTCCATCGCCCTCTCTCACTTCCTTGACCCCACCTACCTTCTAGCTACGTCCGCTTCCCTTTCCTCTCCCCAATCCTAGACCTTGCTGCTCTGATCCTCCCCTTTATCCGCTCCAATATTCCAGTATCCTCGCCCTGCTATACCAGGCCTTCTCCCTCCCGCCCTTCTCTAGCGCCGTTATACTGAGAATCGTACGCAGCATACAATTGTCTGATTTATGAAGATGTCGATGGAGTTATTTCCGTCTGCATAGATCTTCACCTAAGCTAGCTAGGCGCTGGTATGTATGTCGTGATACGTGTACAGTAGTTATATGCATGTGTATGGAGATGATTGAAGATAAACGCTATGTAGGCGAGCGCGTAGGAGAGCTACTTGTGCAGCGATATTTGTCTATTAACTGAGGTGCACACATATACGTATGAGGATGGATATGAGGCACGGCATAATTGAGGAACTTATATACATGCATGTGAGCAGTGTTATGTACATACTTCGCTCGTGCGTGGAATGAAATACCATAGTTGTGTGGTGTGTATGTGCAAGAGTAGTAGTATATACCTACGTCCAGTATGGCCAATGTTCTTCCCGTTTCTCTGCTTCATTTGCGTATCTCTCCTTTCTTCGCGGACTCATTCTTTCTTTTATTGCACATATATGTGCACGTATATCGAATATGATGCTTTGTTATATCATTTGAGTATTCTTTTCCAACATTTGACTTGTTTTTCTTTTTCTTCTCTGTCCCAGGAGTTCTTTTTTACTAGACACCTCGTAGACCATGCATCCACTGCTCAGTGAGAATAAACAGTAGCTAACATTTAATAACACGTACTGGAACCATCTAAAGCAGAAAGAGGAGCACAGAAGAAACGTGCCCAAGCTCAAACCTATGCGCATGAGAACAACAAACTATACTTCAGAAGCTCCCACAACTACAACACAAGCTTACTCTTTACACAGAAAAAAACAACGCATCAAACCAAACCGCAACCCCCACCCTCACACCCTCGTTACAGGGAGATATAGAGACTTCCAATGTGCATTGAAAGAGCTCATTCACAACCTCAGATAAGCAGCAGCGAGAGGAGGAGAGGGGAGGGGAGAAACGGGAGGGAGAGGGGGAGGGAAGAGGAAGGGAAAGAAGAAGAATTACAGAAAGGGAAAGAAAGAGAGAAAGAGGAGGCGGAAGAGAAGGAAAAAAGGGTGTATTTAGTCCTGGCAGCGGTAACTACTCAACTCTTTTATAAGAACTACAAATATATCTCCTAATATGTGCTTCTCATATTCGTTGCGCATTCAAATACTGTTTTATTGAGGCAAGGGCACAATGGAAGTAAAAGTCCTGAGCTGTAAATACTACTTGAATTCTGAGTTCCTCTGCTTATTCAGGAATGTTAGTTCTTACAAATGCAACAATAAGCAATGAGAAATACCTTACAGCCTGACAACCTGACAACCTGACAACCATACGCATACATAAACAGATCTAAAAAAAAAAAAAAAAAAAGGGACCTGTCCAGCTGCTGGCATAGCAACGACTCAGTGAAAAATTGGGCTAAAAATAGATTTGGAATTATGACGAATGTCATGCGAATGTAGCATTTGCGAAGTAGGCACTTCGGTTGTCCAGCCGACACACATTACTTCTATGTTTTGCCTGGTATTAAAAGATGCTTGAGTATGTCCAATGTAGAACATTTAACACACTACTCACAAATGCCAGTCGAATACATACAATGCGGAGGAAATTACTCAAAGTGGTTGTATTTTTTAAGGGTGTAGTTTTAATGTTTTTTTTCTTAAGGGTGTAATTTGACAATTTCCCCGTTTATCATGAATATATATTATGAGTAATCAGGGATAAGAACAACCTTATATCCACAGATATACAGTACAAAAAGATATAGCAGAGTGAAGAGAATCAAGGACAGAGTATCAAATGTTCGCATTTCTCGAATCAAATGAGGCCAGTCAAGTCATCACCCCAAATTGGGGTTCCCAACGGAATAAACAGATGGAATTAGATAGATAAAACAATATAAAGCACTGAACAAGGAAAGGATGGCGAGAATCGTGTCGAATAAAATACGGTAAACGGAAGAAACAATCTAGCTGAAAGTGTGGTATTTTCAGTCTAATTAGCACTCACTAGTAAATATCTACCTAAATAAAAGCACGAGAAAGCAAATCAAAAAAAAAACAAAAGGAAGAGGAAAAACGAATAGAAGCAGAAAAAAGAAACAAAACAAACTAAGCAATGATAGAGTCGTAAAATGGTTAGATAATAGTGTACGATAGAACAAAAGGTACAGAAACAGACAAATAATCACAGTAAATAGCAGAATAAAACGAGTAAGCAGTCATGTTCTTGCTTTGTGCTCTCAAGCAAGAATAAAATTTTAAAAATGGAAAAGTAAAGCAAAATACGCATGCTAGAGAGCAAGAAAGAGAAAGACGATGGAGTAAGGAATAATAATTACAATGGTGATACAGCTACAGTGCATATAAACAGACAACACGCTGCTAATACTTCCACGCGGATGTCGCACATCTATTTAAGAAAAGCGCGTACCTCTGTGAGTTAAATGACACGACACGCGTAGATTTAAAAAAAAAATGTGTGCATGTGTCAGAAATAAAAAAGATACATAAAACATTGACAACTGACGAAAGAGTGGGGGGGTCAGCAGTGGGGACGCACGACTATCCTGCGAGTGGAAATCGAAATGGGGCGTAAAAGAGGGTGTTGAAAGTGGAAAGAAGTACAGTGCGCTACAAGATGGAGATTATCGTGGAAAGAGAGGTGGGAAGAGAGATGGAAAGGGGGTGAGAGAAGGTGGGGAGAGGGAAGACGAATGAGCATGCATGCCGTACTATGACGACATAGCTGCATGTGTGCACGTATCATATATGTATGTGTGCATGTATTATATATGAGCATGCATCGTGTGTAGCAGAGAA
This sequence comes from Drosophila quasianomalipes, assembly GCA_035043665.1. NCBI lineage: Eukaryota > Metazoa > Arthropoda > Insecta > Diptera > Drosophilidae > Drosophila > Drosophila quasianomalipes. The sequence continues at coordinate 23,163 of JAWNMU010000414.1, forward strand.
TACTGCTCAAGCGCCGATCCGTCCCCGACAAGTCAGACGCTGAATGAAGTACAATAGAGCACAGGGTTCCCTAGTCCGTGGTGAAGGGCACGGTATTAAGTCGAGTTGCGATGAGGAACTTGTAAAAGTCAGTTTTATCTTTAGCGGTGAATTTGATCGGAAGGCCTGGGAACTCCAAGGCTCTGCTGTTTGATGCGAACACTCCCAATACCCTGGCTACGAAGAAGGCAGCGATCACGTCCGCGATGTAATAAAAAACACAGAAGGAAAACGTAAATTCCGCCGGTGCCGTCGGAAGGAAATGGGGAGAGAGGAGGAATACGTGACATTGTAATACCAGCCTAGGGTCTGGGAGAAGGAGCGGTATCCGAAGTAGAGGAAGGTGGAAAGAGCGAAGGGCAGCAGCACAAACGAGAGGGAGAGGAAGAAGGGGGTGCGTACGAAGAGAGAGGTGATGAGTAGGAGGTTCATGTACACCAAGAAGGAATACACAGCTTGGATAATGCTCATCCACAGGAACTCCTTCTGGAAATTGTACATAGTGCCTGTGAAGTCAGAGAACGACACCCTCGCCATGGCGTAGGGCAGAGTGGGCACAAGGAGGCATGCGATTCCGGAAATCATACATAGGACGCCGACTACAATCACAGCTATTCTCGCCGGGCCAATGATGATGAATCCCCCTCTGGGAAGTAACTGGATCAGCTCTTCCTCCCAACTCCACTTCTGCACTTGCACCGCCCATTCCGCCTCCTTCCCTCCGCAGCTGCCACTAGCCTTTGCTTCTGGCAATCAGCTTCTTCCTGCTTCGCCTCCCTCTCCCTACGCTCTTCGTCCGTCTCCGCTCTGCTGGATCTGCTACCACCTCTCCCCTCATCTCTCCCCGCTCACCCATTCCATCGACTCCATTCCCCCGCCTCCTCCTCCGTACCCTCCATATCCTCCTCCTCTGTATGATGGAACGTGCGATAGCTTTGCTTTTTCCCAATCGATCGAAGCCAGTTCTTTCTCCATTTCCTCTCTCTCCCTCTCCTCCTTCTCCTCCCTCCCGCTCCCTCTTAGCCTTCTCCTCCTTCCTCCTCTGCCTCCTCTCTTCTTTCGTCTCCTTCCTCTCTTCTGTATGATCGTTCATATTTCCATTCACTCCGTTGATATCTCTGGATAAATCGACCAATCCTTCTCCTCCTCCTCTTCCTCCTTCTCCTCCTCCTCCCCCTCCTCCTCCATGTATGCTAGCCAAGTCAATTAAGCCGACAGCTTCAATTCCCTTTCTTTCATTTCCTCCTCCTTCCTCTCTCCCTCCGCCCTCTCCCTCTCCTCCCTCCTCCTCCTCCTTCTCTCCCTGCGCCTATTTCTCTTCTGTCTCTCCTTCCTCCTCGCCTCCCTCTTCCTCTTCCTCTCCTCTCCTCCTCCCTCATCTTCCTCTCCACCTGCTCTCTCTCTGCCCTCGTCATCACAAACCCATCAACGTTCAGATAGGCTAGCTCTGCCCCGTCCACCTCGTCTTCCGACTCTTCTGACTCCTCTTCCTCTTCATCCTCTTCCTCGCTGCTATCTCCCTCATCCCCTTCGCTCTCATCCTCTTCCTCCTCCTCTTCCTCTTCATCTTCCTCCTCCTCTCCTCCTCCTTCCCCTCCACCTGATAGATTCTCTAGCCCAACCCTCCTCCTCCACTCCTCTCCCCTTCCCTTATCGTCAATCAAAGAGTCTGAGTGCCTGCCCTCGTATGCGCCCTCTACTCCTACTCCTCCTACTCCTCCTACTCCTCCTGCCCTGTTGACACTGTTAACACTGTTGCTATTTCTGTAGCTCACGTGTCCCGTGTTCACTCCTTGTGCATTCATGTGCGCATTCATATTTCCATTAATGCGTGAGTTGTTCACACTCCCGCTCATTCGACCGCCCATATTTCCACTGTTTCGATTACTCATATTTCCACTGATTCGACCGCTCATATTTCCGTTTGAACTTCCACTGTACCTCATTACACTGACTCTTCCTCCCTCTGTATATCCCGAAGACCCCAGTCTCTCTCCACCGCTTCCTCCTCCTGCTCCTCCTACCCCCATCATCTCTACCGTATCTCTTCTCTCGCTCTCTTTCTCTTCTTTCAGATCTCCTCCTCCCGCCCTTCCCTCTCCCTCATCTTCGGAGTACACTCTGCTGTTGCTTCCTTGTTTAACCACTCTGATTTGAACTGAGTTGGTTCCCCTATCTCTCCCTTCCCTCTCCCTTCCCTGCCCCACAGCCTTCTCCTCCTCCTCCTCCTCCTCTTCTTCCTCCACCCCTACCCTCGACGTTGCCCTTCTCCTGCCCTCGTCCTTCCCTCTTCCCCGTTTCTTTATTCTCGATATCTCCCTCTCAAGTCGTTCGCTCTTCCGCTCCTTGATCTTTTTGGCAACCTCTCTCCTCCGCTCCCTCTCCCTGCGCTCTTGTTCTATTGCGGCAGAGTGGAAATTCTCATAAAATATTCCTTTTTCTACCACAACTGCAGATGCATGTGGGTCGAAGCACTGCAAGTAAGGCAGGGCAGTGAAGAAAGAAGATGAGGAGGGGTCGACGATCAACACATCGGAGTTCTTCACTTTGTTAACGAGGTCGAGCATAGGCTCCGAGTGTAAATCGACGTAAGATACACCGAGCGTAAGCCCAGCAGCCACCACAGCTACGATATACACTGACGCAAGAATTGTTATCACCAACCCGGAACCCGTGCCAAAGGGAAACGTCTTCTCCCTCTTCGTCTCATCCTCCCCTTTTGAGAGAGCTGCAATAGCTGAGGAAGGAGTGGAAAAGGTTCCAAAGCAGTCGTCTGAATGATCAGTCGCACACGTAGACACGATGCTTCCTGGGTCCACGTACGATGAACACACACCCGACACGTACGAACACGTCTGCGGGCAGTATTTATTCGTGGTGAAGGCACCGTTAGAGTAGTAAGCGGAGTACTCGCTGCACTCGATTGAGCATAGGTACTTCCTCAGCTCTTCGTGGCACGTTGTTGTTAAATGTCCATTCACCAAAAACTTCACTCGAGTTTCAATGTCAGAGTCATGTGTTGTATTACAGCACGAAGCATATCTGTACTCGTAGCAAAAGGAAAGCCCCGGCGTGGCCTGGGGAGCTACCCCGCTAGGACATGTCAGGTAAGACGAAGAAATCGCGTTTACGTTCCGTAAAGAAATCGCTAAAATGAAAAATAGCATGGGTAATAATCCTATCCCACATAACTCCATCCTAAAAATTTAGATAAATTCAGTGGAATTCGTTGAATAGCTTTGAATAACTTGATAATTGCAGTTGCAAAGAGAACATCACAGTACACAAATTTGAAAACAAAAAATCAGTTTTTCGTGTTGCCATCAGTTATTTTAGGGGACGAAACAATAACAGCATGTATCTCGTAGAGAAACAGTATTAGAGCATGCATATGTGATAAATGATTATAATAAAAAAAGTTTATTTTATTATTTCCATTGTAATTGATTCTGCCCGCATCTTTAAGTGCATACTTTCATATTTTTCCTTCAAAAGACGCAATGTAGAAGGAATACACAATTTTAATAGAAACATACGGCGTAGTGCATATGTTAGTTGTGTGTACTTTATTTGCTTTAGTCGATGTATGCGCATTGTTGATCTGTCACCGTAAACTACGTTCTACCGTAAAAAAAGGAAATATAAACGATCCCCAGCAGCAGATATTTCTGTCGAAAAATGAACAAGTGCATGTCAAACCGTTACTACACGTTTTACTCGTTTTTCTTGACACATCAAAAATTAAAAGCTTCTAAAAGAACAAGACAAAATTTGTAGAAATGAGTAACACTTATTTAAATCCAGTTGAAAATGTGGAAGACCTGGGTTATATGATTTACCAAACGCAAAAGGATCTTGAAAAGGTTAGGCGTCACTTGGAGTCCTTTCCGATTGATGTCACGCAAAGCAATGGAGACCCACAGGTTGCCCTTCTGCAGTCGACATATTCCTCTCTGAAGGATGTAATTTCGAGAGCAGAAGCGGACTTGAGAATAAAAGCAGCGGTTGCGTTGAGGTCCTTAGAAGACCAGCCCAGCGCCGCCTTTGTCTCTTCCTCTGCGACGGGGTCAGGAGCATCAGGTTCTCTCCCCACCTCCTCCTCCTTCCTCTCTGGGGTGGGAAGAGGCGTAGCATATGGAGGAGGCGACACGGAAAGCAGGGCAGCGGGTACTGCGCCTGTATCTTTTATTCGCCAACGCAGCTCTCACAAAGGAGCGGGAGAGCGAATGAGTGCAAAGAAAACTCCATCGTTGTTGCAGAATCCAGAGGGGAAATTAACCTCCGCTCTTCTCGATAGTTACTACCACCTGGGTGCAAACAACGTCCCCCAACATGAGAGAGTGCAACAACTGGAAACCCTTGGGCACATATATCAGCGTAGGCCAGACGAATTCAGCGCACCTTCCTCCCCCCTCCGACCCTTGGACTTATATTATTGGGAATGACAACACTTCCCTCAACCTCCCTCCTTCTGCATTCGAGCCACCCTCTTCCCTCTCCTCGTACCTCGATAAGCAAGAACACTCATACACTGAACCAAATGTACGTATTTCTCTCTCTTTCTTCTTCTTTGTCTCGTTTTTCCTGTTCACCTCCTTTGCTTTCTTCCCTCTTCTCTTTCCTTCTCTATCCCTGCAGTTCTCTCTTTTCTCTCCCCTATTCTGTCGTCTCTAACTTTCATTATTTTCTCCGTTAACCCTTGGTATCCAACGGAATGAATTTCTCTTCACTGTCCTTCACTCTTTCTCTCTGCCTTCTCTCCCTTCTCTCTCTCCCTCTCCCTCCCTCTCCCTTCCCTTTGGTTGTTGTCTCCTCACCGCATATCTATCAATTCATCCCCAGACACAGAGAAGAGATGAGAAGAAACGAAGCGAAGAGAGGAGGAAAGGAGGGGGTTTCAGTGTGCCGTATAATGATCGAGGGGGTCGAGATCCGCTCAGCTTCAGTCGTACTTACGGAGTAGAAGGGGTATATGGAGGAGGGGGATGGGGGGGAAGAAGATGAAGAGAAAGTGTTGTTTTCGCAGACAAGCCGCGTAGGTGAGCGGAGAGGAAATATGATTGCGCCGTCAATGGCGGGTGGAGGAGAGAGAGGAAGGAGGGGAGCTAGGGTGGGCGAAAGGGAGGGAGAGAAGAAGGAGACGGAAAAGATAAGAGAGAAGAGGGAAAGAGAAAGAAGGGAGAAGGAGAGGAGAGGAGAGAGAGGTGACAGGGAAAAAGAAAGGGAAAGGAAAAATGATAGCGTAAGTGGAATGGGGGTAAGCGGGCGGAGTGCGATTTCAAAGGGAGGGGAAGGGAAGGGAGAGCAAGAGAGAGGAGGGAGGAGAGGGAAGGAAGAGAGAGGGGAAAGGAGGGAAGCAGGAGGAGGAGCAGGAAAGAGGAGTGGGAGGGAGGGAAGGAAGATGTCGATGTTGATGCTTATTTATTGAACACACTCAAACTAGACCTCAAAAACATCACTGGGTCGTTATATCCATCCTCTTCCTCCTCCTCTTCCTCCTCCTCTTCCTCCTCCTCCTCGACCTTCTCCTCTCCGCTCCCTTTCTACGGGAGTTCCATAAATGGAGAGAAAGGAGAGGAGAAGAGGACCGAAGATGAGCTCAGTCTTGCTCTCTCTTCCTCCGTTCCCTTCTCTTCCTCCTCTACTGCAGACTTCCTCCCCTCCTCTTTCCACTCCCACCTCCCCTCCTCCTCCTCTTCTACTTCTTCTTCTCTTCTCCCTCACTCTGCTCAATCATATTTCCAAACAGACGTTTCTCTTGCGCACTCTTTGTTGAAAACGGACAGAGAGGAAGAGCAAGAAGAGCAGGAAGAGGAAGAGGAGGAAGAGGAAGAGGGAGAGGAGGAAGAAGGAGAATGGGAAGAGAAAGAAGATGGATTAGGGGGAGGGAATGAAGAAGATATTTCTTCCGATGATGAAAATATCTACTCCAAACAAATATCTTCCTCTCCCTCTCTCTGGCCCCAAGTGAAAAAGCCGTACCAAATCTCCTCTTCTCCCTCCTCTTCTTCTCCCTCTTCTTCTTCTATTCCTCCCACCTCTCTCCTCCTCCCCCTCTCTCCTTCCTCCGTTCCCTCTTAGTTTGTCAGTATCGCCCCTTCTCTCCCCCCGTCCTCCTTCTCAAAAAAGCAAATCCTTTCCTCTCGCCACATATAGACTTCCTGCTCATTCAGTTGCATGCCTTTGCTTCGAGGCTCTTTCCCCATCCCCTTCCTTTTCTTCTCCTCTTCCTCTTCTTCCCCTTCCTCCTCCTCCTTCTCGTTCTCTTCTTCCGCTTCTCCTCTTTCGATATCTCCCCATTCCTCCTCCACTCCCTCGCTTCTCCTCTCTCCCTCTGTTCTTCTCCTTGTCGCCTCTTCTATTTCGGTTGGTGAGATCACTCATATTTCCTCTCCTACCTTCCCCTCTCTTGCATCCTTCTCATTTCCTACATCTGCTCCCTCCCTCTCCTCCTCTTCATCTCTCTTCTTCTCTACCCACCTCTCTTTCTTCCTCTTCCTCTTCCTCTTCCTCTACCTCATTCTCCTCCTCCTCCTCCTCCTCCTCCTCTTACCCTTCATATGCTGCGATGTCTCGTTCTTCATCTTCTTCCTCTTCCTCTTCTTCCTCCTCTTCATCCTCATCTTCTTCCTCATCTTCATCCTCCTTTCGCCAGTCTCCCCTCTCCTCACTCCTCTCTTCTCCCCCCCTCCTCCTTCCTTCTCTCTTCCCTCCTTCCTCCTATTTACGATACTGGTTCAGAGCTCCCTCTCTCCCCTCCTTCCCCTGTCCTTCTCAGTTGTTTTTACTTTCCTCCCTCTTCCTCCTCTTCTTCCTCCTCCTCTTCCTCCTCCTCTTCCTCCTCATCCCCTACTCTTCTTTCTTTGATACGCAAGCTTCGTCACGGTTACTCTCATCAACTTGGAGCAGCAAGGCAGCTCTACCTCTCCCTTGCTTCCTTCTTCTTCCTCCGCCACCACCCCCTCTTCCTCCTCCTCCTCCTCCTCCTCCCTCTTCACCCCCCTCTTTTCGCTCCCTCCTCCGCCCTCTCCTCCTCGAACCCGCTAATCGGGCTGTGGACTGGAAGAGGGCTAAGGGAGTTAAAACTGAAGGAGGGATAGTCGGTGGGGGGGTGTTAACTGAAGAAGGAAGCATCATCGGCAGAAACCAGAACATCTTCCACGGGGTGCCTCTCTCCTCTCCCTCGATTTGGATGGCAAGGAAGCAAGAAGAAAGCGCTAGGAGGAGGGCTATCCCGCCCTTTCGCTCAATCGTCCGTCATCTCCTTTCCTCCTCCTCTCCCTCCCCCTCCCCCTCCCCTCTCTTGCTGTTCAGATAGTGAAGGATTTGGCGAGGAATGAGGAGGAGGTCCAGAAGAAGAACAGGGAGGAGAGAATGAGGGCAGAAAGAGGAGAGGAAGAAACAGAAGATGAGGGGAGAGAGAGAGTGGAGCAGAGAAAGAGAGAGAAAGTTAGGGAAAGGGAAAGGGAGAGGGGAAGCAAAGGGAGAGGGGGAGAAGGGGAAGGGAAGGCGGAGAGGACGAGAGGAAAGGCAGAGGGAGAGAACGGAAAAGGGAAAGGCAGAGAAAGGAAAGGGAAAGGCAGAGATCAGTTCTAAAATTCAAGCACCCGCTCTCATGCACCTCCCCAGATCGTCTCCTTCCTCTTTTCCTTCCTCTTCTACCTCTTCCTCTTCTTCTTCTTCGTCCTCCTCCTCCCTCGTTGTTTTTGACTGAAGTAGACGATGGACAGTTCTACACTAACAACAGCAACAACAACAACAACAACAACAACAACAAGAGTAGGGCTCTGGTCCCCTCTTCTTCTTCTTCTTCTTCTTCTTCTTCTTCGTCGTCGTCGGTCGTTCCGTTCAAATTGAGACCAGGCCTATACCCCGACAAGGAGGCGAAGGAGAGAGGGAGGAGGAGAAGAAGGTGAGGGAGAGGGAGAGGGAGAGAGAAACTGCTCCTTCAAGTCAGTAGCGACGGTTTCTTTTCAGTGGAAACGGCGTATAAATATCTTAATCTGGCAGCAATTGTTATTCAAAGCACGTGGAGAATGGCAAGGGAGAGGAAGAGGTTCGAGAGGAGGAGAGGAGAGATGAACGCCGTCGAGACGATCGCGAGGTGGTGGAGGAAGATGAGGAGGAGAGCTCTGGTTAGCAAAGTGTTTGCCCTCTCCCAGGATGCGGAGGAGGAGGAGAAGTGGAGAGAAGGATGTGCAGAGTACGTCAGAGTGCTGTCTTCCATCAGGGTAAACTCGCCCTTTTCTCCTCCTCCTCCTCCTCGTCCTCGTCCTACTCCTCCATGCCTACTTCCTCCTCATCTTCTTTGTCCTCTTCTTCTAGCGTGAGTGCGATGCGCACGATCGTTCATATTTCCTCTTGTTCTTTCTCTCTTGGTTCTCGGTCTATGTCTGAGGAAGAAATGGAGGAAGAGCAGTCCAGAGAAATAGGGAGAGTGTTCGAGGCAACCAGGAATATGCATACCAACGTGATCTATATCTCGTCTCTACCCCTCCCTCCCTCTGTGAAGTCCTATTGGGTCAGAATGGTTGATCTCTCCCTCCAAAACAAACAGTCTTCTTCCTCCTCTTCCTCCTCTTCCTCCTCCTCTTCCTCTTCCTTTTCGTCTTCTGTCGATCATGAATACGACGAAGAAACGTACGTCAACATCGCAGAATCTTCTCCGGGTCGTTCTTCGGGTGGAGAGAAAGGCAAAACGAATCCGTCCGTCCCTCTCGCCGCATCCGTTTCTTTTCCCCGGAGTGTGCGTCGTGGCTTCCAAACTCAATGTCACTTTCGCGCCAAATCCTGTTATGTCCGTTACTACTGAAAAGGATAAAATCCCTCTCCTCCTCCTCCCTCTCTCGTGCATCTACCCTGGGCAAGTAGGGCCGTGAGGACTATTGCCTAGCTGTTGAGCTTTCGTCTCCCTATTCTAGCGCCTCTTCCTTCGTCTTCTATAACTCACCTCCCTATCCTCTTCCAATCGCTCTCCGCCTCTTCCTCCTCCTCGTCCTCTTCCTCTTCCTCTTCTTCTTCTTCTTTCTTTTCGTCTTCCTCTTCTTCCACCCGTCCCTCTCTCATCTCTTCCTCCTCCTCTTCTTCCTCTCCTTCCTCCTCCTCCTCTTCTTCCTCTTCCTTCTTCTCTGTCCCCAACTTCGCCTCTCTTCCCAAATCAAAATCCGACCTCTTCGACCTCCTTGCCTCTCTTCTCCTGCTCCACCCTGGGCAGACAAGATGGAAAATATCTATCAGCCGTTACTCCCCTTCTCTCCGTTCCCTCGTTCTAGATTTTTCTTCTCTCTTTCTTCTCCAAGAAATCCTCCTCTTCTCTCTCCTCTCTCTCTGCGATTACGTCTTCTATCTCTTCCTCTCCCCTCTCTTCCTCCCACTCCACCTCCCTCTCTCCCTCCTCACCCTGTAGCCCCCCAACCTTCCCTCCCTACTACTCCTCCACCTCCTCTTCTTCATACTTCAGAGGAAAACAAATTTTCCTCTCCTCCTCCTTCCCTTCTTCCTCTTCCTCTTCCTCTTCCGCTTCCTCCTCCTTCCCTTCTTCCTCCTCCTCTTCGTCTTCTTCTTCTTCTAAGTTTAAGCAAAAGCCTAGCTTCATCACTTCGTATTCCGACTCCTCTCCCTCCCCCTTCTTGACTCCTAAAGACGTGAGAGAGGCCAGGGGAGTGAGGTCGGGAGCAGGAGGAAGAGGAGTGGGCCACAGTTCGGTTGGAGCGGTAGGGGTTGATTTTTTGTCAGTGACTCGCGCTGAAATTAATGATAGGAAGGAAGGGAAGAAGGAGGGGAAGAGGGGAGGGGGGAAGAGAAGGAGAGGGAAAAGGAAAGGGAAAGGGAAAGGGAAGCAGAGGAGGGAAGGTGAGAGAGAGAGGGGCAGAGCCAGAGAGAGGGCCAGAGAGGGAGGTGAATGGGAAGGGAAGGAGTGGGAAGGAGGGTTGGAGGGAGCAAAAGAGAGGAGCAGAGAGATAGCCGAAGAGATCCGAACTAAGTGGAAGGAAATCGCTGCTATCGAAGAAATAGACAAGTGGGAGATTGCCATGTTAAAGCACATGGCCCTCTCCTCTCGCTCTTCGCTCCTCTCCCTCCTCTCCTCCTCTTCTTCCTCTCATTCCCACCCCCACTCCTCTTCCTCCTCCTCTTCTCTTCCTCGTCCTCGTCCTCCTCTTCCCTCCTTCGCCCTTCCTTCTGCTCATGCCGTGTTTGTCTCGGTCGCTCCAATTCCCTCCCCCCAGTGCCTTGTGCACTCATATTTCCTCTCTGTTGCTCTCAGAGAAGGAGGAGTCATAACGGCAGAAGTCCCGAATGAGGAAAAACGAATCGAAGTAAATATCTTCATTGATTTAGACTCTTCCTTCTCCGTCCTCTCTTCCGCTGACCTTGTCCTCTCCCCCTTCTCCTCATCCTCCTCTTCCACCCCTCTCGCCTACCTCTCTCCCTCCTCCTTCCCCTCCTCTTCTCTCTCTCCCTCTGTTCTCTCTGCGGCTAAGGCTCTCATTTTGAACAGGAACAAGAGGGTTCGTTACCCTTACGTTCTCTCTTTGGAGAGACAAGATAACGTCGACTTCTTCTTCCCCCTCTTCTCTCTCTCCTTCTCCATCTTCTTCTCCCTCCCTCTCTCCCCCTTCCTCTTCCTCCTCCTCCTCCTCCTCTTCCTCCTCCTCTTCCTCTTCCTCATCGATTGTTACCCTCGTAGACGTATACTTCGGATTCCCCTCCTCCCTCTCCTTCTCCTATATTGCCCAATCCATATCATCCTCCTCGTTCTTCTTCTCCCCTGATGCTCTAGCTTACTCCTATCTCTCCTCCCCAACCTACCTCTCCTCCTCCTCCTCCTCCTCTTCCTCTTCCTCTTCCCCTTCCCTCCTTCCTCTTCTGCCATTCTGTCCGCTCTTTCTCAAATTGAAAGTCCCGGGTGGATGTCTGAGTCTTTCAAATTGAGATATCCTTCTCTCGTCTCCTTTCTCTTCTCCTGTCCCTCTCTCTGCCTCCTCCTCCCCCTCCTCTCCTCCTCTCTTCCGCTATCCTCTCCTGTTCTTTCCCTCCTCTCCTCTCCCCTTCCTCCCACCCCTCCTTATCCTCCCTCATACCTTCCTTCTTCTTCCCCTTCCTCCTCTTCCTTCTCTCATTCTTCTTCTTCCTATTCCTCCTCCTCTTCTTCATCCACCGTCTCCTCGTTTGAAGAACCTATTCTAGAAATGTTTAGGAAAGATGCTTTTCCTCACCTATCTCTTTCCGCCCTCTCTCCTTCCTCCTCCCTCTCCGCCTCCTCCTCCTCCTCCTCCTCCTCCTCCTCCTCCTCCTCCTCTTCCCGCACGTCCTTCTCTTCCCCCTTTGCCTGCGCTTTTTCAAACGCTTTTGACGTCTCTGAGATCTCCCCGTCCCCTTTCCCTCCTCCCTCTCCCTGCCCTCTTCTTCTTCCTCTTCCTCCTCTTCCTCTTCTTCCTCTCTCCTCCTCCTCCTCCCTCTTCTCCCTCTTCCTCCTCACTCTCCTCTCTTGCTTCCTTCGTTGTTCGCGACGTTCCCAATGTTTTCGGTTCACTCGGGCTAAGGATTGAGCAAACAAGTGACAGCAGGAAGGGAGCAAGAGCAATTGGGAAAAGAAGAAGAGGAGGAGGAAGAGGATGGAGACGAGGAAGACGGAGAAATGGAATCCATCAGGTTTTTGAGACGTGACTCCGCTTGTTCTTACGTGTCAGACGAAGAGGGAGAGGAGAGGGAGAGGGAGGGAGAGAGCGACATGGAAGGCAGGAGAGGAGGAGAAGGAAAAGGAAAAGGAGGAAGGAGAAGGAGGGAGCGGAGAAGCAGAGAGGCGGAAGGGAGAGTGAGGAGAACGAGGAGGAGAAGAGGCGTCAGCTGGATCTACGAGTGGACTCGGAATTGGAAAAGGGTCTGCACACCGACGGTTACCGCGTAGGAAACATCCGCATGCCTCCGAACGCACCCCCCGCATCCTCTTTCTCCTACTCCTCATCGTCCTTCTCTGTCCCCGCCCTCTCTTCCACCGCGGTAGACTCGATACGTTCCTCGATTTCGAAGGGAAAGACACGCTTCTTCTGCTTCTGCCCGCGCTTAAAGGAGGTGGGCATCTCGCACCTTATTCTCTCGTCCTTCTTCAAGCTCTGCAAAGACTGGAAGGTCCAGTTCGACGTGGCCTCCTCCCTCGGTACGCTGTTTGTATTCTCCGACTCGATTGCCTCTGGGTCTCTTGGAATCATCACAGTGGGAGAGACGCAGGAGAAGGCAGCGGAGACCATGCAGAAGACTATTGCTTTTATCTTGGATAAGTGCTGCTCCTCCCGCGCTCCTTCCTCTTCCCTCTCGCATCAGTCGCATGCAAAAATGGTCCAGAACGCTCTTGAAGGGTTCGTCGCATCCACGTAGTCATGATAATCCTTGGAACCCCCTCACTCTACACATTTGTTTGTCATCAATTACGCTTTTCCATGAAGATATGAATGCAGAAAAATCAACAGTCTTAAAATAAATACGTTGGAACCATATTTCTGTTTATTTGTCATATTCCTGTTGAGTTTACACGTGATGTACTCATCGCCTAGAAGAGTAAAACGCGTGCTTGAACATTCTTTACTCAGTAAAATGTACTGTTTTATGAGGGAAAATGTATCACAGACGCGAAAAATTAACAAATAAATTAAACCACACAAGTGCATTTTTTATTTTGCACAATATCAATAAATGTTTGCATTTGAAAGTATACATTGAAGTACTTGTTTCATTTGCGAGAGAAAATAAAATACTTCTCAATTTGAACGTGACTAGATATAAATTTGTATGCTTTTTCTTAGCTTGTATTCAGACTTGACAAATATATGCATAACTCTTTTTCTGTTACTACTACATTAAATCCCGTATATTCTTTCTATTAACTCATACTCTATTTTCAAAAATAAATCGTGCATCTCACACACATCTGATGTGCTTGTTAACTAATTTAATTTGTTCTTTGCTCGCTCTATCTATTCACACTTTCTTTTCCTTGTTCGTTTCGCAGATGCCTCTCAACAAGAACATTTCCAAGAAGCACAAGATTGTCTCCGACGGAGTCTTCTACGCTGAGCTCAACGAGTTCTTCACCCGTGCCATCGGACCCGATGGATACGCCGGAATCGAGGTTCGCAGAACCGACAAGAAGACCGAGGTCATCATCCGCGCTACCCGTGTCCAGAACATCATTGGAGAGAAGGGACGCAAGCTCCGTGAGCTCACCTCTCTCGTCCAGAAGCGTTGGAACCTTGAGGAGGGATCCGTCTTCCTCTTCGTTCAGCCCGTCCGCAACCGTGCTTTCTCCGCCGTTGCTCAGGCTGAGGCTGTCCACTTCAAGCTCTCTCAGGGACTTGCTGCTCGCCGTGCTTGTTACGGAGTCATCCGTTCCATCATGGAGAACGGAGCTAAGGGATGCGAGGTCATCGTCTCCGGAAAGCTCCGTGCTCAGCGTGCTAAGGCCATGAAGTACAAGGAGGGATACATGGTCAAGTCCGGAAACAACGTCGACCACTACATTGACGTCGGAGTCCGTCACCTCAAGCTCAAGCAGGGAGTCTGTGGAATCAAGGTCGTCATCATGAAGCCCTACGACCCCACCGGACTCAGAGGAGTCAAGGTCAAGCCCGCTGACGTTGTCACCATTGCTGTCCCCAAGGAGGAGTCCCAGTAAATTCATGCTACTTAGTGTGAAGAATCTAATGTTCTCTGCTTCTGTCTCTTGTGTTAGAGAATCCTAGGCAATCTTAATAAAATATGTTGTTGCATATCAAACACTCCTTCCTTCTGTGCATTTAGAAAAGTAGCGGATGCTCATATTCCGATGATATGCTATCCCACTCTCACAATGTATTCTCCCTTGGAAAACTACAGTCGCCAACCTACTTACATAACACTGTGTGCGCATACACATTCAGATATACACACGCGAATCTATATGGCAGCTAGCTAGCTTGTATGCTTCTGCATGCGTGTTGTATGAATCATACACGGATGTGCATGCAATGCGTGTTGTGGGAGTAGATCTTGAGTAATAGTAAGGTTGGTGTTTATTTTAAAAGAAAACAGACACTTACAGAGGCTGTGTAGGAAAAAGAAAAAAAAAACACTGCAAGAAATCATTCTAAAAGCAATTAAGAAAACTAACCGAAATAAAGGAAAACAAAACTAAACAAAACAAAATAAATATGAAGTCAATTTAAAGATGTACAACAGATCAAGAGAAACTACAAGAAAAGAAGACTCGACGTAGCCTACAGAAGTATACGTTCGGTACAAACAAAGCGGACCTGCGTATAGACGAGACACGTGAAGGACACCGTTTTGTAGAAGTTTCATAAAATCAAACCAGCTGGCGCAACGACGCAACGACTAGTCGTAGGATGTTTTAGGTTCTGATAATACATGCGATATTTTCAATCAAAGCAAACCGCAATCCACTCCTCCCCACTGCCCTCTCTTCCTCTCCTTCCCTCCCTTCCCTCTTCTTCCCTTTCCTTCTCTTTCTTTTCTCATGTTTCTTTCTTCTTCCCTCTTTACTCCTCCTTTTTCTTCTGCGATTTGTTCTGTACAAAGACGATAGAGAACGGTTTTGATTGAAAATCGACTGTGACAGGCACAGAGGGAGGGGAAAAGAGATGAGAAGAGTGGAAGAATCTGTATTTGGGAAGGTAGGAAAGAGCTAGGAAGTGGACAGGGGGTAAGGAGGAGGAAGGAGAAAGCCAGGAGTAAGGGGGAGATGGAGAGCAAGAGTAGAGGGCTGACGAGGAGACGTCAAGAGAAGGGGAAGAGGACGTAGAGGAAGAAAAAGAAGATGCGGAGGAGGGGAGATGGGGGAGGAGGGGGAAAAAGAGGCTGCGGAAGAGAAGGGAGAGTAGGAAGAGAGAAGTGAAGCTGGGTGGAAATATGATCGCGTCGCTCTTCTCTGTTGTTTCTGATGGCTCTCGAGTACTCTGAAGTCGAACTGAATAGAGGGGGATGGAGAAACGGCAGCTGATGAGGAGGAAGAAGAGGAAGAGGAAGAAGAGAGGGGGAGAGGAGCAGAGAGAGAGGCAAGGGCCTCGGAGGAGAGAGAGATGGGAAATATGGGGGGAAACTTTGGGAACAATGAAGACTGGAGGAGGAGAGAGAGAGATGACATTAACACCGCACTGGCGAGCGGATCATTGCATGGGACTAAGGAGGAGGAAGAGGAGGAGGAAGAGGAAGAGGAAGAGGAAGAGGAAGAGGAAGAGGAGGAAGAGGAAGAGGAGGAAGAGGAGGAGGAGGAAGAGGAGGTGGGAGGGCAAAGGAGGTTAAAGAGCGCTATTGTGTTGCGTTTGTTGGTAGAGTGGGAAAGAAGAAGAGGACAGATGCCAAGGCAAGCGGAGGAAGAAGAGGAAGAGGAGGAGGAGGAGGAGGAGGAGGAAGGGGAAGAAGAGGAGGAGGATGAAGAAGACATGGAGGGCAAGGAGGAGAGCGAGGCAGGAGAAGAAGAAAGGAGGGGGAGAGAGAAGAAGAAGGAGAAAGCGTGGGGGAAGACGGAGAGGCGGAGAGAGAAGAAGTGGGGAGGAGAGAGGGGGGGATGAGGGAGGGAGGGAGAGAGAAGGAAGGTAAAGAAGAGAGAGTGTTTGCTATTACATCAGGTAGTGCTATCCAACTATACAATTTAACTCTTCTCTCTCCTCCTCCGCCCCCTGCTCCTGGTCCTGCTCCTGCTGCGCCATAGCCAAAAGAAGAGTAAGAGGATGAAGAGGAGGAAGAGGAAGAGGAAGAAGAGGAGGATGAAAGGCTAGAAGTAAATGGCCTTGAGCTAGTTGCGCCAGAAGAGAAAGACGAGTCAGAGAACGAGGAGTTTAGGCCACTTCCTCCGAGCTTCTCCCTCTCCCGCTCTCTCTCCCTATCCCTCTCTCTCTCCTTCTGCGCAGAGAAGATGGAGAGGGAGGAGAGGGGGACCGCTTCGTTGATCGATACTTCTCCGAAGAGGGAAGGGACGAAAGACGAACTGGTGGAGTGAGGGGGAGGCAAGGAGAAGGAAGAGGGAGAGGAGGAATGAGGCTTCGACTTCAGTTTAGATTGAGAGGAAAGGGAGGACGAAGAGAGGGAGGAGGAAGAGAATGGGGAGGAGAGGGAGGCCGAGGGGGGAGAAGAAGAGAGGGGTGAGGGAGATGAGAAGGAGGAGGAGGGGAAGAAGGGGGAGGAGGAGGAAGACGGGGTAAAAAGTGAGTTGGAGGCAGAAGAGAGAGAGGAAGAGGAGGAAAGAGAGGAGGAAGGGAGAGAAGAGGGAGGGAGGGAGGAAGATGAAGACGATGATGAGGAAGAAGAGGAAGAGAAGTAAGGAGAAGAAGACATGAATGGAGATATGAAGAAATTTCCAAATTGAGAATAAATATCTGGAGATATTCCCAATCTTCCTAGATACGAAAACTCAAATTGAGAACCTACTGTGCGGAGGAAAAAAGAATGAGCGAGAGGGAGATCGTAAGGGTACGAAGAGGAAGGGGGAGAGAGAGAAGGACAAGAGAAGGTGGAGGGGGAAGAGAAGGGGGAAGAAGAGAGGGGACGAGGAAGAGGGAGGGCAGGAGGGAAAGCAGAAGAATGAGGCGGGGAAGAGGAAGAAGAAGAATACGAGGAGAAAGAGGAAGAGGAGGAGGAGAGGGGGGCGAGGAGGAAGATAAGGAGGAAGAAGAGGAAGAGGAGGAAGAGAAGTAGAACGGGAAAAAAGAATATGTCTCGGGGGAGGGAGGGATCGGCTCCACATCCAACACACTCATCTTATAAGTTCGAATGTGGGGGGCAGGAACAAAATGAGGAAGAAGAAGAAGAAGAAGAAGAAGAAGAAGAAGAGGAGGATGAAGAGGATGGGTCGGAAGACGAGGAAACGGTGTGTTTGGAAATATGATTGATCAGAAGAGAGGGAGAGGGGGCTGCGCCCGAAGAGAACGAGAGGCAATGAGAACAAGAAGGAGAAGAGGAAGAAGAAGAAGACGACGCGGAGGAGGTGGATGCAGGACCAGAAGAATGTGCTCTAGCTGCCGCCCTTATCAAGTTGAATGTGGACACTGGACCAGCAGACTGCTCCAACACCGATAAAGTGGAGCGGAAGAGAGAGAGGGGCACAAGAGGAAAACACGACGAAAAACGCATTGCACAACAACCGCTACACCCTCCTACCCCATATCCTCCTGCTCCCACAACCCCCACTCCTCCTGCGACTGCTCCCGCTCCCCCTGCTCCCCCTGCTCCCCCTGCTCCCACTCCTCCGCATTCCTGCGCGATGCTGGCCCAGAACCTTCCTCCGCTCGATAGGATTCCGCCTCCTACTCCTCCGACTCCTCCTCCTCCATATCCCTTCACGCCTACTCCTAGTCCAACCCCCACCGATAACACACCCACTCCCGTTCCTCCTGCTCCACCTGCGACCCCTGCGCCAACTCCTCCGCTTCCTCCTCCCCCTACCCCTCCTCCACCCGATCTGTTCGACTGAACAGTACCGGATCCAATGGAAGCAGAGAGGCCCCCTATCCCTGCTCCACCATTCAGTATACCACCAAGAGCCCCAGCTCCTCCTGCTCCACCGGTTGCTGCCATCTTCTCGTACGCACAGAGCGAGATCCCCGCCATTTGGATCGTCAAGCTTAAAACTTCGATGGTTTCGGAAGAGATCAGGGAAGGAGAAAGGGATGGGGTGGCGGATGGAGGGCAGGAGGGAAGGGAGGAAGAAGAGGAGGAAGAGAAGGGAATGATGCCAAGCGCTCCGAGGGAGTGGAAGAGAGAGGCGGAGGAGGGAGAGGAGGAGGAAGAGGAGGAAAGTGAAGAAGAGGACGAGTAGGAGGAGGAGGAGGAGGAGGTGGAGGATGACGAGGAGGAGGAGATGTACGCGTTACAATCAACAATCGATACTCCGAACTGATTGAAAGTGTTGAGCAGCAAGAGGATGTCGTAGTTGAAGAGGGAGAGAGAGGAGAGGAGGGCGGAGGAAAGAGAAAAGAAGGCTCTCTCTCCTCTTCCAAAGAAGGAACACGTCATCCGACTCATATTCAGCAGCGTATAGCTCTTGTACTCAACCATCTCCAACCCTCCTGCTCCTGCATAGCCTCTCGCTCCTCCCCTGTCCCCTCCCCTGGCCCTCTTAACACGTCGCATATTTCCTCGTCGTAAGCATCATCTTTTCCTCTCCCGGATTCTACTCTTCCTCCTTCTACTAACTTAGATACTTGTCGACTCGGAGAGAAAGGAGAGGAAGAGGAAGAGGAGAAGGAAGAAGAAGAAGAAGAAGCTGGTAGGTAGAAGAATTGAGAGAGAGGAGCGAGGGGGGGATTCCGTCGAAGAGGAGGAGAAAGGAGAGGAGGAAGAGGAGGAAGAGGAAGGAGTGGAGAGGGGAGGCGAGATGGAGGGAGCATATGAGTAGAAAGAGGAGAGAGAAGGGAACGTGGAAAGAGAAAGACAACCAGAATCAACGATGAAATTAGATGGAGTCACGTAGTGGGTTGCGGAAGACTTGGACGAAAGAATGGAGGAGAAGAGGAGGGGAAGGAGGGGGAGCAGGTGAGGAGGAGTGGAGTCCTCAATACAAGAGAGGAGGAAAGGTTGAGAGAGAAGGAGCTCGATGACTTGTGGGTAAGAAAGCGAAGGACCAGTGAGGGAAGGGTCTGGGGGAGGAGAAGAGGAGGAAGAAGGAGAAGAGGAAGAAGAAGATGAAGAGGATAGGGACGACGATGAAGACGACGAAGAAGAGGAGGAGGAAGATGAAGAAGAGGAAGAGGAGGAAGAAGAAGAGGGGCTTATTTTCGAAAGAAATGAGAAGGGGGAGAAAGGAGAGAAAGTTGACAGACATGAGGAAGAGGTAGGGGAGGGGGAGGAGGCAGAGGCAGAGGAAGAGGAAGAGGAAGAGGAAGATGAGGAGGAAGTAGAGGAGGGGGAGAGGAAGAGGAAGAAGAGGAAGAGGAATAGGAAGAGGACGGAGAAGAAGACAAGTCATATTCCGTGTTGGTTGTAACTTTCAAATTGGGAAAATTATTCATTTTGAGTCCTCCCAAAAAATCTTCTTCCCTTCTTGCCTCACTCTTCTCTCCTCCCTCTCTCCTCCCCTCTCTCCTCCCCTCTCTCCCTTCTCCTCCTCCTCCTTCTCCTCCTCCTCCTTATCTTGTTTCTGAGCGAATCCTGCTCCTAGACTTCCCCAGAATGAAGACGCATGCCCACTCGTCATCCTCCTTTCCCTCCTCTCCTTCCTTCGTTTCACTCGCTCCACCTCCTCCTTCCTCCTCCTTCTCCTCCCTCCTCCTCTTCCTCCTCCTCCTCCACCTCCCTCTCACTCCTCCTCCTTATCTCCCCTCAAGATCTCGACCGCACTCTGCACCGATGACTTTCTCGTCCTCCTCCTCCCCCTCCCTTTCTCCCGCAAGAGGAAGAGGGGGAAGGGGAGAAGTAGATGCTTCTGCCCGAGTACGAAGAATCGATGGGGGGAGAGAAGAAGTACGAGCAGTTGAAGTCACTGTCGCTGTCATTTGAAGAAGAAGAAGATGAGGAAGAAGATGAAGATGAGGAAGATGAGGAGGAGGAGGAAGAGGAGGAGGAAGAAGAAACAGTAGAGGAGGAGGATGTGGGGACGGATAAAAAATCTCTTTCTCTCTCTCGTTCTCTTTCCCTCTCTCTCTCCCTCTCCCTTTCCCTGATTTTATCCCTCTCTCTCTCCCTTTCGCCCGCGCCCTCGTCGCTCTGACTCGGAGGAGGAGGAGGAAGGATGAAGGCAGGGGGAGAGGGGGCGGAGGAGGACGAAAGAAGAAGAGAAAGACCGGGGATGTGTATGTTGGAGTGCGCGTACTTTGCGAATGAAACTAAGTCGAAGAGGCCGCGGTGGCGAAGAGAGAGAGGGAGAAGAAGGTGAGAAGGAGGGAGAGGCAGAGGGAGAGAAGGGACTGGAGGGGAAGGTGAGGAAGCGGAGGAAGGGGAGGAAGAGGAAGAGGAGGAGGAGTCTGGAGATTTTTCGAAGATGTAAAGGAGGGAGTATTCAGTTACAAATGAAGATACGAACGCCAACAGGTTAACTCTGACGGGGAACGACTTCCGGGAAAAACAAGAGGCAAAGCGTGAAGAAGAGGACGAGGAGGAAGAGGAGGAGGAAGAGGAAGAGGAGGAAGAGAGGGATGAAGAAGAGAGAAAGAAATCGGGATCGTTTTCATCGTTGTACAATTGTTCAAACGTGAACGTTTTTCTTTCTTCCGGCTCTCCTTTCTCCCTCTCCCTCCCTCTCCCTCTCTCTCTCTCCCTCTCTCTGTCCTTCTCCCTTTCCTTCTCCCTCTCCCTCTCCCTCTCCCTCTGTTTCTCTTTCCCCCACTCTCCCTTCTTCTTCCTTCTTCTCCTTCCCCCTCCCCTTCTCCTCCCCCTTCTCTCTCTCTCGCTCTCTCCCCATCGGTCAGTTTACTTTCTCCCTCTCCCTCTCCCTCTCCCTCTCCCTTTCTCTCTTCCTCTCCACCTGTCTCTCCCTTCCCTTCTCAGCGTCTCTGTCTTTGTGAATAAGCACATGAGACGAAATAAAATCCTCGAGGGCGGCGAGAGAAAGTAGTTTTTGGACGGAGAGGAAGGAGAGAAGGGGACGCGAAGACAGTGCATTGAAGAGAGATGAAGAGGATTGGAGAATTGAAAGGAGCGAGGAAGGAGAGACAAACAACCCTGATAAAAGACGACGCTTCTGCAAAATAACGAGATGGGAATGAGGATGCCAGAGGAAAGAGAGGGCGAGGCCAAGGGGAGAGGGGGTGGAGGGGGGAGGGGGGAAGAGAAGGGAAGGGGTACGGAGGAAGAGGAACGGTGACTGGTGGAAAAAGAAGGAGTGGGGGATAGGGAGAGAAGACGTGGAAGGGGAAAGAGGCCCTGCGGAAGAGGAAGAGGAAGAGGAAGAGGAAGAGGAAGAGGAAGAGGGAAAGAGACAGAGGGAGAGGGAGGGGAGGAAGAGGGGAGAGAAGGATGCGAAACAGCAGAAGGACGACGAGAAGAGGGAAGGAGGAAGAAGAGGAAGAGGAAGAGGAAAGGGAAGGAGTGGAAGAGAGGGAGGAGAGGGAGGAGGAGAGCGCTACGAAAGACGAGATGTGAGCCCGTGCGAGAGAGAAGGAGGAAGAGACGAGAGAAGAGTACTCGGCACAGAGACAAAACGAAAATATCTCCTTATCCACACGGTCGACGAAGTCGTCTCGAGGAACATGTACTACACCGAACGATGACGGTGGCTGGTCTACCTAGAAGACCTGTTATCACGCCCCGACGATCCGTTCCTCTTCCTCCTCCTCCTCCTCCTCCTCCCTCCTCTCACCCCTCTTGATTCCACTCTACCTCCTGCATTTTCCCTGACCTTCTCATATCTTTCTCCTCTTCCTTCTCCCCTCTCTCCCTCTCTTCCCTCTCTCCCTCTCCTCTCCCCTTGCCCTCCTCCCCTATCATTTTTAGAAAGAGATGTAGGACGAGTAGAAGAAGAGGAAGAAGAAGAGGAAGAAGAAGAGGAAGAAGAAGAGGATGGAGAGGAGGAGGAGGAGGAGGAGGATGAAGAAGGTTTGAGTTTGGAGATCCACGTAAAAGAAGGGAGGGAAGAGAGACCGATCGAATTGTGAACAAACAAAGAGGAAGAGGAAGAGGAAGAGGAAGAGGAAGAGGAAGAGGAAGAGGAAGAGGAAGAGGAAGAGGAAGAGGAAGAAGAAGAGGAAGAGGAGGAGATGGAGGGGGAGAGGAAGAGGGGGGAGAGGGAGAGGAGGAGGATGGACTCGAGGGGAGAAGAGGAGGACAAGAGAGACAAGTGCAGAGAAGGCTATCGGCTAGAGAAGAATAGTTCGATAGATTAGGAGGAGAGGGAGGAGAGGCGAGGGGGGGAGAGGTAGAGGAGGGTGAAGGAGAAGAAGAAGAAGAAGAAGAAGAAGTAGAAGAAGAAGAAGACGGGGAGGAGGAGGAGAAAGGGGAGGAAGAGGAGGAAGAGGCATTGCTAGGACATACGATGGAATCGTGAGAGAAAGAGAAAGAGGGAGCGGAGGAGGATAACGAGGAAGAGGAAGAGAAGGAAGGGGAAGGGGAAGGGGAAGAGGAAGAAGAGGAAGGAGAAGAGGGGGTCGGAGTGTTCGTAACGATGGAACCTCCAGTGCCATAGGACAAAGATATGGAAGGAGAAGGAGATAGAGAAGGGGAAGAGTAGGAGGAAGAGGAGGAGGAAGAGGAGGAGGAAGAGGAGGAGGAAGAGGAGGAGGAGGAAGAGGAGGAGGAGGATGAAGGAGAGGACAAATGTGCAAAGCTTGAGTATTGAGCAGAAGAAGGGGAAGGGGAAGAGAGCGGAGGAGGGGGAGAGGAAGAGGGGAAAAGAAGGAGAGGGAGAAGAAAGAGTAGAGAGAGAGGGGTAGGAAACATCAAATTGAGAAATCATCAATCGGGGATTCAACACGTTCAAATTCGACTTCTCTCCTCCTCCTCCGACTCCTCCTCCGACTCCTCCTCCCACTCCTCCTCCTGCTGCACTTCCCCCTCCACTTCCTCCAGCTCCTCCGACCCTCCCCTCCAACTCCTCCTCCGACTCCTCCTCCGGCTCCTCCCCCTCCTCCTCCACCTCCCCCAGGGTTTAGAAGGGAAGAACCTGTTTTACTTGAAGTCCGAAGAAGAATGGAATCAGAAGAGGAGGAGGAGGAAGAGGAAGAGGAAGAAGAGGAGGAGGAGGAAAGGTTTGATGGCACTTGCTTCTTCTTCGTCTTTTCGGACTGAGCGTCTGCTAAGGCAACAACCGAAACCTGTACAACTCTACCTGACTCGTTCTCCTTCTGCCTCCTCCCCTCCCTCTCCTTCTCTCTGCCCCTCTCCTTTCTCTCTCTCCCTCTCCCTCTCCCCATCCCTCCCCTTCCCTTTCCCCTCCCCTTCTCCCCCCTCTCCGTCTCTCTCTCCCTCCCTCTCTTCCCCCTTCATCATTTATTCTATCTGAAAAGGAAAGGAAGAAGGATGGAAGAGAGAATGAGACGGGAGTGGAGGAAGAAGAAGAAGAAGAAGAAGAGGAGGAGGAGGAGGAGAAGGAGGAGGAGGAGGGAGCAAGAATATGCTACCGCTCGGAACCCCTGTTCTAGATCTTTTGGAACTCAACGAATCACGAACAGTAGACGAATTGGATATCGAGAAATTAGGGGAAGAGGAAGAAGTGGAAGATAAAGAAGAGGAAGAAGTAGAGGAAGAGGAAGAGGAAGAGGAAGAGGAAGACAAGGACGAGGAGGAAGAGGAGAAGGGAGAGGAGGGAGAGCGGGAGACGACATGGAGTCAGACGACGAGGCAGATGATTTGGAGGTATTTTTTTCTGCAAAGAAATAGAGGGGAGGGAAGAGGATGGGAGGGAGGAGGGAGGAAGGGAGAGAGAGGAGGTGGATACGTCGTTCAAAAGCATGGTGCACAACAGCGCAGGAGAAAGGGAAGAACACGAGAGGGAGGAGGAGGGGGGAGAGCGAAGAAGAAGGAAAGGAGGCGGAAGAAAACGAAGCATCCTGAGCTCCGCTTGCCCCACTTCCGTTCCCTCCCATTCCTCCCACCGCTCTCTTGTCACTCTTCCCCACGCTTGTCTGCCCCCCGCCTCCTCATCCTCCGCCTCCGCTCCTCCCTCTTTTTCTGCGTAATGTCCAAACGAGCACAAGGGCTCGTCTTCTCGCCATTCTCCCTCTACTACATACCACTCAGATGCTAGTGGCCCCCTCCCCCTCCTACCTCTCTCCCGCTCACGTCAACCTGCCATAGAGGAGATAGAGGAGAAGGACTTATGAACCTCCCTTGGCCACTCCTCTTTCCCCCCGAAACTGGCCTACGTAAGTGCCGCTGCCCCAAGACAAAACCTGAGCATACATATATGTGCACAGACGCACACGTTGTTATACACACATACACACATACACACATACACACATATACGCATACATAATGAGACATAT
This sequence comes from Drosophila quasianomalipes, assembly GCA_035043665.1. Taxonomy (NCBI): domain Eukaryota; kingdom Metazoa; phylum Arthropoda; class Insecta; order Diptera; family Drosophilidae; genus Drosophila; species Drosophila quasianomalipes. The sequence goes on from JAWNMU010000414.1 coordinate 47,108, forward strand.
CCTTGTTAGTTCAGACAAAACACTAAGTGAAGGCACCAACAAAAACAATAACAACAGCAAACAAGATGATAGAAAGGCAGCCTAATATAGATACTGTAAGCAGTATGTGAACGTGTTCAAATGACTGTTGCACTGCATTAAAAAGGAACGCAATGGCTTCATACCTCTACTCCGAGTCCGTGCCTCTGTCCTGTTTTGAATTGCCCAGAGTAACAGGAAGGGAAGGAGGGAAGGTTCAATAAATTAGAGGAAACAAGGAAGGGAATAGAAGACAGGAAGGAGGGGGTAGCGGTGTATGAGGCAGAAGAGGAGGAGGAAGAAGAGGAGGAAGAGGACGACAGGCGAGAGAGGTTATCCAGAAAAGAAACAATAGCCTTGCTGTTCTTCTTCATCGAAATATCTAGCAGCAAGCCGTCTCCATCAGGTCTTCTCATCTCTCTCTCTCTCAGTCTCCTCCTCCCTCTCTCTCTGTCTCTCTCTCTGCCTCTCTCTCTGCCTCTCTCTCTGTCTCTCAGATGAGTGCTCCCCCTCCTCATCCTCCCATTCCTCCTCTCCTCGCTCCTCCTCGCCTCTCTCCTTCCCTCACCTCTAACCCTTTCTCTGATGGGACATTGACGCTGCCATACACGACAGTTCCAACTCCATTGGGAACATGCGACGAGAAGGACCCTACGTACAACGACCTATCGACGTTCACCAGTACTCCTCTTCTGCCTCTCCTCTTGTTCCTTGAAAACCCTCCCTCATATCTCTCTCCGCACAACCCACTCCATTCCCCCTTTCCCTCCAGCTCTCCGCATTTGAATTCTCCTACGTACTGGCTCCCGTCGGGCCATGTTCTACAACCCTCGCCTTTGAGTAGAGGGAGAGAGGATGTCAGATCATGGCGTTTGATAATGGCAGTAGGAAAGGGAGGGAAAGATGAAGGAGGGAGGAAGATGAAGGGGAAGGGGAAGATGAAGGGGAAGGGGAAAGGGAAAGGAGGATGAAAAATAATGTAAAACGCACAACGAAGAAAAACAAAAGGAAAGGGAGGAGAAACAAACGCCAACGCAGATGCAATCACGAAACGTATGAGAAGATCAAGACAATACAGAAGTGAACAATAGCGCATGCATAATTAATGCGTGTATGTGTGTGCATGTGCGTTCGTTAGTATATGAAGCAATAGATGTGAATGCAGTCGAGAACGAGAGGAAAGATAGACGAGCACAATCAGAGCACAACCGACTCGCTCTTGATTCCTGATAACATACACGAGATGGTACAGTAATTGTGCATTTGGGAATGAGGGGGCGGGAGTCAAAGGAGTAAAACAAGTTCTTCTTACCATCTATAGACCCGTTCACGAACTTTGCAGTGATCCTGCTTCCATCCCCGAGAGTAAGAACTCCAGGGCCATGTTTAACACCATACTTCCACTCTCCCTCGTACTTAAAGTGGGAATTCTTGTATGTGTACACCCCATAGCCGTGGCGGATGTTTACTTCTTCGCCGTACTTCGTCGTGACCTTCACGCTAGATCCTTCGTATGATCCCACATGAGCCATGATAAACTACTGTTTTTACTTTCAAATTGTGTAAATTTAACGCTCTAAAACAGGCAGGCTGATAAGACGTCCTTTTTTGTTTTATAATCCTAGTGAGTAAAAAATATTGTTTGGCTACAATACGAGTATTATTTACTTTTATCGTGTATATTCTCCTAGTAACGGTAGATGAAAAAAAACATTAGGATATTTTCACACTTTCGTATCCCAAACAGGTCGCAAACTATTAGTATATCTGTAGCATAGAAGTTTGGCTACGGACACATTATATTGCGTCCTATGTGTTATGTGGTTTAGAGTCACCTACTGAAATTCCAACTCATTTTCTTTATTCATTTTCTTGAGTCTTCGATTTCAGTTAGGATCATGCATACTGTGCTTTGGACAGATAGGGGAAAGAATATGCTGCAAGTAAGATCAGGCTGGGGAACAGAGCAGAGATGTTCAACTGTGCCATATCATGGGCATCACCGTTGTTAATGTAGTTCTTGTAATGCGAATGCGATATGGTCTGGTTGCACAATGATATTGCTCGATTGGAAATTACTGACCGTTCTTTTTTTACCTCGGCATGCGTTTGGTTGTTGCATACTCTACTTGTCTTTTTCTTTTTCCTTTGCAAGCTACTCTTTAACATATCAGAGTACAATCAATGCACATCAGTTTATGTAGTCAACAGTGTGTATTATGCACATTCTATGTGCATGTGCAGAGTTCCCATTGACTCCGAAAGAAGGGCAATACAATACATCTTTGTAAGGACTTTCCTAATCAACAGCATGAACTAGAATAAATCAAACTGATATACATGTGCATGGCGACGTTATCTCCGTGAAATAGCGACTCTTAAAGAAATGTCAAACGCGTAGAGAATTGTAAACCCTGTAAGTATGAGGTTCATGTGAAAGAGTGCGGAAAACGCTGAATTCAAGCCCGATCTCTCACCTCGATTTGAGGTCATCTACGTGCGAAATGGACGTTGTGTTGTCAATGTGGTTATTAGCCATTTGTTTGCTCGCTATTACTCTTCGCCTCTCTTTCTGCTGTACGGTTCCCTCTATGAGTGCATCTTGCCTCCGTCGCAACAATTTATTTCGTGTTACCGAACACTCTATTTAGGACCCATCACAGTCCTTTTAGTTCCACTTGCGCTCTTTTATTTTCTGAGCGCAGTTATTGTGCATCATATTCACTCTATACTGCAGTATATACGCCTACTCAATATTTCCCATTTTGTACGTGCCTCCAAAAAAAGCACATATTTTATCGTGATATTAACAGGGGGGACATGCGTAAGTAAGGTTACAATAAATACGGAAAAGTAAGAAGTGTTGTTATACGCGCTTTCATTGTAAATATTTAATTAAATTATGTTTAACCATAGAGATTTTATTTTGGAGATTTGAATGATTCCCATCCCACATTTTTTCGAGTTTCAGATATTTCAATTCATAATCATAAATAATATAGTGCTTTTGTCAGTCTGCATCCATGCATCGTGCTGCAACAGCAAACACTGCCTGATCCGAAGACCTGCCGAATAGAGCCCTATCCCAATGTTAAGGTTTGTTACTGTCTATCTACTACTAAATCATACGTTTATTTCCTGTGATGAACATTTTATTTTTAGGTGATCCAACCAAACTCGCTTTGGTTTTGTGAGCATTTTTGATGAACAATCTCTGAGAAATACTTTATTATTATCTGCTGCAGTCGTTTGTACAGTGTTTAACCAACTATTGTATATCTCATTTCACTATATTATTAATTTAGGTGAGAGTGTTTTCTAGCGTTAGCTTCCCTTGTACCAGCTGTGAGCTCCAGGGTTGCATTTGATTTCTTAGACTTGTTTAGTTTGTATGTCCAAACGTTTTATTATTAAAAAATAAAAAAAAGTATTACAAAGCAATATCCTTGTAGTTTGACATTGTTCTTCTCTGTTCTAACTTGATTGATGAGTTGGTATTGAATTATGTATGGAACAACAAACGAAAGTGCAATCTGTGATAGTGACAATGCACGACCAATTAGTTCCGCTTTTCGTAACCGAAGACATTTTTGAATCATGCAGACAGTGGTTGTGCTACAAATGGATTCGAATTGTTCTTGATGTATTCTTCTGTAGCTCATGCTCTGTGATAAAACTGTTGAATAGCATCTGGGAGGGTGTGATCACAGGAGATAAATATATACTTTTACTTGGTTTTACTATTTTCATCAAATGCATCCATGGCGCAGACGGTAGCGCATTGGTCTAATAAGCCAACGGTCATGGGTTCGATCCCCATTGGGTGCATTTAATTTACAGCGTTGTTCGTATAACGGTTAGTATTGATGCCTTCCAAGCATTAGACGCGGGTTCAATTCCCGCACAACGCACTGTTTTTTTTTTTCGTTACTTTTTTAATGTCAATTAATTTTTGTATGATTGTGAAGCACATCGAGGGTAATTTTTGTACTCTTTGCTCTGGGTAGTACAGACTCATAAGATAAAGAAGAAAGCGAACATACACACATTTATGTCTGTTTCGTATGACAGTAGTTTCAAAGGTAGAATTGTAGAAACTTTATGGAAATGTGAGCACATACAAACCCATTGTTTGTAAAAAGGGAAAGAAAATGTAATGTAGCAAAGATGCAACGTTCTTCCGCCTTCACAACAAAAAGGATGGGGACACTTGATGAATAACTGTATATGTAGATTGGCCATATGCAGAAAGTGAAGCGCGGCACAGCCTAGTTTAAAATTCGAAGTCAGAATTTGTCAACATTGGACTGAACGTGACTGACAGAAACACAAAAGAAATAACAAACACACAAAACGGAAATATTATATGGCAAAATATGGCAACTATATGATGATGTAGAGAATGATGCAAAGATGCACAAAAAAGAACAACAAAGAAACCAGGCATAACGTAAGTATGCGCACAAAACTTGTCTTTGCGAAGTGTAGTATGCATGAATGGCGTTGTAAGAAATGCGGATGCAGCGAGAAATCGATAGAAAATTGACAAGAAATGGAAGCGTTCAGCACTCGACAGAAAAGTCGAAACGAAAATACACGAAAGGTAAAAGCGGCAAGACGCAAAATGCAATGGCACAGACACAAAACTTAAAGTTGATATCTAAATGCGTACTCATGAAGAAGCAACATAAAAATGTAATATGAATGAACAAATACAAATGAGAACGTTGCAAATGAATAATACATGTAAATTGCAAAGATCACTGAGTTCAGATGGATACACGGTATTGAACTCGGAATCTATGTCACATTCATATCATAGCTTGTACTCTTCTAAGCAAGAATAGGAAGTAGAAAACAAAAACTAGAAAATAAAAAATAGAAAACAGAAAATAGAAAAAAAAACTAGAAAATATAAAACAGAAAACGGAAAATAGAAAACAGAAAGCAGAAAAGAGAAAATAGAAAAGAGAAAAAAGAGAAAAAAGAGAAAAGAGAAAAGAGAAAATAGAGAGCAGAGAGTAGAAAGTAGAAAACAAAAAATGGAAGACAAAAAATAGAAAACGAAAGATAGAAAACAAAAAATAGAACATGTGTAATCTATAATGGATAGTAAATAATAATATACAGTGAATGCTGACTTGTGAAAAAGTATCTGCAGCGGATGCAGCTAGTTTACATTTTCCAAAGTGATTCGCTTATTGGGGTTGGAGACAAAGCTAAAGGGGAATTGTCTGTATCTCTGACTATTTGAGGCCGCCCATTTGCAAATAGAAGCAGAAGATTTAACGAGACTAGTCTCTAAAATCTCCTCCTCATTCCTGTTTCTCGCATATGCTCGCATGCTCGGAATGAGATCGTCAGTGAGAGCGAGGCTAGAAGTGTATGCGACCTGTGTGCAAAGGATAGTGAGGGAATGGATGCTTATGTTATTTCCCTCGTTTCCTTCAGTGAGCCCTGGCGTGGGAGATATAGTAACAGTTACTGAAGACGACGTGGATGAGTTACTTGTTATGGTGTATCCGTATGACTGTGAAGAGCAAGAGGAGGTAGAGAAGTCCAGGATGGAGGAGTTAACAATTGAGAAGGTGTAAGTGTCTGCAACGTCGAGGGAGTGCATGTTGAGCTCTGTCTTGAACTCCACGCTCGTCGCGTTCTCTGCTCCGCTGCTCTGGATAATATGCGAGGTGAAGTTGGTCAGTCGTGGGATTATATCGACGTGGAAAAAGTAAGGTGTGTTGAGCAATGAGAGAGCGGTTATGGAGTACACGTCGTTCAGTCCAATCGTGTCGTTGTTGACTTGAGGAACCGTAAATCCGACCGGACACGAAAGAGAGAAATTTGCGTAGTTGACAGCTCCTGAGACGAGATCCTTGTTGTACCCCACGTTGGGTTGCACGTAAAGAAGTTTTCCGTATCCGACGTCAACGGTGGCTCTCTCACTGTAGTACATTGTCACATCTAGGTTAGAGAAGATGAGGTTTCCGTCGTAGCTCGCAGTGAACGAGCAGTCATCCACACGTGCATTGTCTGCAACCCAGAGAGGGAGAAAGAGCCCTAAGTAAAAGTACGATGCAACGCGAGACATGTCTACTTCGGCAGCTGTGCCATTCCAGTTGAAGCTACGTGATCGAGTGTATCAAATGTAGGACGTACAGTAAAGGAGAATACATGGGGAATGAAGTGGTTGAAGAGAAGGTGGTGAGAGACATAGAATGAAAAATGTTAGATTGAACGACTAGGTAGAATCAGAGAGTAAATGATACAGACAGCATGTTGGTTTGTACAGTCGTTTTTTGTATATGTGGATTTTAGGGCAATATGTCATGAATAAAGGATTAAAAAATAAATTCAGTGTGGCATTTTATGGTTGTACTTACATGAAACCTGTTGCAGACACGTAGGAGTTGTTCACGTCTAACTCAAGTGTGTTGGTGCCATCGATAAAGCCGTAGGAGAGGTTAAATGGAGTCCAATTCACTCGGTTGTAGCTTGCAGGGCGCCCTAGGGTCACCGGGTTGACACTAGTCAACACAGTCTCTCCGTTGAGTCTCATCGCAGTGAAGTAATCATCGCAAGCATAATGCCCCGAGATAAAGGCTGAGTCAGAAAGGAAGCTGGAGAGATCAAACGTCATCTTATAAGTGATGACACCGATCGTAGGTCCAAAGTATAGCGAGCTCTGATTCGCAGCTGGAATACTCAGGTTCGAGCTATCAGGAGTGATAGGTCCAATCCATTGGGCAGAATCCGTGTTAGCTACTGAGGTGGGGTTCGGGATCTTAGAATATGCAGGCCAGGGCCCAGGCATCCCAGCAGGTACCCATCCCGCCATGTACGTCACCGTATATCCCGGCACTACTTCCCCTATAGCGACTCGTTTTCCATCCACGGTGTACCCAGTGTTGATGATTCCGGGAATCAGAGAGCTAAAGTCAAGTGAGTGGATGTAGTCCCATGAGCTGCTCTCGATCGTGAATCCAGACTCCTCCCCTGCATATGGATGAGTAAAAGTGAGTGACCCTGTGTTGTGTTGAATTGGCAGAAGCAACGAGTCGGGATCTTGAGGAACAGACAAAACGGACTCAGACCCATCGTTGAAGCGGACTGAGACCTGGATGCGGGAGTTGGTGAAGGTCATGTAGCGATCCATCGTAGAGGGATAAGGCATCATGCCAGAGCAAACAATCACGAAAGAGGAGGTAGCGGGTATGTTGGAAGTAGTGATGACGAACGAACTCCCCGAACGAGCTCTCTGAAGAACTAGGTTGGAGTTCTTGTTGATAGTTCTATCAGAAGTGTAGTAGGGTGTACAGTCCTGGGAGAAACCGTAGAAGAGTTTGGAGGTTCCGATGAGTAACGATGTGACGGAGAGAGAAGAGTTGGAGGATGCTCCTTTGTCGAACCAGACATACCCTGTGTTAAGTGCGGTGATGTCGTCCTCTCTCTCAATAGTGGTAGATGCGAGGCTAGTCGCAGGGGTGTCTCCGTTGGGGTTATCCACCGTGATTACGTTCTGAGTGTGCGACTGTACCGTGTACCCACTCGCAGCACTCAGCGTGTAGAATGAATTGTTGAGGGTGAGGCCGGAGGAAGCGATGGATACCCCAGAGAAGCTAACTCCTGTGCAGAATATGGAGTATCTCTCTGAGAGTACAGAGGCGTTCACTGGAACTGTGAAGGACACTTGTGACCCCGATATGGAGGTGGTGAGTGGAAACTCTACGAGAGTAACGTCATTTTGGAAGATGCACTTAGCAGCGGAGAAGGACCCCAATTTTGTCGTGTTAAGGACGATGCGGTCGTTTTGAAATATGCTAGGTTTCCACTGCACAAGCGGAATGTAGGAAATTAGAAACTGACCTAGTTGTGTGTCAACAGCCGATAACAGTTCAACATCCGGGATAGCGTATGTTTGGAAATCGACGCTAGCTACAGCCGTCCATAATACCGTCAATAAGCACAGTACTATTTGTAAGTTCTTGTACATTGTCTAGTCGACCTTAATGTTATACCTGTGTACGTTATCAATGGGTTTCGAGATACGTAACACAAATTACGGTTTGCAAAGTAACAACGTTATAAATGGAAAAGAAAATCACTTGAAAGCATAAGGATACACACAGGAAAACAAAAAATAGCATGTACAGATAGATAGAGTTGATTTAACGCAGTTAAAATTGAGTGTATATGCATTTAGTAAAGTTTTTGATTTCTGTTTGTCGAGAATCGAACGAATGAATCTATTTTTGTGTTCGTATGGCACCATGAGACAGGGTAAATAATAACTGAATAAAGTAAGAAGTTTATATACACGTAGGTCTCTGTTTCACAAACTTCAAAAGAGAAACAAAAGTAGAAAACATACAGTGTTTATTTTATAGTGGACATTAAGTAATAATAAACATCGTTTAAAAAAAAAGATTTCGTACAAAATGTGGATATATTGTGTTCTATGACAGGTTGAAACGAATGGAAATTTGAGTGAACATTTTACATTGTGTGTAGGAATGATGAATAGGGCAAGATTATTGATGTATTGAAACATTAATATCAAGTGGGGTCCTATGCGTGGTCACTATTTATATTATTTTCATATAGCGGGTGTAATTTTCCGTTCCTAATTTTTCTCTGTCGCAAGTGCATATGCATCAGTAGGAGTGAAAATGTCTACGCAATTTAACACATACAATTTACTATCCAAATAGAAAATAAGACAATATAGGCTGACTTAATGTACATAAAGGTACAGATCGTCATTTATTCGGTTCCCAAGTATCATACTTTGTACTATTAACTTGAAATGGGAAAGCGGAGACTTGATTCTGGTCTATAGGAATACACTTTAAATTATTTAACTTCAATTGTATAAATGAAAATGGGCAGCAAATACGATACAATGGGGAAAACGTAATAAAATTTGACAGATATGCTCACATAATTGTATGATTTCCTTAAAATATGACTCAGATGACAAAAAAAAATGTATTGCCCAGTGTCGTTACAGACATGTGGAGATTTTTTTGATTTCTGTGGCATCGTTCGTGCGTGGTTACACACGAAGCTAAATTTAGATATAGTTACGGAATCTCATTTTTGTATTTTTGTTAACTCTATGAATTGCATACAACGTAAATAATGTATATAAACACAATACACACTTATTTTTGAACTTATAAATCATATCTACGTGTTGGTAACAATATACTATGTTTTTGTGTTTCACTAACTAAAGAACAAAAGCACTGAAATATCGGGAATGGAGATCAATAATGTGAGTGTAATAACATTGTGCTTATTAGCACTATTATGGACTACGGTCGTTTGTAGTGACTTGAATACAGACTACCAATCATACGTCATTCCTGATGTCGAAATGATGTCTGTTGTCGATACACAACTAGGGCAATTTCTTCTCTCCTACATTCCGCTTGTGCAGTGGAAACCTAGCATATTTCAAAACGACCGCATTGTTCTCTCAACGGCCCAATTGGGATCATTTGCTTCCGCTAGCTGCTTCTTTGAGAACCAAGCCGACCTTGTTCGAACCTCACTCTCATTCTTTGAATCTGGGGCACAGGCGTTCTTCACAGTTCCAGTGAACGCCTCTGTACTCTCAGAGAGATACTCCATATTCTGCACAGGAGTTAGCTTCTCTGGGGTGTCCATCCCTTCCTCCGGCCTCACCCTCAACAATTCATTCTACACGCTGAGTGCTGCGAGTGGGTACACGGTACATTCGCACACTCAGAACGTAATCACGGTGGATAACCCCAACGGAGACACCCCTGCGACTAGCCTCGCATCTACCACTATTGAGAGAGAGGACGACATCACCGCACTTAACACAGGGTATGTCTGGTTCGACAAAGGAGCATCCTCCAACTCTTCTCTCTCCGTCACATCGTTACTCATCGGAACCTCCAAACTCTTCTACGGTTTCTCCCAGGACTGTACACCCTACTACACTTCTGATAGAACTATCAACAAGAACTCCAACCTAGTTCTTCAGAGAGCTCGTTCGGGGAGTTCGTTCGTCATCACTACTTCCAACATACCCGCTACCTCCTCTTTCGTGATTGTTTGCTCTGGCATGATGCCTTATCCCTCTACGATGGATCGCTACATGACCTTCACCAGCTCCCGCATCCAGGTCTCAGTCCGCTTCAACGATGGGTCTGAGTCCATTTTGTCTGTTCCTCAAGATCCCGACTCATTGCTTCTGCCAATTCAACACAACGCAGGGTCACTCACCTATGCTAATCCATACGCAGGGGAGGAGTCTGGATTCACGATCGAGAGCAGCTCATGGAACTACATCCATTCCATCGATTTTAGCTCTCTGATTCCCGGAATCATCAACACTGGGTACACCGTGGATGGAAAACGAATCGCTCTAGGAGATGTGGTGCCGGGGTACACGGTAACGTACATGGCGGGGTGGGAACCGATTGGGATGCCTGGGCCCTGGCCTGCATATGCAAAGACTCCAAACCCCAGCTCAGTAGCAAACACGGATTCGACTCAGTGGATCGGACCCGTCTCGCCAGACAAAAACAATCTCAGCATTGCTGGAGAGGATCAAAGCACGTTGTACTTTGGCAACACAGTGGGTATTATCACGTATAAAATGACCTTCGATCTCACTGGGTTCCTAGCTGATTCAGCATTCATATCAGGAAATTATGCCTGTGACGACTACTTCTCCGCAATGAGACTCAACGGAGACACTGTGTTCGTTGGAGTTAACCCAGTAAGTGCGGGGCTTGGTGCAGGTTACGACCGAGAGAACTGGGGCCCTTTCAATCTGTCTTATGGGTTCATTGATGGAATCAACTCACTCGAACTCGATGTCGAAAACTCCTACGCCACCGAGACAGGGTTTATGTAAGTATAGCAATGCTACGATATGCTAACTGTACTTTGTTTATTTATTTGCTCTTAGTGTATGGTTATGCTTTCCTCTTCTCTTCCTATTGTCTTCTCTTTTTATTTTTATTTGTTCGTTTCTGGTATGGTCGTAGCTTGTTTCTTTCGCAATTTCTACTTTACATGTACGTATCGATGCATCTGCGTTAGAAAAAAAAAAAACAGTGTTTGACTAACGAATGATGTTTCATATCTCCCTGTACTCAACATTTCATATCTCCACCCCGCACTGTTCAATTTTCCCCACTGAACATCTTCACTCCGTTCTATACCTCGTCTACTACAACTCCCAAAACATCTTCGATTCATCAATTCATGTACTCTACAGCTTCAACTGGAATGGTACAGCTGCCGAAGTAGATATGTCACGCGTGGCATCGTACTTTTACTTAGGGGTCTTTCTCCCTCTCTGGACCTCTGAGAAAGATCGTATCGACGGTTGTTCATTTACTGCGAAATACAACGGAAACACGATTTTCTCTAACTTGGAGGTGACAATGTACTACAGTGAGAGAGCCACCGTAGACTTCGGATACGGAAAACTTCTTTACGTGCAACCCAACGTGGGGTACAACAAGGATCTCGTCTCGGGAGCTGTCAACTACGCAAATTTCTCTCTCTCGTGCCCCTCCGGATTGGTCGTACCTCAAGTCAACAGGGATACTGTCGGGAGCAACGGGGTGCTCTCCCTCTCTGTGCTCTCTCTCCTCGGGATCCCCTTCACCTTCAGAACTCACATTATCCCCATGATGACGAAATTCCATGCCACCGTGGTGAGGGCAGAAGGGTTGAACGTTACCACGAGCTTGGAGTTCAACATGACTCTCAACCTCCACACGGTGGACCAAGGGCAAGTGTATTCTTTCACTGTGCAGAATTCCTCCCTCTTCGACTTCACCTCCGCCACCTGCGTCTCTCTCTATGGGAATGCAGACGTCGTGAAGACCTTTTCTTCGCAGACACAAGTCACAGTGACCGTCACTGAGACATATGCAGCTTCAAGCAATGGCACTCTGTTCGATGATTCCTTTTTCTCCGTGTACTGCCACAACGTGTTGTCCAAGGCTGAAATCTCTAGTTCTACACCCCTCCCTACTTTTCAAGTTGACCTTACTAACAGTACAGGACAAATCATGGAGTATGGTAAGAGCACAGCCGCCCTCACCTACTGTAGGTACCCCGCACAGCGAGACGAGATCTACAAGTATTTCCCCACGAGTTTGACGTTGAAATCGAATAGAATCTTACTGAAAAACGTTGTGTAAATATTTTCTATTTCACTTATTGCATACTCTGTCATCATGTTTTGTTTTTTTCACGCAAGAACCACCCTACGTCCTTGCATCTCTGTCTACCGCGTTACCTTATGACGAATATAATCGTCCTAACTAGATATGGATAGAGCTTGTTCACTCATTGAACTCTAGTTATGTCATCTTGTCAGTTCATCATTTTAAAACTGCTATTTTACATATGTCCTTGCTTTTTGTTGTAATGTATATTGTTTTCCGTTTGTTCATGTAGTGTTCGTGGTTATGCGCTATGTTTGTTTGCCCTATATGCTTTCCTCAGGGTTTTTTGTCCTTTTTTTTTGCTTCTCTTCCTGTTTCTGTTTTTTTTTCTTTTTACAAATTGCTGTTTGTTTTGCAACTATATCAACAATGAGTGTTTTTTTCTTGGTTATTTTGTTATCTTTGCTGCCTGTAATTGCATGCGTATCCGCTATATGCAAGCATGTATTGTTGCGTTTCGTGCTGCTTATGCTTGCAGCTTTTTTTGGTGTTTTCATTTTGTTTTGCTGTTATGTTTCCGTTTCTTTTTGTTTCTTTTTTATTCTTGTTGTTTGTTTTGTTTCGCTTTGTTTCTTTTTCATTTTGTTGACTCTTTTTGTTTCGTTTTGTTTTTTTTTTTAATTTGTGCAATGTTGTGTTACGCTTTCTGTGCAAATTACTACTATTTTTTTTCAATGCTAACAACAGATTTGTCCCTGGTGAATTTAAATCACAAAGAAAATTGTGCCTCTCCTGCAATAAATTGTTACTTTTAAGTTAAAGCTGCTTAAAACTGTGTGTATATGTTCCTCTATAAGACAATTCGTACTTTTTCTCTACATTCGTAGCTCGGCACGCTCCCTGAGTAAAATTATATGCTGTTAAAGAAGATAGTTGATGCACAAAAAACAATGGATGTGACGGGTTTCGAACCCGCTGCCTCCTCGTTGCGAACGAGGTGCGCTACCGAGTGCGCCACACACCCACTTCTTGAGTTTAGACCATTTTTACTATTTTAATTTTGTATAATTTTACTACCATTGTAAGACAGAATTTATTATTTTACAAGTAAATGTTATTATTATTTGCATGTGTCTGTCTTTCTAGTTCTTTTTCTCTTTTCTCTTTTCCTTTTTATTTCTTTCTTTTCTTTTTTTCTTTTTTCTTTTTCCTAAGGCATGTATTCTGATAGATCGTGGATATGTTCATCCGCTGCTGTTGACTATGATTTTATCAATCACGTAGAGTTCTAGTGTTCCCAAAGAATGGTAGTGCTTGTAATCAACAAATGTATTTTATCAAAGATATTTAAAGAAAAAAAAAAGAAGTAATCAAACAAGTAAAACAGACCAACTGTCTCCAATAGCATCGGTGAGCAATAAGACTATCAGGACAAAAATGATGCCTCGATGCGCTCCTTGCATCATATCCCACCCCCATCCCCATCCCCATCCCCATCCCCCTACTCATTTACATACACTGATCTCTCATGTAGTCTTAAACAGGAGGCTCCTGACCAGTCAATTTAGTATAAGCGATTTTGTAGTTGGTTCTGATGTGTCCATTGAAAGACTCCTCGATCTTGGGCAAGTGCCTCATGAAGGCCTTGTCCTCGTCCCACTTGGGCACATACAATCCGCTCTCAGGATCTTTCTTCGCCAACCCTTCTAAGATCTCGTCCAGGGTTTCCTTGTCACTTAATGTGATACGAGCTGAGAAATATCGAAGAGAGAGTCAAGACCAAATAGTGATATTAGCAGAAATAAAGAAACACATATACATACATACATACATACATACATACATACATACATACATACATACATACATACATACATATGTATATATAAGCAAGCACACACACACATGCATATATACACACACGTGGAGATGAAGCATGGAGAATGTAAGGAGAGAAGGAGTGGCACTCACTGCAAGCCCTAAATCGATTTACGGCGACCATTCACAGCAGGAAAAATGAAAATGCAAATGAAAGAAACAAAAAAAAAAGACATGGGAATACCTGCTTCAGCTCTATCGACGTAATTGTTGAGGGCGAGGGCGGAGAAAACGTAGTTTCTGATGAGAATGACTCTCTTGTGCCCAGCAAATGCCTTCATATCGTACAGTACGTCAGATCTCAAATAGCAGAGGCCATGGGCCACATATGACAAAGCGACAACTGAGCGTAGAAGGAGCATTACATCTTCCTTCGTCTTCACCTTGAAGATCTGGCACAGGTGAGAAAAGGGGATCACTTGAGTCTGTAATAACAGAGTACGAACTCTTTCATGCAGACTTTGAGTGGGGGCAGCGCCATCCCAAATAGCCTCGTGTATCGTCACATTCTTCGACTCGTATTGGGGCATCACGTACGACAAATATTTCGACGCAGACAAAGTCATTGTCTCCAAAGAATCCTCGAGGTTTAGGCCATTAGTAGAAGAGGAGGGGGAAGACGAAGAAGAGGAGGAAGATGAGGAAGATGAGGAAGAGGAGGAAGATGAGGAAGATGAGGAAGAGGAGGAAGAGGGAGGGGAGTAGAACAGGTGAGAGTACTCGTCACGTGCTTGTTCGCATGTCATTTCACGAGGAGTCAATTGAACCCACTGGTTCTGCTCTTCAAACTGTTGGATAGACGCGTATGAAGGTTTCTTGCTGGAATTCTGTCTGTCCGAGTCTCTGGACTTGAAAGTCATAACCACAGCCTTCACCTCCACTCCCTTTCCACCCTCTGTGGAGCGTTTCTGGCGCTCCACCTCAGTCCTCTCCTCATCAACTGCATCATCAATATACTGCAGAGAAGGGACCATTCTGCATGTAGCAGCAATAGGAGTCAAGTGCAGCGCTCCATCACGGATTGCGCCCACAGCATAATTGGTTTTGGGAGGAATAACCTTGCTGGTGAGTGAAAAGTAAGGTTCTTCCACTGACATGTATTCAGCGTTAGCATTGAATCTCTGTTGGGCAGTAGGAAGCTTGTACTTCAGTTCAAGCTTTTGAAGGCGTGGTTTTACCTTCACTTCATCTAGTGAACCAAGGTCTGAATATGAACGATTAGCAGGACGAAGTGGATACTGCAAGTAGTACAAACTGTTGCTCAGCTGCTGAGAAATGTAGACAGGAATCTCTCCGATAATTTCATCATCTTCCTCTTCTTTCTTAATATCAAACTCGTTCATGCCTAGAACAAATAGTAGTACGAAATTAAAATTGAGTTTTTAGCCTCGTCAACTTGACGTAAAAGAAAATGAAGATATTTGTGGATCATAATTAATAAATGTCAAAGAGTGAATAATTGTGTTAACTATTGTCTTTAGTTTTAGACAGGTAAATATTTTTGGAAACAGTGCATTTATCTGTATTGTGCACTTTTTTTCTCTAAATTGTCATTAATGGATACAAAGTATCTCGCATTGTATACAGTCATATATAATTCGAGTGATATTGAAATGACCGTATACTTGAGTAAATAGAGAAATATGCTTTACAAAAAAAAATGGAAACGAAAAATATGTTATTCTGACTAAATCAAACACATGTATACTTGTTTTTTGCTGGTATTGTTTATATGACTATATTTGAAGAAATATGAGTGATTGTAATAATGTATTGAAAGATAAATAAAGCGTGGCGAACTTTGTGCGGGAATGATACTGAAAAGGGGGTTTGGAATGCATGCTACACCTCAATACAAATATGTTGGCTATTGGGTATCTTAGGTGGTTTGTATTGTCAGGACTAAATAGCATTCTTTATTTACTCTTTTTATTTTGTCTCTTATAAATATCTTCATCTAAGGGACAAGGCATCCTATTCAATAAATCATTCAAGCTTATTTGTACATATCCTTACATTTTACAAATATAGAATGATGGGCGATGATGAGGATTGGGAGAAAATCAAAACATGTATGGCAACTTGCATCAGATTTACCTCCCCATATCGTCCCAACGTTTTTCGGGAAACCTTATCCCCAATTTTTGACTTGCTCCTGTTTTGCGCCAGAGCTATTAGTCAAGTGGAGAGTGATTCTCCGTCGGAAGAAAACGCAATTCGTCTGCGTTCTCTTCAGGAATCATTCAGAGGAATGATCAACCAGAAAATAAATCTGGTTTGCCAGAGAGCGAAAAAGGACGGTGTCGTGCCTTTCGAAGCTGAATTGGCAAGGGAAGGCAGGAACCAAGAGGACCAGGACTCATCGATGGAACCACCTTCGTCGGTGGAGACGAATGACACGTCGAAGAAATCAGACGATCAGGAAGAGAAGGAGTCTCAGGGGAGATTCCTCCAGTGGACGAGGTTTTGTCAGTGGAGAAGGCTGAGTCAGCCAAGGACACTCCAGACAACAAGGCCTCAAGCAGGGAAAACTCAGAACAAAAGGAAAACGACACTGAGACTTCCTTTCCCAGCTTTGAGTGGACTCCAATTCCTTCCCCAATGCACCCAGCTCCTGCAGACACACCTTTGTCGCCATCAGACTTCCCTCCTCCTTCCACCTCTCCCTTCTCAGGCACCAAGGATTCTGGAGAGTAGGACTACGCCGTGGGAACGGAAAACCCAGACGCTGTACAGAAGTGCCATTCCTGTGTCAGCCTCCTCAGGCTACTCTAACTCTACAGTAGCTCCGCCCGAGAGATCGCGCGATGACACCAAGGACCAAAGACAACTCCTGGAGCTTCAGATGAAACCAGCACTTGCCATGTTTAAGGCTTGTGGAGGTGAATCAGTGTTCCTCTCGATCGATCTCCTCATGGAGTGTCAACGGTTGAATGCGGACGAACTCTCTGACAAGGAGCTAGGAGGCGTTCTCATTCGTTCCTTTCCGCAGGAAACCTTTGTCCTTGAGATAGGAAGACTACTTCGTCAAGGAAACACCGTCGATGACATCATCAGTAACTTGTTGAAGAAAGTCCCTCTAGACCCTAGTGGTCTGGCCGCCCGAATCAAGCGAGCTCACTCTCCTCCTCCTCTGACCACAACGTCTGAGACTTGGTTTCATGACCGACTTATCATGTTCACCACAGAAGACGCGAAGACGGTCACAGCGTTGCAGCACTTCCAAGGCATGAAAGAAGGAGACTTAGCAGAGTGCTTGAAAGTTCACTTTGAACGCTTGTTCTCAAGAACGGATACGGGACAGTGGAAGGTCTCCGTGGACACGTCACACCTCTACATGGTGATGGCGCAGTTCAAGTCCCCTGAAAAGAAGGACACTCCTTTTCATAAGAAGACAGGACACTGGTCTGGAGGAAAGGACGGCAAGCAAGGACAACGCTCCTCGGACAAGCAGGAAGGCAAAGGCAATGAGAAGCAAAACCGGGTTTTCAACTCAAGCAGTTTCCAACCAGAACCACAACCAGAACCAGAAACAGCATGGTTTCAAAGGAAAGAAGAAAGCAGCGGTGGTCAAAAGCCACGATGTTTCTGCAGACTGGAGCGCGGTGATTGGACGAGTCGAAGGACAGGACGTAACCTTCCTTATTGACACCGGTTCCGATGTCACCATGATGACGTCAACAGACCTGCAGAAATGCGGTCTGGTGGCAGATTCCAAAACGAGGCCTTTACTGCAGTTAGACGGTACTCAGCTGGAGCTCCCTTCAACCAGAGAGAAGGTCGACATTGTTCTCCCCTCCGCCACTGTCTCGACACATCTTCTCCAAGGACCCATGAACCTCCTAGGAAAGGACGTGATGATGGAGCCAGAGTTCAAGTTCAAGGCAAAGCCTCAAACATGTTTGATAACTCAGACGGAGCAAACAGATCAGGTGGATAACGCTGGCTTTATCCCCATTGACCAAGGTTCCGTTGCAGATACTACAGAGCGTGACGTGACACCGGCTACAGACACTCCGCAGTATCTCAAGAAGTTCATCACCATGAACGTGCATCTCGACCCCTCTCTTCCGATCAAAGATGCGGAAGTTACGCTGGAGTTCATTGACAACGCTCCTCCTCCTCCCTTCTTCTATCGTACTCGCTGCAACAGCGAAGTTGTCACCAAGGAGATGCGGAAGATCCTGGCAGAATGGATCGCGACAGGAGTCCTCAAGGAGGTCACGCTACGCGAAGTCTCACATGTACACTCCTTTACGATCGTCACGAAGAAGAAAGGAACGGACTTAAAGGTACGTCCCTGTACGAATTGTGTGCCCCTCAACCGATTCTTAGTGAATAATCACAACTTCGTTCATGAAATAGACGATATTCAGCGCGATCTCCAGGTGTACAAGTACTTCTCTCACATTGACCTCGCCTCAGCGTACACGCAACTCAAGGTGTCTGAAGAATCTCAGCAATTTTTAGGAGTGGAGTTTGCTGGAACCATCTACAAGTACCTCCGTGCTCCTTTTGGTCTCCCTCATCTCACTTCCTTCTTCTCAGGGGTGATCTCCGGAATTCTTTCGGGTCTCCCAGGCACCTACCACTATGTAGATGACATTGTGGTTGGTGGTCATACGCGCGAGGAACTGGAGAAAAGGACAGCAGAGGTCTTGTCTCGTCTCACTGAGTATCATGTGAGAATCAATGCAGAGAAGTGTCGTTGGGCAGTCACCGAGATCGAGTTTGGTGGGAACATCGTTTCTTTCAACAGCATCAGACCAAGCGACGCTAGACTGGAAGCTGTGAGGAACCTTGGTGTACCAAGGACGGGCAAGGAACTACAAAAGGCGTTGGGATTTCTTAACCATTTGCGTCGCTTCGTTCCACGTTATGGAGAGTTTTCAGCGAAGCTCGAAGCTTTCCGCCTGGTCAAAGGGAGAATCAAAGGCATCGATAGCTTGTTCCAGCGTCTGAAGGAGCAGGTCCTCTCGTGCATCTCTTTCCTCTCCCTCCGGTCCTTCTCTCATCATCACCACGGATGCGTCGAACGTTGCCATCAGTGGCATCATCACAAACGAAGACGACTCAGTGGTTGCAGTGTGCTCCAGAAAACTCAAACCGAACGAGCAGAACTGGTCCACCATCGACAAGGAGTTAGAAGCCATCACATATACGATCGCCAAGAACAGTGTCTCGCGCTTGGACGCAAGCTGACAGTCCGCACAGATCATAAAGCCTTGGAGGCTTTATTCACCAGCGATGTTCTACGCGGGAAGGCTTTCCGTCGCATGGAGACTCTCTCGCAGTACGACATAGACATCGTCTACATACCCGGCCCTACGAATGTAGAAGCAGATGCAATCACGCGAGCACCCATGGTGTGTATAGCAAATCAAGGTCAGGCCTCCTCTACACGAGCTTATCATGACGCATGTCACCCCACGAAGATCCAGCTCCTCCGTTGGAATGAGCTTCATGGTGACATCTCCAGGAAGGAAACTCTGGCGATTTGGCGAACATGTGAAATGTGTCAACGGAACAGTCGCGCCTCCTCTCTCCCCTATCAACAATCCTCTCATGAAGTGCAGACTCCCTCTTCGAACTCTTGCAAGTGGACCTCAAAGGACCCCTTCCGCGCTCTCCTCGCGGGCATAGATATCTTCTTGTTCTTGTCGACCTTTTTACGGATTACACTTGGCTGCTCCCGGTGAAGACAAAAACAGCTAAAGAAATATCCTTGGTCCTTATGCGCTTCGCCCAAGAACATCCTGTACAAGCTCTCTTGTCTGACAATGGAACGGAAATTGTCAATAGTGGCGTGCAGAACATGCTTCGGGAAGAAGGAATTTCTTCTCTCACGACGGCCACTGAACACCACCATGGAATAGGAGTGGTCGAGAGGAGAATGGAGGAGATCAATCGCAGAATTCGGTTAGCGCAGGAAGAAGGCGAAGCATGGTACAGTATTGTTTCGGACATGAGAACCTACCTCAACTCACGAATATCCAACTTCGGTCTTACTCCCGAAGATTGTCTACGAGGATGGACCCACGAAGACAATCGCCCGTCTATTGTAGAAGACTACTCCAACAGACTCGCGAAAAGGAAGCACAACCTGCCTACAACGAGACAACTCAAACGTCCTTTACAACTCAATGAGGTTGTATATGTTCGCAGGTTTGACAGTGACAAGTTCTCCCCGGTGTTCATGGGTCCTATGATTATCCATAACATTGACGGGAAGTTCATCACGGTTCGAGACATGCAAACGGGTACACTACTCAAAAGAAAGGTCCTGATTTCACATATCAAAAGAGTGCATGGATAATCATTATACATTGTTGTGCTTTGTTTATTTTTCTTTGACTTAATCTTCCTCTTTTCACTCTCATATGTGACTTCAACATTTTTTTTTCACAATTCATTTCGTTTGGATCTACTCATAATTGCATACTTACTCCTCGACGTTGTAGTTCATCTTGATCGCATTTATGTTCATCTACCGGTTTTTGTTGATATATGTTGCACGACAATGGCATGATCACTATTTTTTGGTTCATTCTTTGAAAGAAGTTGAATTTTTTTTTTTTGTGTATCATCCCAAGACACGTCTTTTTCAGTTGTTGAAAATACGTCTCTTTTCCAAAGTGAAGTCGTGACTTTATTCTTTATTTAAGCATGGTACAAGGTGAATAGATATATTTCATTTCAGTCTGCGTATCTTAAGTACACTCACAGGTATTTCAGTACTACTGTACCTACACGCTGACTCTTCTCAGCATGCAGGGATGTGTGTATCTTATCTATCTCTGTTTTTTATGGTTATAATTTTTTTATTTTTGGTTTTTGCAATGTGATATATTGTCTTTTTCATTTCTCTATGAAGCTTTTATAAGCGCGGGGGGTGTCAGGACTAAATAGCATTCTTTATTTACTCTTTTTTATTTTGTCTCTTATAAATATCTTCATCTAAGGGACAAGGCATCCTATTCAATAAATCATTCAAGCTTATTTGTACATATCCTTACAGTATTCTATATAAAAATGTCGATATGTATTTCAGTGTTCATTTCTCCATTCAATAACGAGGGGAAATATGATAGATACAATATACATGTACGTGTTTTAGTATAATTATACTTATAAATTGAATTAAAACTCGATATTCTGTTAGATGTGTTTATATATATTAATTATTTATAACTCTTATATTATATACACCTTAAACTGCGCAACTTGTGAAAGTAAACTTCTTGTTAGCCATTTACTGAAACTTGATGACAATTTTTCATTCTGATATAATCCAATAACAACAATTTATACAACAGCATATTTAAATTGATCTATAATACAAGATAAACAGCAGTATACCATATAGTTATTAACCATTTTGTCATTCAAATCATATATTCACTCCTGAAACTGTATCAATCTCGAAACATAAAATTTTTATTACAAATAGTAGAAGAAAACTGACTGAGCTACTTCATATACGGAAAAAAAGTACCGTAGAACTTGAGCACTTTAAGATCGACTGTTTTACAATTTCACAAACTCTATGTTGACATTAATAAATTGACCCATGTGTTTTCCATGGTTCCCTTCTTCCTGGTTTCCTTAGAGCCATAGTAGTTTCCTTTTTGAGTGCTAAATGATATGGCCCACGTGTAGTGAAGATGGATTGGTATCACTCACTTACGCGTGAAAGCCTTCGCAAGTAGGGGTAGCGAGTATAAACGTGACTTCCTCGATGATACGGTACATCACATGTAATCGGCCTCAGTCAATACACTCTCATATTACGTGCTCACTCGTACTGCTCTTCCCTCTCCTATCACCGTTTTGGCTGCTTCCTTATTTAAGCACTGCCCTCACCTCTCCTCTTCTTTTCGTTACACTGCTTCTTGATTCTCTACTGTATCGTGCTCACATCCTCTTATCCTTTCATACGCCATACCCACCAAATATTTTTTCTTTCCAGTGCTATTATGCTGTACAGTTCCGTGATATACTACACGTTCACTTAGCGGTTACTTAGTTAGGGTAAATACTCTTCTCCGCTATCGCATTCTTTTTTGGATAATTAGTTTATTTTAACGCAGTGGAAAAACACACAATTCGAGTTTAAATGTACATAATAGGTCAAATTAAAATAATTTCGTTACCAGGTTTCATTCTATACATAAGAATAATTATTTAGAGTTAAAAAAAACTCGTTTCCCCAATTGTTGACCATCAAGAAGTTTGGGAAATCGAGCGTTATCTACATATGTGAATAAAAGTGACAATCGCAATTCTATTCACTAGAAGTATATAAAATGAAATATCGAGTTAGGAACCGGCCATCTTAGGCATAACTGGACAACGCACGAAAATGTATTTTATTCAACGCAATTATGAATCCACATATTCAGCAAGCCTGTTAGTCTATTTTATTGTATATATTTATGTGTGTTCTGCGATATATTTATTTTCTACCACACCTTTGTTTGCGTGCCAGCGTTTAAATGCAATAGATTGCACACGCGTCACTCATATTCTGGTTCATTTACCTTTTGAAGTTATTTTTGTTCTCCAATTGCAGCTCAACTCTGCTTGTTTGCCCCCCTCAACTTGAAATCATTTTTGTGCCACATATGCAATTACTTTCTACCGACTTTAAATTCGTTGTTACTCAGTATTTATTCTCGTATGTTTGGATGTGGTTTCCTTTTAAATACCATCTGCCTACGTATTTGTGCCATTATGTAGTCCTTATGACGACATTAATCCAACACTCTGCTTGGGAATTAACTAAGTGTCGGACATCTCTGTGCTTCCATCGTTGCCTTCGCACTCATAACATTGTACTTCTATTTGTCTTGGTTTTTACTGCGTTCTGCACTACTGCACTAACAGCTGTGTTTCGACTGCGTTCTATTTCTTCTTTATACAGATATCTTCTCTACAACTACTCAAACTTTCATATTCGTCTATTGATATTATTAGAGGCGAATCGTTTACATCCCTTAAAAAGTTGTTAACCCTTCAGTCTATTTGCTAGCTAAACATAATGATACATTTGAGGTTTTGCCAGAGGTGCATTTGCCTCTCTCCACCATCACTCACTGCAATCCCCAAGAGCAAGCTTCCTTTCCTGTCCTACTCACCCAAAAATTTCTCTGCTGTTTCAATGACATCCCATGCAAAGTCGTCAACAGGGACTTACGTTGGGGAGGATATTTCCTCTTCATCATCTTCCTCCTCTTCCCAGTCGCCGTTACTTCAACAAGATGGTTCTAGTTCTAATTCTTCACCCAATGGCCAGAACAGCCAGGGCCTTGTCCGAAGGGGTTCATCTCTAGGACCGTATCTCTCCTCCGAGCGAGTGAAGATTGACGCTGGCATTCGTGAACTACGCGCAGATAACGACCATGACATCTATGAATACGCTTGCATGCAAAGTACCCGCGTGAGTTTGTCTTCGCTTATCAAGTCAGCCATTAAGCTATACCCCACTGACAAGTCGTCTAACTCAGCTGACAAGTGCTTGGGGTGCGTTGAGGTGGAAGTGAACGAGCAGTGATCCACAACGCACAAGTCCTACACAGAGAGATTCCGATTAGGCTAGGAAAGCTTGTGCATCTGCTCGCCCACCTACCTTACGGATTGTCCCTTTCCCCTCCTGTGCAACAGATTATCTCGATCTACAAGACGTCTTTCCACGAGGTGGTCACCATGAATAGACCATCCAACTTGAAGGAGGCCTCGCTTTTCACTTCCGTACTCGAAGGGATTTCAGTTCGCCAAGCCGACGTGGTGATGCTCCTTGCGCAGTCAGTGATCCTGGCTAAGAAGAATATCTCTCTACTCAATAGTATAGTTGCACATGAGAGCAAGACAAACAACTTTTCAACGGTAAACGTGAACTTGAAGGAGTTAAACCATCTTCAAGTGGACTGTCCTTTCCTTGACACTTTCCTCGATGACTTCTTCTTGGCTGTCATTGAGATCAGACTTCTCCTCGCAAACCAGATATCAATGCATAACCAGTTAGAACAAATGGAGGAGGCAGCTGAGTACGCCGCTTCTCACCCCACTTCATCTTCCTCTTCTTCCTCTTCCTCCTCCTCCTCTTCCTCTTCCTCTTCCTCTTCTTCATCCTCTCTCTTCTCGTCTGCCTCTGCCTCCCCAATCGCTTCTCTCTCTGATGTGGAGTACCTAGGTGCGGTGAAAACTTCTCTGTTCGTTGGAGATGAGGGGTGTATGGCAGCTGCTGATGCAAAGCTAATCTGCGAGAGGAGCTATGGATGCAGTCCAGATGTAGTCGTGAGATATAAGGGAAAGGACATATATCCTTTCATGAGTAAACAGGGAACTATACACAACTTCCCTTACGTCCCTGCTCACTTGCACCACATACTTTTCGAACTTATCAAGAACAGGTACGTAGTTGTACATACGTACACGCAAATACACATGCATACACACTTACACACACGCACACATATATTTATATATATATATGCTTACACATAAGCAGACATACGTGTACACAAATATATACACATTCACATACACATATTGTATATTTGGACACACTCACATTCGGACATACACACCGACACTCATACACATACTTTTGCATTTTCTTACCATCACTTCCCTTTGTTTTCTATCTCCTTTTCTTCACGTTTCTCTCCCCCCTCCCCACCTTCAGTCTTCGCTCCGTTGTGGAGAAGTACGGTCCAGATAGCGACGAGTTCCCAGACGTGGTGGTAACGTTTTCAGAGGATGAGGAGGACGTGTGCATAAAAATCTCAGACCAAGGCACGGGCATTTCGAGAAAGAGATTGGACAGAATCTTCGACTATCTCCACACTACGTCGTCCTCCTCCGTGCAGAATGAGCTCATGCAGGCACACAACTTCAGCGACCTCAATGGCCCTCCCCACCCGGCGCAGAGCCAGTCTGAGTACTCGGATGTCTCTTCCCAGCCCGTCTCCTCCTCCGGACCTCCTCTCTCAGGATTTGGATTTGGACTCTCCCTCTCTCGGCTTTATGCGAGGTTCTATGGAGGTGATATAAAAATAAACTCCGTGCAGGGAAAGGGAACGGACGCATACGTGTGGATCAAGAGAGTGAGGATCTGATTGATCTGAAGACGAATTCATGCTTACTACTCTACACATGCACTTCTGCATCAGTTTCCACGCCTATATCTTTTCTTTCATGTCTTTTCTTTCCCCCTTACCCCTCCTTCCTGTTCTTTTCCCCTTGTTTCCTCGTTCTTTCGCATCTGCCATTCCTCTCCTCCATTCTTCACTACCTATTCTTTTGCATCAACTCTCCTTTTACCAATACCTTCGTTCCTCATGATCGTTCTTTTCACTCATCCACTAGCTATTACATATGTTCTATATCAGCTTATCTCTTTCCTACCCATTCCCTCCCCTCCTTCCATCTGTTTCGTTATTGTCATGCTCATTGTCTATCCCACACTTTTCAGCACAACCATTTTTCCGTATGTTTTTCTTAACAAATGCAATCTGCTTTCTAATACTCAATTTTATTTTTATTTTTCAAGCACTATACTGTGATGAGTATACATGCAAAGTAACGTTGTTTTTATTCAAAGCTGTGTATTTCATCCAGTGCATTTAGTTTTTGTTCATTTCATTTCATTTCAATTAATTTCATATCCTCTGTTCTATTCGAGTTCTTATCTTATATGCACACACAAATATACGCTTGTGTGCATCCATACGCAGACCATTTTACACACCCCGCTTAAATCGTTTTGATTCTGCACCTTCGTAGTTCACTTGCCTCTTACTTCTTTGATGATTTTTTTCACATTATTTCACCGTGAAAGCGAACTCTTCCTAAACCTACACAATTCTTTCTAATATTTGCTGAGGATATTATTCATCGTTTGTTCCCTAAAATGAACATTTCCGTTGGGAACAAAAATCTTATCCTTCACGTGGCTATTGGTGCCTAATTCTCCTTTTCCTGCTGCTAAAGTTCAGCTACTTGATAACATCTTTACGTATGTTTCAACATTTACGTTGTTATTATTTGTTGGTCAGTTAAGCAGAAAAATAAACAAGTGCATTTTACATTATTTCATGAAGAACATCATACATTTAATCCTTCAACATGAAAACGCAGCCCACTTCGTTTCACTCACTTGAAAAACAAAGATTTATCCATATTTTAGATATTCATCACATGTCCTCGAACAAACACACTTGAACACACCTATTTCAAGTCTTTTATAAACGATCATCTATTGTAATTTCTTAAAAAAATACTTTGCTTGGTTACACTTCGATAAATTATTCGGTAGATTTTCGAAAAATCAACCGACTTGAAAAATACACCATTAGACCGCCCATTTAATCTCATCAATCTTCGTACATAGACACTTTGTCGACTTTTACATCATGAGGAGTATCTTGCTAGCTCTTTCAGTTTTACTCAGCTATGCACTTGCCATCGCTTCTTCGATCGAGGTAAAATACATTCTCATACGTACTACAGGTTAAACGAAAGAAAATCACAACAGGCATGCACCATTTTAAAGATGAAAAATTGAGATAGATTGTGTGAACTCCATAATAACATATACAATTTTTTTTTTATTAATTACGCATTGGATCTTACAACCGCTTGCTTACAACTGTAATGCATATCTATATGCGCACACAGCACTCAAATGCCGAACGTTTCCGTATCATGCAACACGTAAACTCCCTGGAAAATTCATCCTGGACAGCAATTCCCAGCGCCAAGTTTTACAACACAACTCTGGAATACACAAAGAGTCTGTGTGGTGCGTTGAAGAGACCAGAGGGAGAGGGATCTTCCCTTAAACCTGCGAAGCCATCAGAGGTGGCGTTTTTCTCCGAAGATGGCCTCCCCACTAACTTTGACTCAAGAGTCAAATGGCCCTACTGCAAGACTCTTCACAGTAAGAGACCAATCCTCATGCGGTTCTTGCTGGGCCTTCGAACGACTGAGGTTGCTTCCGATCGTTGGTGCATTGCTTCGAAGGGAGCATCACAACCTCACTTCTCTACTAGATCTCTCCTCTCCTGCTGTGTGGGGTGTGGGAATGGATGCAATGGAGGATTTCCTGACTCTGCCTGGGAATACTTGACTCAGTCTGGGGCTGTGACAGGAGGGAACTACGGGGACTACTCGATGTGCAACGCTTACCCCTTCCCCCTTGTAACCACCACACCAACGACCCCTCCCTCCCCAACTGCAAGAACTTCGACTTCTCCACCCCCTCCTGTCTCCACACCTGTGACAAGCAGTCTACCTACAACGAAACTTTCGGACATGACAAACATTACTTTAGGGATGCGTACACTGTGTCGGGAGAGGAGAACATTATGCTCGAACTCTATGCGCATGGGCCTCTCGAAGCTTCATTCGATGTGTACGCTGACTTTGAGCAGTACAGCTCCGGAGTTCACCATCACGTTACCGGAGAGTATTTGGGAGGGCATGCTGTGAAGGTGATTGGGTGGGGAGTCGAGAACGGTGTCAAGTACTGGCTGGTTGTAAACTCTTGGAACACGAACTGGGGAATCAACGGACTCTTCAAGATTAAAAGAGGAACCAACGAATGCACTATCGAAGATGAAATGGTTGCTGGAACGCCATTCATCATAGATTAGATTCTACACGTATATACATAGTATTCTACACACGTAGTATTTTTATTGTATTTTTTGTTTGCATGCGTGTTCTATAGCTTTTAGAAAAAGACACAATATTTATAAAATTACCGTTATCTATAGTTCAGAGATCAAATGTTTTAATATGCATCCATTGGACATATACCTAGAGTCTTGGTAGATGCCAACATGTACTATTTCCCTGCACATATAGACAGACCTCAGTATCTTCCGTAGTTCAGAATGCCAAACCGTTCCATTTTTAAAGAACAGGGACAAGTGTCCTGTAGATTTGTCTCTATTCTATTCAGTACACTGGCGAGTTCTCTATTTAATAAAACATGTCAGTTACTAAAAAGAAAAAGCTTTAGTATATCTATCCAACTAGAGGGATAGATTGAGAGGTAGAAGACGGTGTAAAGGCGTGATCGATGTGATCATCTACTTGCCAGCAGCTTGCTTTGGCGAATATGGATGACGAGTAGATTGAGGGAGAAGACGAGAGACATACTTGTTTTATCCTTTTCATGCACGCCTGCTTGGTTCTTCGTATTGAGCTTGCTTTTGAATCATATACGCACGTACCATACTCTCTAATATCGGCATCCTTTAGATGTGATCCATATATGTAAGCTCGTCGGTAATTTTCTGCGTTAAGACAATATCGACAAGTTTTTTTTCATAGACGTTGTGTCAGCGACAAATAATTTATAATCACTTAGCAACCAGCTTTTTTAATGACTTATTTCCATTCTATGACCAACCAATGCAGCCCGCAATAGTTTCTCTACATGCTCGCACTTTCCACAAACTCTCACGTTCAGTAGCCAATGCCATGATCATTTTATACGAGCTTAATAATCAAATATCCTGTCAAAGCAAATTTTTGTGTGTGATGTACCAGCTTTTTCTACTTTGGTGTTCACGATTCCTTCTTAAGTAACATTGCCACAAACAAGGCATTTCCCCCTTCATAAGCTATGTATCCGAATAGACACAACATGTCTAATCAGCTTACACTGTCTTTCTCTGCCAAAAGCTGACGAAGAAGTTTATCAGAAACGCCAGTAGTTTGGCATGCACGCGCTCATTTCATGTCTTGTAGGGCTCTATACACAATCAAGCACGAAGCCAAGAACTGGATCACACCTGGCAATTTCAGTATCCAACATTGGTAATTCTCATTGACACATAACAACTGTAATAGCCGTTTTACGGCACTTTTGCACAATATTCACAGTCAAAAATCTAGAGTTTTCTTAGCGTTTAGAGACATTTCTATCACTTTATTGACATACATTTGTATTGTAACAGACAATCATAGATTTACAACGCGAAAAATAGTATTTATACTGAATTTCTAAGACAACGAACCACAAAATTAGCACACTACTCGGAAATATGCAATGTGCTTTTAAATTCCATCTATATTATTTTCTATCCTTTCGGGAAAAAAATCTTCTAGCAACCACTTACTAGAAAACATTGAAGTTAAAAAAAAGTAGATAATATTATACTTAGTCTGAGTGTACTATATATTTTAAATTACACTCTTTATGACGATGACCCAATGTATGTGCGAGTAAAAATGTTTTTGTGCCTATATATACGCATTCAATGTATTTATGAATATAACCTACAGAAACCACATATTTTCATAAACATTTATAACTTTCAGGAATTCATAACTTATTTTCTTGAATACACAGTTTTCTCATGAAAGAAATTTATTTGTGCAAAGAAGAGTGATCGAGTTGACCTATATCCTTTAATTTGTGAAAAAAAAATTATCGCATTTAAAACATTTGTCTGCTAATCACTCTTTGTTTCCTAATTGTTGCCCCCTTTTCTTTCAATCTTTTTTCCTACTCAATTTTTTTCTCTCTTTTACCAATTTGCAGAACGACAACATGACGCTTTTTTTTTTCCTTAATTATATGGAAGTCTAAGAAAAGTTACGCATATATAATCGTGCTCGAACAAGTATTCATTCATTTGTTTGCGTGCTCATTCTTTCATAGTTTTCTGTATTTATCAGCTGTAGCCTTCGTTTATTTTGCAGTGAACAGAGAATTTGCTATTCTGCTACTGCTTTATGTTTGACCTATTTTTCGCCTGCACGCTCTCTTCAGCGCCTATGCATACTGAATAGTGTATGGTAGTACTGTGCATCTTACAGTTCCTGTATGTTTTATTTTTCGTGTGCTCGTATTTGCCACTCTTGCTTCTAGAGCTACGAACCTTCTTCTGTAGTCCTGCAAGACGAACTGGTTCGCTTCTTTACATCCAAGCTTTTCTATTATCATTCTATACGTTTTATCACGCTTAATTCTCTACTGTCCGCATTTATAACTGCTCATCTCATTTGTGTACACCCATGTACTTGCATATATTCGTTCGAAAGATCGTTCGGGTTTACTTCTTTCACAGAGAATAGTTCTGTACTTTTGCTAGTCTTGCTTATGATAACTTTTTCAATTTTAAATAGTTCCGCGCATTTCTGATATTGTCAGGATTGATTACTCATCTTGGGCGCTTGCATGCTATTGTACAGTATGCACTTTCTTTCAACTCAGTTTTCTAACAGTGTGATTACTCCTTTCCTCTTAACTCATGTACCATGCACTACTGCTCTACTGATTGGCACACACTCTTTCCTCCTCGCGTCTTCTCCTCCCACCCTTCTTATTATCTACCTGTGGAACTACCCCTGCTGACTCGCTGACCAGCCCTTCCCCCTCTTTACCTGACAAAGAATAACATCTGAGGTATGCCATTTTCTGAACGCTTGATGTTAATCTTCCCTTCTCTTTCCGGCTCAACCGAAGCGCATTCCCCTCCCCGTTCCATACTACTTATTTGCTCAGACAATCAAACTTTTCTGCTATACACTGTTTGTGATTTAATTCTCGTCCTGCTCTCTCCTTGCGTTGCTTTTTTCTACTGATGGTGCCTCTGCCTCGTTGCTTGCTTTTCATTTCATACGCCTCTTGCTATTTTTTCCTGCTTATTTTGCTAGACATCCTCTTCGTCAATCCCTGTCTTCCCATTTCATACGTTCTTTCATCCTTATCGTATTGCTCCATATCTTCTAACTCTCTTCTTCATTCACGTTTCGTATATTTCCTTCGCTATAATCCCCCTCCCTCCCCTTACCCTATCCTTCTGCTCCTTCATCTGTACTCGTTTATCCCCCTCCTCATCCACCCCTCTCCTCCACACCTGATTCTTACACACATTTTTCACACTGGCACTCATGTACGTCTTTATGCTACCCGTTCTTCATTTAACACTAGCTGAAAAAAACATCTTTTTTCTTCCTCAGTGAATTTAATCTACAAACACGAACATAGACGAGACCAGGTAGACACTTGACCATAACAAGAAGCGAACAGAGCGAAGACAAGAAGGTATACAAGAACACCAAGAAGGACTAGAACAAGAACGAAACTCACACAGGAGTCAAGAGAGTCGAGCAAGTGTTGCGGCAGGACGAAGCAACTACTGAGATAAACAAGCACTACATACTCTGCTAACGAACACCACGCTGGCCATACCTAACGGCTTACTCTCAATACAACACTGAGCTGTCTTCCAATCAGATGTTTCAACCGATCAATGGGGAAAGACACAACGTAGCAACGAAGAAAAGCAACTACAACAACTACAACAACAGCACTAACAACAACAACATGAACAGCATTAACCTCAGCCATACCAACGTTAACGGCGACATGCTGAGCTACAAGGACTACGGCAACAGCAACAACGGCAACAACATCTCCAACAACAACATCTCCAACAACAACAGCAACAACAGCAACAACAACAACTACACCATGTTCCATCCTAGCTCCTCCTTCTCTAACTCTCCCCCACCCTTCCTCCTACACTAACGGTGCTGTGAACAATAACAGCTACAACAACAACAACAATACCTACAGCAACAACAATTACAGTAACTACACCAACAACAACACTAGCTACAACAATAATTACAACAATTTTAACAATATCAACAACAACAACAACAACAACAATAACAACTATGCCCCCGCCTACAACAACAACCACGCCATTTACAACAACACAAACGCCAGTTTCTTTGCTAAGGGAGGCGGACAACGCTCTTCGCAGAATGGAAATATTATCGCACACGGAGGTGTGTTTGGCCACTTGCTGGAAGGGAGAGGAGGGGTGGAGGGAAGAAGAAAAGAGTCTCACAAAGACATTCCTCTTTCGCAATATGAATCCCACGGCAACCAGAGGTATGCCTTCACTCCCTCTTCCTCTTCCTCTTCCTCTTCCTCTCCTTCCCTCCTTCTTCATCCCCTGCTGCTTCCGCAGTCCTTTCGTCTTCCTCTTACCCAGCTTCTTGTTCCTCTCCGATGGTCTCTTCCTCCTCTCCTCCTCCCTCTCTCTCTTCTG
The DNA here is from genome assembly GCA_035043665.1 of Drosophila quasianomalipes. NCBI lineage: Eukaryota > Metazoa > Arthropoda > Insecta > Diptera > Drosophilidae > Drosophila > Drosophila quasianomalipes. The sequence goes on from JAWNMU010000414.1 coordinate 79,251, forward strand.
CTTCGTCTCTCAGTCCGTTTGATGGAGCTCACCTTCAACATCAAGCAAAAAAGAATCTTTACGGAAACAACAACAACTACAAGATCAACAACAATTACAACAACAACCACACCACAACAACAACAACAACAACAACAACAACAACAACAACAACAACAACAACAGCAACTAACAACAACAACAACAACAACAACAACAACAGCAACTACAACAACAACAACAACAATAACAACAATAACAATAGCAGTGTGAGCGTGTTGGGAAACGAAGCTAACGGAGGAAGCCGAGTGCCTCAGGGCGTGTATTCCCATTCATCGTTTGGAAATATGAACGATCATACACATGCATCGGATAAAAACAGACCCTTTTTTCACACTGAAACCCCCGCTTCGTTTTCCTCCTCTTCCTCCCTCCTCTCTCTCCCCCGCCTTTCTCTGTATTTCCACATGGTCCCTCTTCTTCCTCTTCTTCCTCTTCTTCCTCTTCTTCTTCCTCTTCTTCTTCCTCCTCTTCTTCTCTCACCCCTTCTCACGTCGCTATTCCCCTTCTTGCACTAGGGAGGATTGGGAACATGATGGAGAAAAGTAGAGGAGGGAAGAAAGATGGAAAAAAGAAAACAACAACAACAACATGAATGATAACGGCAACAACAACAGCCCCTGTGATAGTAACAGTCATCGAGGAAAGAAGAATAACGGAGGGGGAGCGGAAGAGGAAGCGGAGGAGGAAGCGCAAGAGGACAGGGTTCTGGCCCAGGGTCTAGCAGAAAGAGTGGGAGAAAGAGTGCAAGGGGAGGTGCTGGAAGTGGAGGAGGAGGCGAAGGAAGTGGGGGGGAAGCGGAGGGAGTGGGGAGAGAAGTGAGAGACAGAGGAACTCAGGCGATGCAAGTAATCGAGGGAATTCCTACAACAAAGGGAACAATAGCAGCAGAAGGAGTGGAAGAGGAGGAGGAGGGGCTGCGGGGACAGGAACAGGAGGCGCAGTGGGCTCAGAAACAGGCGTGGGAGGAGGGGGAAATAGTGGCGGGTCGCAGCTTGAGCGTGGAGGCGGACGAGGCGATCGGTCCAACAACCGAGAGAAGGAAGGGAAGGAAGGGGTGAAGGAGGGAGGAAAGGAGAAGGGGAAGGGAAGGAGGGAGAGGGAAAGAGAGGGAGAAGCGGAGGGAGAAGGAGAGGGAGAAGGAGAAGGAGACGGAGAAGAAGGAGAGGGGGAGGGAGAGGGGGAAGGAGAAGGAGAAGGAGAAGAAAGATGGGAAGGTGGATGAAGTGAAGGTAGACAAGGAGGAGGAAGGAAGGGGGAGAGTAGAGTGAGGGAGGGAGAAAGGGAGGGAGAGAGAGAGGGAGAGAGAGATGGGAGGAGGTCGACTACGAAGAGACGAGAGTGAGAGAGAGCGAGAGAGAGAGGGAGAAAAGGGCAGAGAGCGGAGACGAGTTCACTAGAAGAGGAGAGAGAAGAGAGAAGAAGAAGGAGAAGGCGGAGAAGGAGAAGGACAAGGAGAAGGAGAAGGAGAAGAAGAAGAAAGAGAAGAGAGAGCGGAGGGAGAGGAGGGAGAGGAGGGAGAAGAGGGAGAAGAGAGAGAACAAGAACATGCAAGATCATTTGCTGGCTTTATTTTCTATTCATAATTGTCTTCCTCTCCCTCTTCGCCTCCGTTTCCCCTTCTTATACCTCGTCTTCGCCCTCTTCCTCTTCCTCTTCCTCGTTCTTCGCCTCGTCTTCCTCTCTTCTCCTTCCTCCTCAGCTGCGAAATATAAGAGAGAGAAAAGGTTCAACTTCTTTTCCGATTTTCATTCGAATCTTCTCCTTTCTTTTTTTACTTCACTGCTTTTGTAGAAAAGGAAAGAAAGAGGAAGCAAGAGGAGCAGCGTCAAAAGGAAAAGGAAAAGGAAAGGAAAAGGAAAAGGAAAAGGAAAGAGAACAGGGGGAGGGGAGGAGGAGAAGGAGAAGGAGAAGGAGAAGGAGAAGGATGAACAGAATGCAAAGGAAAAAGAAGGGAAGAGGGAGAAGGAAGAGGGGAAGGATGGGGGGAGGAGGATAAAGAGGGGGAGAAGAAGGAGAAGGAGGAGGGGAGAGGAGAAGGAGAAAGAGAAGGAGAAGGAGAAGGAGAAGGAGAGGAGAAGGAGAGGGAGAGGGATAATGACAAGTTTGCATTTTCTTGTTTTCCTTTTGCAATTCCCTTGCCTTCCCCTTCATCCTCTTCTCTTTCTCTCCCTTCCCCCTCCCCTCTTCTCTTTCTTCTCTTCCTCCTTCACCCTCCCTCCCTCCTTCCTCTCCATCCCTTGCCTCTCGCTCTTCTCTATCTATCCCTTCCACCTCTTCCTCTTCTCTTTCTCTCCCTTCCCCCTCCTCTTCATCTCTTTCCGTCCCCTCACTCTCTCCTTCTTCCCCTTCCCACTCCTTCTCTCTCTCTCCCCCTTCCTCTCTCTCTCTCCCTGCTTCCCTAGCTCTATCTCCTTCTGCTTCTTCTTCGCTCCTTATTAATCATTCATTTTTCTCCTCCTTCTCCACCTACTTCCCCTCTCTTTCTCTCTCCTCTTCTCCACAATCTCAATTTGAAAGGAACGTCTCTACTTCCGAGTTCATTGATTTTTCCAAAACTCAATTTGAAATATCTGAATTCATTGTAAACACTCAATTTGAGAAAGATATAGATAGAGAAAAGGAAGAAGGAGAGAAGGAAGAGGGAGAGAAGGAAGAGGGAGAGAAGGGAGAGGGAGAGAAGGAGGAGGAGAGAAGGAGGAGGGAAAGGCGGAGGAGGGAGAGAAGGAGAAGTGGGCGAGTGGCGTTCTCAGAACGTCTTCTATTTGGATCTCGTTTCATTTCCCCTTCTCTTTCCCCTCCTTCTCTTTCCCCTCCTTCTCCTTCTCTTTCCCCTTCACCCTCTTCTTCCTCTTCCCCTCTTCTTCCCCTTCACCCCTTTCTTTATCTGTGCTCTCTTTGATCCGCTACATCTCTTCTTCTCTTCATCTCCCTCTTCCTCTTTCTTCCTCCCCTTCTTCCCTCTCTCATCTTCTTTCCTTTCTTTCTCCTCTCCCTTCCGTTTCTTGTGAAACTTCTCAATTTGATTGTTCTATGCATCCTCTCTCGAATCTACTCGTTAGTCCAATCGATGAGTTCGAGCATCAGTATGAAAGTGCATCCGAAGAAGAGAAAAGAGAGAGCTCCACGTTGAGAAGGAGAAGGAGAAGGAGAAGGAGAAGGAGAAGGAGGAGGAGAAGGAGAAGGAGAAGGAGGAGGAGAAGGAGGAGGAGAAGGAGGAGGAGAAGGAGAAGGAGAAGGAGGAGGAGGAGGGAGAGAAAGAAAAAGAGGGGGAGAGAAGGAGAAGAAAGAGAAGGAGGAGAAAGAGAAGGGGGAAGAGTTAGAGGGGAGCAGGGAGAATAATGATCAAGATATTTCTGGAGTGGTAGGATATTTAATAGTGTCCCACATTCACAACGATTCCATCCTCTCCATCTTCCCCTTCTTTCCTCCTTCTTACTCATCCTCGTCGGTTTCATCTTCCTCCTCTCCCTCTTCTTCTCCCTCTTCCTCTCCCTCTTCTTCTCCCTCTTCCTCTTCCTCCCCCTCCTCGTCCTCTTCCTCTCCTTCTCCTTTCTCCATCACAAGTTTAACGTCCTTTCATCATCTTCTTTCTTCTCTTCCTCTTCCTCTTCCTCTTCCTCTTCCTCTTCCTCTTCCTCTTCCTCCTCCTCTTCTTCCTCCTCCTCTCCCTTTCCGCACCCTCTCTTCTCTTCCTCTAATCGGAAGAATCTCAATATTAGTGTTTCAAAGCAAACCATCTTCTTCTTCCTCTTCTTCTTCCTCTTCTTCTTCCTCTTCTTATTCCTCCTCTTCTTCCTCCTCTTCTTCCTCCTCTTCTTCCTCCTCTTCTTCCTCTTCTTCTTCCTCCTCCTCTTCCCTCAACTTCCTCTTCATCTTCCTCATCCTCCTCTCCTTCATCTTCATGCGTACACTTCTGTCAATGGAAATATGACTTAACTCGTCAGACGAAGAAATTCTTAAATGTCTATCGTTTATCGAGGCAGAAGAAGATCGAGAAAGAGAAAGAGGAGCAGGAGGGGGAGGAGGATCAGTCCGACTCAAGCGAAGACAAGTTTAAAATCTTTGGAACTTCGTTTTTCAATTCCTTTTCCGTGGGAATTGAAGGGAAAACTCTCAAATTGAGAATATGAAATCACCAGATCACAACGATTTTTTACTGCTAAATTTGTGGTTTCCCATATTCAAATTGATATAGAGAATATAATCTTTTCCTCTTTCTCCTCTCCCTCTTCCTCTTCCTCTTCCTCTTCCTCTTCCTCTTCCTCTTCCTCTTCTCTTCCTCTCCTCTCCTCTTCCTCTCTCCTCTTCCTCTCCCTCTCTCTCACTGGTACATCCTGTCCTCCTCCGTCCTCCTTCTCTCTCCTCAGATTTGAGACTCTGTGCGATCATTTTTCAGTTCCCCTTCCCCCTATTCCTTCCCTCCGTCTCCTTCTCCACTCCCTTGCCTTTCCCTGTTTTCAATGCCCTTCAAATTGAGAAAATCAATTCCTGCATAGAGGTAGAGGAGAAGGAGAACAGGAGCGTGTTATGGAGAGAGGAGAGGTTCGCAGAGGATTTATATTCAGACGACGAGGACGACGAGGACGAGGAGGAGGAGGAGGAGGGTGAAGGAGGCTTTTCAACTGATGACAGCGACTGGGAGGTAGATATTTTGGACCATAGTGCCTTCCCACTCGACGAAACGGATGATGTTTATTCCGACAGTCTTTGCCAGTCAATTCTCCTCCATCCCATTCAAATTGAGAAGATCAATCTTTCGATTGGAGAGACAGAAGAAGAGAGAGTTGCAAGAAGAAGGAGTGAGAGAGGGCGGAGGAGGGAGGAGAGGGAGGAAGAGAAGCAGAAGGAGAAGGAGAAGGAGAGGGAGAGAGAGAAGGAAAGAGAGAGGGAAAGGGAGAGGGAGAGAGAGGAGAGGGAGAAAGAGAAGAAGGAGAAGGAAAAGGAGAAGAGAGGAAAGGATAAGGAGAAAGACAAAGAGAAAGAAGACGTAGGAAATATGAGTGAGGACTGGATAATAAAATATCTGGACAGAGAGCTAGATATTTTCAAGGAGAAACTAAGGTATGCGTCGAGGAGGAAAGATCTTTTCTGCAGCAGTTCAAGCCCGAGTTGAGCTGGGATTACTACTTGATGAGGAGGGAGAGGGAGGTGAGGGGGAGAAATGGGGTCTGAGGGAGAAGCGAGAGAAGCAGAAGGAGAGGGATCAAGAGGAGAGGGAGGAGGGAGAGAACGAGAGGAATCTCAATTTGAACCTTTCTCCGTTTAGCCTCGAGTACAGAGAGAAGATGTTTTCAAAGAGGAAAGATATTCCCTCCGAAATATCTTCCGAAATATCTTCCGAAACACGTTCGGAAGTATCTTGGGAGAGCAGTGAGGCGACGGAGGAGGAGAAAAGGAAGTTGTTCAGAATAGACGGGAGAGTGGAGGAAGAGATATTTAACGTGGTGGCCAGCATCCCTTTCATAAATATCTTCTACCCTCCTCCTCCTCCTAGATCTCTCTCTTCTCTTCATCTTCTCGTAGTTCGAAAAAGAACAGATGCTGCAGGGAAAGAGGAGGAAGAGAGGAGGTTGAAGCTGAAGAGGAAGGGGAGGGAAGGGAAGGAGGAGGAAGAGAGGGAAAAGGAAGAGATAGGATGAGAAGGAGTAGCTTTCAGCTAGGGAAAGTAACGGGTGAGGGTGAGGGGGGATGGAGAGGGAGAGAGAGGGGAAGCAGGGTCAACACCCAAGGAAGAGAAGGAGCAGTGTGCTTCTCTCAAGTTGAGAAACCAAAGACAGACAAACTGTACATTCAAATTGAGACTGATGAGATGAGTAAACCCCAAATCAGCAGCTCTGATTGTCTAAAGAGCCCCTTTCCTCCTCCTCCTCCTTCTCTTCCTCCCTCTCCTCTTCCTCCCCCTCTCCCTTTTCCCCTTCTCTCTCCACCTCCCCCTCCCTCTCCCCTCCCCTCCCCCTCCACATTATCTTTTCCTCTTCATCCTCTTCATCTTCTTCTTCCTCCTCTTCCTCCTCTTCCTCCCCATGCGCCCCCTCATGCTCCTGTAGATGCTCTTCCTGTCTCTCTGTGCCCCCTCCCCCCGCTCCCTCCTCGTCTGATATACAGTCTATGCGAGACTCAGACGAGGATCTCGCTTGCTTCAAATTAAACTGAGAGGGGCTCTCCCGTTTTCGTTATGTTCGTGCTGTACTCTGAGTCCCCCACATCAACTCACTCGCGAAGAACCTCTTCGAAACTACCTCTTCCAGTCATTGTTCTGCCTATCATCATTTCACCAACGTCTCCTCCTCCTCCTCCTCATAGGTCCCCACCTGTCCTCTCTGTCTGCGGACAAACAAGGCACGAGGGCCATCCAGAAAGTCCTGGAGTACTCGAAGACGCTGATAGAACAAGCAATTGTACTGGATGCTCTCCAGGAGAGATATTTGCTAGATACGCATCTCCATACTATGCCTCTTCCATGGTTCTTATCTAATACCTCCTCTTCCTCCTCCTCCTCCTCCTCTTCCTCTTCGTCTTCTTCTTTGCTTACATCTTCCTCCGCACCCTGCCTCTACAACCCACTTCCTGCCTCTCTCTGCCTTCCCCCTCCCTCTCTCTTTTCGCATCCAAGGCTCTCCTCCCGCCTTCCACCATGACACCGCTGTCAGTGGTTGAGAGACATATACGCCACTGTTCCATATTCTCCCCGCTCAGTTTCCAAAATCAAGAGGGAGAGGCGGGGGCAGAGGCGGAGGACACCGAGGACGAGGATGATGTAGTGGATACGGAGACCGATGAAGAAGAGGAAAGGGAGAGGGGAGGGAGAAGGAGGAACGATACGTTCATGTTACTAAGGAGGGGATGGTCGAGACCGGAGTACTCGAAGCCCCCTCCTTTCGTCTCGTGGGAAGGGATGGGAAATATGAATAAGCTATTCATCGGAGACGAGCACTCTTCTTCTCCTCGTATTTTACATGCTCGTGACGTTGCTGTTGAGGTTGAAAAAAAAGAAAGGAGGGAGAAGAGGAAGCGTAGAATAGCAAAAGGGAGGGGAAGGAGGAAAGGGAGGACAGAGAGGAGAGAGAAGGAGAGGGAAGAGAGGGAGGAGAGGGAAGAGAGGGAGGAGAGAGGAAAGGAGGGACGATAAGGAGTTGTTCTTTAATTCCGAAAGAGAGGAGAGAGAGAGAGAGAGAGAGAGAGAGAGAGAGAGAGGGAAAGAGAGAGAGAAAGGGAAGAAGAAGAGAGAGAGAGAAAGAGAAGGGGGAAGAGGAAGGAGAGAAGGAGAGAGAGAGGGGGAGAGAAAGAGCCGGACAGGGATGACGTGGACGATAATGAAATGGAGAGTAAGAGGGAGAGAGAGGAAAAGGAGACGGAAAGAGAGAGAGGGGCAGATGACGAAGATGATCGTGTGAAGAAAGAGAGAGAGAATGAGTAAGGCTGGGCAGGTGAAGAGGAAGAGTCTCTACAATCTAGTGGAGATCGACCCGCTTTCCGTCCCAAAAAAGCTAGTCTTGGGAATTCCAGTGCTTCTTCAAACTATTATTCGTCTCTTCCCCCTCTTTCTCCCTCCCCCCCCCTCCTCCCTCCCTCTCTCTCCCCTTCCCTTCTCTTTCTTCTCCGTCTCCTTCGTCTTCTCTCGCGTCCTCGTTCTCTTCAACTTCTTCTACTGCGTCCCCTTCTTCCTCCTCTTCTCTTTCCTCCTCACTCTTCCCTCCTCTTCCTCTTCCTCTTCCTCTTCCTCTTCCTCTTCCTCTTCCTCTTCCTCTTCCTCTTCATCTTCCTCTTCATCTTCTTCCTACTCCCCCTCTTCCCTCTCTTGCTCCTTCTCCTTCTCTCTGTCCATCATACCCATCCGACCGCATTCCTCTCCCTCCCCTCCTCTTCCTCCTTCCTTCCCTCTAGTCCTCCTTCACCTTCCTATAAGAGTCTCTCTTCTTCTTTGTCTGTTCTTCCGCACTCTCTCTTGTCCTCCTCTTCCTCTCCCTCTCCTTCTCTCTCCCCCTCTCTCTCCCCCTCTCTCTCTCCCTCTCTCCCCCTCTCTTTGTATCGTCTTCTGTCCCTTCCTCTTCCCCCTCCCCTTCCTCTTCTCCTTCTCCTTCTCCTTCAGCTTCCTCTTCCTCCTCTTCCCCCTCTACCTCCTCTGCGGCTGACGTTCTCCTTGTCATAGTCCACATCCTCCTTCCTCTTCCTCCTCTTCCTCCTCTTCCTCTTCCTCCGCCTCCTCCTCCTCCGTTTCCTTCTCCCTCTATGATCCTCCCTTCCCCTCTTACCTCCACATGTTAAGATTGACGAAAACACGATTTCCATAAGAAAATCGACCCATCATTTTTCCACTTGTTTCCCTCTCTCTACATCCTCTTCTTCCTCTTCCTCTTCCTCTTCCTCTTCCTCATCTCCTTCACCTTCTTCGATCCCTGTGTTTGTGCCTCCGTTCCTCTCCTTCGGTATGATGGTGGGGGAGGTCCAGGTAGATACAGGGAGAATGGAGAGGGATGTGCGTGAGTGTTTCTCTATCTTAATAGAGTATGCCAGGTACCACATGGTATTCCACCCCGTCTACCTCTATACGCAGCCTTCTATCTGGCGTCACTCGTGCTCCGCTTCTCCTCTTTCTCTTCCTCCTGCTCTTGCTCCCTCTTCCTCCTCTTCCTCCTCGTCCTCCGCCACTTCCTCTTCTCCCTCCTCTTCTCCCTCCTCTTCTCCCTCCTCTTCACTCTCTGTGCCTTCCACTTCCTTCTTCCCTCCTCTTCCTACGTCTACCTCTGCGTCCGTCTTCTCCACCTATTTCTCTCTCTACGTCCCCTCCCTCTCTCCACCTCTTCTCTTGTTCCATGGCCCCTCCCTTCTCCTCCTCTTTCTCTTCCTCTTCGTCTTCTTGCTCTTCTTCCCCTCTTCCCCTCCTTCTACCCCCTTGTAGTTTCTTGATCCCTCATCCTTCTCCTTCCCAAGCTACGTCCCCATGCACGTCAGCGTGTCCTCCTTCCTGTGTTTCTCAACCCTCCTCTTCCTCTTCCTCTTCCTCTCCTTCTTCCTCTCCCTCTCCCTCTTCCTCTCTCCTCTCCTCTCCCTCCTCTCCTCCTCTCCTTCCCCCACTTCGTGCTGCAGTGCTCTTCACACTTCCTCTCTTCTTTCGTCTCTCTCGCTCGCAACCTTCATGGTGTGGCACGTGCTCAACATATCGGTAGACTCGTTCCCCCTCATTCTCTTGCTTTCTTCGTCTTTAATTTCCTCTCTACTCCTCTCCTCCTCCTCTCCATTGACCAGCATGGGGTAGTCCTACTTAAGAAAGTCCTCACCACTTTGCCAACCCCCGTTTTCTCTCTGTTTTCCACGCGATCATATCCCTGTCTCCCCTCTCTCCTTCCACCAGTTCGAGAACTACTTGGTCCAACACGTTATCGAGAGAGTTAGTGGACATCTCGAGGGCTTCATTTTCAACCAAACCTTCTCTATCCTGAGCCAGAACGCGTCCTCAGCCTTCGTCCTCCTCCTCTTCCTCTTCCTCCTCCTCGTCCTCCTCCTCCTCCTCCTCTTCTTCTTCGTCTTTCGCCGTCGTCTTCGTCTTATTCTTCATCTTCTTCGGACCCCATTTCCCAATTGTCCTCTTCTTCTTCCACCGCCTCCCTCCCCTTTGCCCGCCTTCCCCTCCATCTCCTCTTCCTCTTCTTCTATCCTCTTTCTCGTCCTCTTCCGCTTCTCCCCTTTCCTCCTCTCCCCTTACTTCCCCGTCGCCATCGCCCTCTTCCCCTTCCTCCCTCCCCCTCTTCTTCCCCCATCCTCCCCCTTCCCTCTCCTTGGGCCTCCATACATCAACGGGACCTTAAACACGAGAACGAGCGTTGTGGGAAGCTTCGTGCCATCGAAGTGCAAAAGGACGACGTCATTTCCTCCGAGAAAGGACGCTGCTGCATCGCATCCAAACACCTTCCTCGTCAACAAAAATATCTTCCACTACAAATATCTCCTCTGGGTCGCCAGGATTCGCCGTTGCTGGAAATATCACAACGGACCCGTTGAAAGCATCAAAAGAGGATGGTGGCGGCAGAGGAGGAGTGGGAAGAGAGACAGAGAGAGAGAGCATAGGGATGAAAGGACAGAAGGGGAGGGGTGGAACAGACGAGGTTGCGTATGAGAGAGCAGTAGCAACCGAAGAGAAAAGGAGGAGAGCAGCAGAGGAGTGGAGGAGGCGGCGAAGGCGAGGGAGAAAGATACGGAGGAGGAGAAAGAGACGGAGAAGAGAAGAAGAGCAGGGGAATAGAAGGAACAGAAGAGAAGAAGCAATCGGAGGATGCGGACAGAAGACATTTTATCATATCAGATGTTTCTTCTCGAAGAAGCACTTCGTTCCCCTCACTTCTCGACAGCGTTCTCAATAGTGTGTGGATATGGTAAACAAGATGTCTATCAAATTGAGATCAGATGAGCATCATCCGCCCGACTTCTGAGTCGTTCCCTTCGGCTCCATTGACTTCGTGACGAGGGAAATGCTACTCCTCCATCGCAGACCTCCTGTACACCGCGCTGGCACCCCACCTCCTCTCCCTTGCACTCAAGAAATACTCTGAACAAGGTACCTGCACTCACTTTTCTTTTTTTTTTTTTCTTTTCTTTCTCTATTCTCTTTCTACTTCCTTCTCTTCTTTTCCTTCTTTCTTCTTCTTCTTCTTTTTCTTCTTCTCCTTCCCCCCATCTTCTCCTTTTCTTTCTCTGTTTCTATTTCTGTTTGCGTACTTCCCCGCATATACGCATCTCTATTTTAGAAAAACACAGCTTGTAGATATTACATCCTAAATTCTATTTTATATACTAACATATTCCTATTCTTCTTTCCCTTCCCTTCCCTTCCCTTCCCTTCCCTTCCCTTCCCTTCCCTTCCCTTCTCTTCTCTTCCTTCTCCTTTTACTTCCTTCTATTTCCTCTCTTCCTTCTTCGCCTCCCTCTCTTTTCCCCCTCTCCCTTCCTCTCTCCTTCCCTCATCTCCTCGTCCTTTCCCTCCACAGGTAATTGAAAAGATACTAAAAGGTGGGTACTCCCGAGCTTCAACAACGAGTATGCACGAAGATGAGTGAGGCAGAAGTGATATCTTCGCTCATGTCAGACTCCAAGGGGTTCTTTTCACTTCAGTACATCTTCAAGAACTTGAAGAGAGAAGACTTCATCCGCCTCGTGGAACGAACAGATATTTTGAATGCAGACATTTTGGAAGAACGTGAGAAAGAAGTGGGAGAAGTTATTGACAACATCAGCAGTAGCCAAGGGACTGCGTGTGGTCTTTGTAAACGGCCATGCACACTGTTACGACTTGTCTTTCCCTCCCTCCGCACTCTCCTCTGTCCCCTCTACATCTTCCTCCGCATCCCTCTCTCCTTCCTCTTCTCCCTCTCTCTACGGTTCTTCTTCTTCTGCTCTCTTTATGCCTCCTGCTTCGATAGCAACCGTTGCTCCCTCTTCGTCTGTTACTTCATCTTCGACCGTTTCTTCCTCCTCCCCCTCCTCTCTTCTACCCTTCTTCATCCTCGTGCTCACTCTGGATACAACATGAACGCTCACTCGCTCTCCTCCACCCCTCCAACTCCTCCTACTCTTCTTCCTCCTCCTACTCTTCCTCCTCTTCGTTGAATCATGTTTCGTATTCCCCCTCTTCTTCTTACACTAGACAGGAGGCGAGTGGAAATATGAATGCATATGGATCCTAATGGAGCGCACGGGGGCAAAATGAATGTGCCACATATGAACAACCAGTTCGGAAATATGAATGCTCACGGACAGAACCAGGGCCACATGCAGTCAATGATGGGGAACGTAAATGGAAATATGAATGCACACACAAACCAACAGTATCCCGTTTCTTCTGCTTCCTCTTCAAGCCATCTCTCTGTGCACAACTCTTTCTCATCGGTTCATCCTTCGTCTCCCTCCTTGTCTCCAACTTACCCGTCTCCTGGTTCTCCTCCTCCTCTCCCTCGCCCTCTCTCTCACTCACTCCCCTCCCTCTACTCCTCTCCACCCTTACCCGTCAGGAAATATAAACGATCGCAGACTGAGCAACATAAGTACTCTGTCCTCCTACTCGAACCGCTCTATTCCACTCGCACACCACTCTCTTCCCCACTCCTCTTCCCCCCATTCCTCCCCTGTTTCTTCATACCCCCCCTCCCTCTCCTCTTCATATTGGAAATGGACATGCACACTCCTTCCACAACAATGGAAACCTGAACATGAGTGGAAATATGAATGCGCACATGCAAATCAACGGGGGCTCGAACGTCAACACTACGGGAGGAATAAACGGAGGAGTGGGAGCCATGGTCCCGACGAACATGAACGTGAGTGGAAACCTGGGTGTTAATAACCACAACCACAGCAACAACCACAACAACAACTCCATGTGTTGGCCTAGTCCTTTGTCTTCCTCTTCGCCCCCTCCTTCCTCCTCCTCCTCTGGCCTCCGTTTTACCTCTCCGATGTCTTCGGTTCCAAGACCAAATGCATACGCCTTCCACCCTCTTCACATGAGTGGAAATATGAACAACCTGCGCACTCTAATGGAAACATTCACAATCAACACTCTTTTGTTTCCTCGCATGGAAGCCGAGGAACCGGAGTACCAGCTAATATGAACGATTTCGGCCTCGACCAGAGAGAATGAACAATGGAAATATGAACGAGCAGGATCTTTTGGTTAAAGTGACGAACGAAAACGGTCACATGATCGCTTCTCCCTCTTCCTCTCCTTCATCCTCCTCTCCTCCCTCCATTCCTTCTCTTCACAATACACTCTCTTCAAGTCAGATCTCTTCAACCCAGTTCTCTTCAAGTGGGAAACTATCAGTCGATGGGATATAAGGAATATCAGAAGTCAGAAGACGTGGACTCGAATATATTCAGAAATGAGACAACGCTTTTCGGAGGAGGCATTTTCAGAGAAGATATTTTGAGAAGCTGAACTGACAAGTTTCGTTGATTTGAACAGTCAGTCCCACTCCCACTCCAACTCTCTCTCTCACTCTCCCTTCTCTCTTCCCAGCCTCTTCTCTTCCATATAACTCCTCCGCCTCCTCTTCCTCTCCTCATCCTTTCTTCCCTTCCCCTCCTACTCCTTCTCTTCCCACGCTCCCGGAGATCTCAACTTGAGACACACTTCTAATCAGTTGAACGGTAACGAGAACTTGAACAGGCCTCTGATGAATTTAACTGACTTGAAGGAGGAGTGGGGATCTCAGCCATCACTTCAAGAAGACCGAGGGGAAGCGCCGAGTCAGCATTTCGAGTACTCCTAATAGGATGACGACGAATGATGCAATTGGGGAGGACATGGGAAGTAGAAACACAACGGGAGATAGAGTGGGGGAGGGAATGAAGGAAGAGGTAGCAGAGGAAAGTTCTTTGTACTTTGACTCCGACCGCATCTCCTCCTACGCTCCAGTCGACGGTTACTCTTTCAAGTCGCACTTGATGAAAAGATCTTCGAGATAGTGAAGAGAGAGGAAGAAGATATTCGTGCGCATAAGCTCCAATCATTTTCTTCTCATCCCGAGCTTGGATTAAATTACTATAAATCTTCTCGGCTTCTTACTATTTCGGAGGAGGAGGGAGCGGCGAGTAGTGGGAACGAAGTAGAGGCAAATGGGAGTGGAGTTGGAGGAAGTAGAAGCAGAACAGGAGCAGGGGCAGGGTTAGGGGCGGGGAGGTCCACGGTGGTGACGGAGGAGGAGGAGAGGAGGAGGATATGGAGATGGGGTCGGAGACGACTTCTCCCTTCCTTTCTCGACTGTTCCTCAGCTACAAGATGACACAGCCGCGTACTACTCGGATCAGTTTGGAAATATGTTTAATCACGAGGGATTTTCTTCCTATCCCCAAGTTGCGCCCACGTCTTCCTCCTCTTCTTCCTCTCTCTTCTTCCTCCTCTCCTCTTCCTCCGCCTCTTCTTCCGCCTTTCCCTCCTCATCTTCCGCCTCTTCATCCTCAGCACTGGGATTAAATACCCAGAGCGTAAGAGAAGTAATAAATGGAGAGAGCGATATGAAATATGATTGCACACTTCGCACAGATACGTCTGTCTCTCACCTTCACGCATAATTTCTTCTCTCGCTAATTCATCCTATGACCTTTCGTCTTCTTCCTCTTCCACTTCCCCTTCCACCCCTCCTTTTCCTCTTCCCCCTTCCTCTTCTCTTCCCTCCTCTTCTCCTTACCACAACATTACAACAACAACAACAGCAACAACAACAACAACATGATCAGCGCCAACATCTCAGATACTAGTTACACAAATGCTGTCACCGGCAGCACAGACTCTACGCCCTTCAGTCTCGCACGGCTCCCATGCCAACCAAAACGGAGGCTATGGTCCCCTCATCCTCTTCTCCTTCCCCCTTCCCTCCTCTTCGTCCTTCCCTTCCCCCTCCCTCTCCCCTCTTCTCACTTCCCCTTCCCCCTCCTTCCCTCTCTTCTCACTTCCCTTCCCCCTCTTTCCCCTCTTCTCACTTCCCTTCCTCTTCATTCCCCTTGTCTTCTTTTCCCATCCCCAGTCTCCCCACTCTCTCTCTTTCGCTCATCCTTCTGGACAGCCTTTCAATCCTCAGATTCTCAATTTGAACGGCTTCGAACGATTATAGTAACGGACTAGGAGGAGGATAAGGGAGGAGGAGAATATGGAGGAGGAGAATATGGAGGAGGAGGATATGGAGGAGGAGTGGTATATGGAGGAGAGGAGGATTCGGAGGAATTGGCGGAGGAGGGGGGAGACGGAAATGGAAATGGAAATGAAACGGTCAACACCATTCTCTGACTACTGCTTCTCATTCATTCACCAGTCATAATTTACTCTCCTTCCTCCTCTTCATCCTCTTTTACTCCGTCCCTCACTCTCCTCTCTCTCTTCTGCCTCTCTCGCCTCGCCCGTCCATCAATCTTCCCATAACTCCCTTTCGTCTCTTTCCTCTCCTTCCTCCTCCCACTCTGCCTCCCCTTCCCACTCCTTCTCTCACTCTCTTTCCCACTCCCACTCTCACTCTCTCTCCCCTCTTCCCCTCACTCTCCTTTCCTTCACAAAACCACACACCAACACCAATAATATCTACGCAAATAATATCTGAAGAAATTAAAAATATCTTCACGATAATATCTATCGACGATGTTGCTATCGTAATCATTTAGATTTCCTTCTTTTCTCCTTACCTCCTCCTTTCCCTTTCCTTTCCTCTTCCACTTCGCTGTCTTGTAACTATAGACTCGTTCATATTTCTAATCACCGATTCCTTTTTGCACTTTCCATGTGCCTTCATATTCGACTCCGTTGGTAGTGAGTATGGAGATTTTTTCTGATGTGTGTGCTTATGTGTGCGTTGCGTATACGTGAGTGCGTGTGTATATACTTGAGAATTCATATGTATATGTATATGTGTATGTGAATGTGTATGTGAATGTGAATGTGTATGTGAATGTGTGTGTACATGTGAGCTGAAGTATGCACATTGATATCAATGGAAATGGATATATGCTTTTGTGCAAATGAAAGCATTTCTGCCCAGTTACGTGGTTGTGTGTTCTCTTTTAGCTCGCTTTGCTTTTGGGGAGCGTCTTCGCTTCCATTTTCGTTTTTTTTCCCTTTCCTTTTTGTTTCTTTTGACTGTTTACAGTTTCTTCATGCTTGCATTTCTGTGTGCCTGCATGCGTATTTCAACACATGCAGCAACGTATACATCTATAGACCTGGTTATTCATGTTCCCTTTTCTTTCTTTATTTGTGTTGGATATTGGTATGTTCTGATTGTGCTTGACTATATTTTCGTTTTCCGTTTTTTTTTGTTTTTGTTTATTGCTCTCCTTTTGTTAAATCTTAACGCGGTCTAGACTAATGACCTTCCCACCTCTTATTTATTTCACACTTTCTGTACTCACCTGGGTGTTCCCTTTTGAGCCGTGTCTTTCTTTTTTCTGTATGCACAGCCGCATACATGTGTACCCCCTCCTCCCCTCCTCCCCTCCTCCCCTCCCCCTTTTCCTTTCCCTTTCCCCTTTCCCTTTCCCTTCCCCCTTCCTTCTCGCCTCGTTTATTCGTTTCCTTGTTGTCGTCTGTTCTTTTCTGTTGTTTTCTTTTGATTTCGTCCCTTTTCTTTCTGTTTGTTTCGTCTGAGCTGCTGCGTGATATGTTATTTTCGTTTGGATTTTCTCTGGCGCTTGGTTGGCCTGTATAGTGCAGTGTTTCCGTTGTCTTTGCCGATATGCTTTTTTGTTCTGCACTCGAAGTGATTTGTGTGTTCTTCTACTCTCGAGTTTTCTTTATCTATCGGATTCCCTTTTTCTTTCGCTTCGAGGCTGTTTCATTTATCAATTTAAGCTCTTGGGCAAAGACAAACTCATACAGTCACACCTATATATATCTGTACACGTACGCATACACATACACACACACACATACACATACACACACGTACATATATCGTATAACCATTCTCTTTCTCACCCATCGCACAAACATAATCGATCTATCTGATGTTCTTTTCTCTTAATTGGCTGTCTTTTTCGCTTGTCTCGCTCCGCCGACTAGCTCTTCCTACGATTATATCTGTATTTGATTTCGATGCTTGAGTATTTCTATACTTACTATATCTTAAATGTTCTTCTTATATTTAAACGTGAGTAATGACGTTGTTAACTCATCCAAATTTATTTCTATTTTAATTTCTATTTTAATTTCTATTTTAATTTGTATTTGAGTTTCGCACTCTCGTTCACATTCTCCCGCTCTTTTTTTCTTCTTTTTTTTTGGTTTTTGTTTTCTTTTCTCTTTTGTTTTCGAACATGTTTATTTCAGTGTTCTTTTTCGTTCAAAGATGTTGCTTAATCTTTTTTCCTTTTCCTTTTCCTTTTCCTTTTCCTTTTCCTTTTCCTTTTCCTTTTCCTTTTCCTTTTCCTTTTCCTTTTCCCTTTAGTTTGTTGTTTTTACGACGTATCTCGTTGCAACTCTTCTTCACGTGTTGTTCATAAATGGAGCTGGAAGAGGAGCTCGCTTTCATATCAGTGTGCACTTAACTATTCTGTTGACTTGTATGTTATTGTTTTTTTTTTTTCTGTTTCTGTCTGTTTCTGTCTGTGTTCTCTTTTATTTTTCCTTGTTAATTTTTTTGGTTCTTAATCTTGGTGCTCATTAAATGTTTATTGTGAGTTTGATATATGTTTATGCCATTCTTTAATCGACTTGGCCCCTGTTTTACTTCATACTGCTTATCTCTTGTTTTCTTCTTCTTTTCCCCTCACTTCGTTTTCATCTGTTTTGTATTTCTTGTTCATTTCCTCGCTATTTGTTCTATTTATTTCAAACGTTGGCAACTCTAGCAACGTTAGCAACGCCTTATCAACGTCAGCAACGCTAGCAACGGTAGTATATAGATGTTCAGCTCCTCTTGCTTTGTTACATCGTAATTGTAGGCGAGAAGCTACATTTAATAGTCTGCGATATGCGGCGCATGAAGAGAAGAGAAGGGTGTTCTTCTCCATGTACTCGAGTGTGAGCCAAGAGCGACCGACACTTCCGACCGTTAGTAGACCCCGTTTCTATTTCTTGGTCGTTTCTTCAGTTCCCCTGCTATCCCCATCGTATTCTACCATCTCTGCTTCTCGCTTATTTCCTCCTCCTCCCCTCTCCCCCGGCCATTATCGCCCTACACACCTGACCAACTGCTCTTTGTTTTAGTTCTCGTCGCGTCGCTTTATGCGATTCGTTTTTCTATTTTATTTTAATCTTAGTTTTCATTGTGATATACGTTCGTTCTGTTCCTCTTCGGGTCATAGACACGTGCTTATTTCTCTACATTTCACCTCGGAGCATTACGCAGTTATGTTGTCCACAACATTTGTATAATAAATAACATTCAGCGAATTACATTCAGTTATACTACATACGTTCACAAACCCTTCTGTTCCACTCAATCTCTAACATTTATCCAAATCGATTACGAATGATGGATGGCAGCACAGTGCTTCATTTTTCCCTCCCTTTCCCTCCCATTCCGTCAATATTCACTCACACTAATGCATGCACTCATGACCGTTGCATCGCGTATCGCTCTATTTGAGACACTGAAAATATCTGCTACTGAGGTCTATATAAATCTACATTCACTTTTGTGAGAAATTTATAAAAAAAGGAGATATTCCCAATACGGGAATTGAACCCGTGTCTGTGCAGTGAGAGTGCACTATCCTAGAGCAATAC
>JAWNMU010000415.1:0-31925 GCA_035043665.1 Drosophila quasianomalipes
AGGATACAAAGGAGCTATATCCGCGAGCCCAGTATTTATTAAATATGTCGCTCTCACATACTAAAATAATTTATCTAAATAATCAATGATTTGCATTTCACTGACTGCTAATGGAAAGGGCTGAAGGCCTCACAAAATGGTACCAGTTGATTTTTAATTGCAGAGATCAGCCTATTAATACTTTTTACATTACAACAAATTGTATCTTAGAGCTGATATAGAGTCATGTCATATTCTATATCATTAATATGTCTTGATTTTGTTTGAATTTATTGACAAATGGCATTTTCAAATTGTGAAAAAGGTTTTGTATGATTTATTTATGCCCTTCACCAAATTAGCTAATTTTTATGCGTATCACGTTCCCAATCTGTAGCAATTAATGGTGTACACATTTTTTTACTGAAATAGTAAAAAGGCTTAATGGTTGAAAACTAATGCAACAGGCAGAATATGAAAGTATCTCTCCCATCTGTATATCACAACATGTATATCAGTGAGCAGCTACAACTAATAATTCTCCTTATAGCTACATTTGAAGTCTGTGTTACTTATACAGAAAGACGTCATAGCTAGACTGGCTTCAGATATCCCAGTTCAGAGAGCTTGGACTAGAGTGCCATTGTCTCATTCAAAAAAAAAAAAAAAAAAAAAAAAAAAAAATTGCAATCAAAATCTGTGATCAATAATTGTCCACTTGGTCACACTCTTAAGCAACATTTTTTTTTTAACTTTGCTTTTTATATTATTTTATTATTATTTTTTACAGCACTTAAATTTAAAATGTGTCTGGCATCTACTAGACTTTTTACGAAGTTATCAAAGTACAGTACTTTTGTTAAACAACCTACAACTATCGAAAAGATCATGTACATTGCCAGTTTTGTTATTTTCATTGTTACTGCCCTTGCTATTTCACTCACACATTATTAACAGAATTTAATTACCATATCGCATAAGAGTCAGCACGAAATGAATTTATTTTAATGATTTATAACATCACTATATATAATAACCATGTTTGCATAATAAGCAAACAATTTGCTTGCATAACACATTTATCTACAATGGCATAGAAATGAAAAGCATCACCGCATCCGCTTTTTGCTTATTTGCTTTTTTTATAATTTTTTATAATACTATTTACTCTTTTATACTATTTACTTGTCTGAATTGTTTCACGTGATGATTTCTCTGTTAGAATATTTACATTCTTTGCAGACCGCCGCATTTAAAAACATGGATTTTATGGAAAGTAGAGCAATCTTTGGTGATCACAAAAAAATGCATTCCAGAGAGAATTTTGTTGTTTGCTTTATTTCGTGGTTAAACTTATTAAATTGAAGTCATTTCAAGAGAGTTAAAAAAATAAAAACAGATTTAAAAAAATTGTTTAAAAAATTTGATGATTACAATGGATATGTAATTGGCCAACTGCATTATACTCAACTGCAATTTACACATTGAACTAATATTTTGTGTGCTGGTAAGTTCCATAAAGATAACATTAATGAGCTTATGTGATTTCCATAACTTGACTACGCTTCTACTAAAATTTACAAACTTTAGGACAGCCAATAAAGAAAATGTGTAAAAGCTTTTGTTGCTTTACAAAAAAATATTTTTATATTTATTTTTCTAATATCGCCTTTCCACTTTATAGTTATCACTTTAAGGGCATAACATCTTCACGATTGCATATCAAGTTACGGGTATTAATGTACATACGAACTGTGTTTTCTTTTTGAAACTTTTCAATCTATTTTTTAAATGTATATGAAGGAAGACTCTAAAAAAGTATAAGAAATAAAAAAATTGTATCGAACTAAATGTATAGATTTTGTTCATTATTTAACATATTAATGATTTACAAAAATTAAACAAACACATCACTTTTCGTCCTGAAATTTTTTATCAGAAAAAACAAAAGAAGTAATATCTTCAATACTTGCATCTAAGCAATTATTTAAGATATATAAATAATGATGTTATAATTATCTATTTAAGATAAGATTATTTTATAAGTTTAATATTCTGAAGCGTTACCTTTATTAGAAACGTCTAGGATTGTATCAACCAAGTCGTGACAGTGCTTTAGAGCAATTGCGCTCCAAGTACCCTGACATATTTGATTTTTTTACTGTGTGTGCTTAGCGTTCTTTAGTCTTATTAAGACCCTTATTATGCATTCTAAAGTATTCGCGATGCTACATTATCGAAAAAATATTAACTTATATATGTTGGTCCATCATGCTTTTGGTCGAATGTTTTGGCCTTCTAACATAATCTCAGAAATAAGCCCATACCATTATGGTTGACCCCTCAAATTTTAATGTCTTTTGTTGTGTATTTTAATGTATACCTTAAAGTCATATGGCTATTCCACTAAACCTAACAACTGTACCTAGATTCAACCATAAAATATTTCTCCACAGTGTTCCAAGAATTATAGGATAAAGCAGTGCTACCCTTTAGGCATAGCTTGAATACTAAATACTAATATTTAAAATCATATTTGTAAAAATTCAAAACTAATTGTTTGTTCTTTTGATCAGTCAGAAAAAGTGCATAAAATCATTTGTATTCCACAATTTAATGTTAGAGACACCAAATTTGATAACTAGAAACCGCCCTTAATATTGGTAAGAACATTTCTGGACCAATCACCCTAAATTACTTAAAATGTGAAGGGAACATAAATCATTTTTCAATGATAAAGGCCCACAATTCGATACCTCCTCGAACTTTGTGTTCATGGGAAATTAAGTGTATAGTAAATAAATATGTTCTTTACTACAAAATTGAATGTGTGTATACAGATAGAAAGATTCAAATGTATTCAATTTTTTTTTTTTTTTTTTTTTTTTTTCCAATAAAAAAGAATATCATGGAACAATGTGAAGAATGTGTAAATGTAATTGCGTGGCGCCCATGTAAACGTTATAGCTATTGATTGGGAAGCCGTCCACGAAGTTTTCCTTTGTTAATTTCTGGTGGATCCAGGACGCTCCACATTTGCTCGCTAGCTGTTAATCTGCACTCGTGGCCCACGATGGCGTGGCTGAAATGCAGGAATGCTGGAATCGTCTTAGCTTGGTTTAGATGAAGAGGTCTGGCCTGTTAACAAGCAAGTTCACTGGAGGTATTCTTTATGTTGTTGAGTAGTTTGCCAGGTGGTACTACTCTACCCAATACGCGACGTATTTATAAAAAAATAAGTCTAAACTATTCAAGATATGTTAATGAATATGAATCTATTTTAAAACATTTAAGACTTAAGTTATATTTATAAAACAATGATAAGCTTAAGATCACGTCGACTGGTGATCTTGAATGTCATGTGGCCATAAATTTTGTAGGGTCGTCCTAATTGGGGGGGGGGGGGGGTTGATAACGTTTCTTGTTCCATTTATAGTTATAAAACCGAGAAATATAATTACCTTCAGAGGCTTTAAGATTATTCCCATGTGTTAAGAACAGAGGCCACTAGCTCACATTAAATGTTGAATCACTGAAAAAGCGCTTCATTAAAAAAAACAGAATTTCAAAGGTACTCGCTTTTGAAAGTAAGTATACCACCAATACTATCAGTATTTTCCAAAATATCAATCGGTCGAAAATCATAGAAATTAATAATTAAATTTCAATGAACACAGCTGTACTCCTTTTGGCAAGGGTATATACTCTTTATATTTATCTTTGTCTCTGCTAGAAACAAATAAGTATTGACGATTTACTTCCAATTAATTGCTTCTTATCAAAAAATTGCAAAGTATGATGTAAGGGCGATGCAATAGAATGGAACCACCTCAACATCGAAATTATCTGAAATCCTTATCAAGTACAGTGAACTTTATATAGTAGCATAAAGTGCGAAAGTGTTTTCCAAGTCTTAATCAACAAACTTTTCATTCGAAATTTAATAAAAGTAAATCTAATCACTCAATTAGTCGAATGTCAGAATCAGAAATGGTGTGGAGGGTGACTATGAATATATCTGAAATAATTAAAAATTTGCTACGATAGTCCGATTATATTCGGAGCTATTCTTCGATCGGATTGTGGACTAGGAGTCATTCAATGAGCCATAACAAAAAAATTTAATTGTATTACGGCCAGACCAGAAATCAATATTCTTCACGTATAGTGACATTGTAATCACAAAAGCACATTTCAATAGGACTTTTCAAACCATTCTTATATTTTGTATAATTATTTTTTAATATAGTAATTTTTTTGTTATTCGTCCATAATGGGACGAATATAGTATTAAATTGATAATCTGCTTACTCGAAATACCATCTTATCTCATATAGTGTTTGCAAGGGTACACCACGAAGATAATTCTCATTGCTAATTTTTGAATAAAAAACCAATAAATGTAGCCATTCCCCTGAAGTCGGGCATGATAAAGACAACTCCTTAATGTTAGGACTTGACTGCAGCTGAATCACGCGCCTTTTCGAACCTTCTTGAACTCACACCTAAAGCTCTGTACATAGGAAAATGAGCCCAGTGTTAGAATCAGATAATGGCCTTGATAGTACTCTGAACACCCTAGTTGTTTTGTTCCACAAGTGTACTAAGATTGCAATTTAGTTCAATAAACTTTTATGCTTAAATATAATTTTATTGCAAAATTAAAAGTGTGATACACATAGAAAGATACAAAATTTAAATTTTAGATTTGAAAAAATTTAAATTTATTTGAATCCATTGGGGAGATTAGGTACACTGGTGAACCAGTTGGGCCACTCGTTGCTTGGATGCGAGCAATGCAGGACTGCAACTGTAGCACTGATTGAATTCAAGTCGGAACAATGAGAAGCTTGGGGAATAATGGTGGCACCCTGTGCTGCTCCGGCCCCAACTGGATGCCATGGATCTAATCCTCCATGAGTCATGTAAACGTTCTCGACATTAGGGTTCACACCTCCGTACACCTTGTTTGTTTCGCTTATATGCTCTTCGATTTTAGCTGCAGTGTATTCTGATCCAAAGACATCTTCACAAGTGTCGGTGTACAGGGTGGCTGGGAAAGATGAGCCGAATGGTTGATTCTTGCTACCAGAGGATTGGAACCAGCCGAATTCGTTGCAAGTTTGAAAGAACCAGCCGAGATCAGCTAAAGAAACAGTTATTGGATTTGTGGAACTTAGTATTCATCATCACGGAATAGTGTCACTTACAACCACTTAGCACCATACCACTTGTAATAGTTAACAGCTCCTTTGGCATCCGGTGTCAACGCATCTGGATGGCCGACAAGCACATGAACTTGAGAAGGTGCTGTGGCATCGTCCGTACTAGCGATCGAAGCACTGAGCACATGGCCAAGTCATAGTCGTTTGGCCAGTATTTAAGTAAAAACACATGTAGCTGTATACGGTGGCGTTGCATACTTCATTTTTGGTATCAAGAGCTTCCCAAATGCTGCACTACGTATCGCCACTGATCTTGTTGGTCATTCATCGAAATTATCGCAAAGGTTTAAGAGCTTCTTGGCCTCAGCATTCTGACCGTTTTCAAACAAATCCTCATAATAGGAGGTGGCATTATCGATGATGTTGTAACAATAATCTCCTCCGAGCTCCCTGTACGCTTGGCCAACAACTTTCATATAAGCTGCAAAGTAAGCGATAGAAAACATTATTATGATAGCATATTTGAGACTGGTTACTCACCTTTAAAGTCCACTTTAGCCTTCAAAGGAGCACTGGACGCCCAGCTGCCCACAATTACGTCGGGGTACAATTTCTTAAGCCAAACCGCCATGGTCGCCGAGTAGGAACAACCTTGCACAACCACCTTAGAGTTTTTATATTTTTCCTCCTCCTTAAGAACATTAATTACATTAACAACATCGGCTAAAGCTTGTTCCACACTTTGGTACTTCAGGTTCGCAGTTGACAGGGGTCTGTTGGTATAATCAAGGAATGGATCAAATTTAACTGGTGTATTAGGATCTAAATCATTTACTTAATGGGAATGCTTTGGCCAAAGAATCGATGTTCCGTGTAGACCAATGATCCATTGTGCTCGCTAGCGATGTCCACCCAATGTCCTGCTGTTATAGGACTGGGCTCAATCGCCCATTCACCGCCGAGGTAAATAAAGATTGGGGACCCATCTACGAAGTGGTCCTCATTGATCAATACACGCTAAAATCAAAGGTCACTGTGGTCAAAGTGGTCAGAAATTGCATAATCACATCTTACTTCATCCCAGACTTCCTCATTGTCTTCGTCAAAGTTGTCCAGTTTCTGACTGATCCAGCGAGTCTCCACATTTGCTCGCTTGCTGATAAGCTGCATTGGTGGCCCACGGTGAAGCTCCTTCAGCGTTCGCACAGATGCAGGAATCCTTGAATCATCTGAGCTTAGTTTAGCTGAAGAGGCCAGAGGAGCGAGCAGTGCAATTACTTTCTAGACGTTCTCATTTTTTGGCTAGTTCGCAAGCTTTGGTGAATGGTGTCCTACTCCAAGATGTCAGCTTATTTGCGCAGTACCGTTCAAGGTGCTATTGTACATAATCGTTAATGAATACATGAATCTTAAATAGTTCAATTACATGCCTATCGAGAACCTACATAAGCTTAATTGGTTAGACTTGCCAGTGATACGTAATATATTGAAAAGTTGATAACGGTTTCATGTTCTGCTGGGACAATCGATGTTGTAACAAATGTCTGAAATATTTTGCATAACGAACTCAATGATGCCACCATGAATTCATTTGCAAAATTAGCTGGTGTATCAAAGTGAGTATCCACTATGATTGGCACGTAGTCGTATGGATCTGGTTCAGCGTAAAACTCCGTTTGTAATGGTCGAAGCGTGATTGTTTTTTTAATTTATAGGGAACTACGATATTGGTTACACGTTCCACCATATCACGTTTAGTTCGGGCATATTTGAATTCTGCACCAGGTGCTGTTTTTTTCATTGGATTGTAACTTTTAATAAAACTGATGAGAACTTTACAATCGTATAGCTCTGCAGCAACGCTCTAATGCCAATGGAACATATTCACCAGTTATCACTTTTTAAGATTACCAATATTACTTGAAAGGGTCCTTAATAAATTGAAGTGTATGTTTATATTCACAAGCCCGAATGTAAAATCATCGGTATGCACCAATAGTCGCAATAAATTATTATATATTTATATATATATCTATTTTTGCAAGGCGCATTCATAGATATCAGGTGCTGCGGAATGCACTACACATGTTTCTGCTCGCTTCAATTACCACGCTGCTCGCCTGATTGATGAACAAGGTCTATATTCTAAAATCTAAGCGCCATATTTTGCAAATTCTAACTCTTTGGTTTTTGGTTGATACTTGGGAAAACGGAGGAACACTGATTACGAAAACTACCAATACAAATTTTTAATCTCTACCTCTTCGTAGCATATATACACAAATATTCTGACATGATCGGAAATATATATACTTAATGGGGTCGGAGATGACTCTATTCTGCCGGTTACAGACGATTTTGTCCTTTTCACACATTTTCAATGGATTCATACGTAGACATGCTAAATTAAATATCAATTAGAGCACCTGAACTTGATTCAACTGAGTTGCTCGTTTGTTTAGTTAAAAAAAAAAAACTATACGCGGTCATCTCACGAAGTACT
Source organism: Drosophila quasianomalipes (assembly GCA_035043665.1). Taxonomy (NCBI): domain Eukaryota; kingdom Metazoa; phylum Arthropoda; class Insecta; order Diptera; family Drosophilidae; genus Drosophila; species Drosophila quasianomalipes. The sequence goes on from JAWNMU010000415.1 coordinate 7,648, forward strand.
GACTATGATGTGTACTCCAGGTAGACCATTGTGCTTGCGTGCGATGTTCACCCAAAGTCATGATGTTATCGGGTAGTCACACATTCACCCCCAAAGTAAATGAAGATTGGATTGCACAAATGCAGGAATCCCTTCAACTAGAATAGCTAGTAAGCTTGTGAATGGCTTCCCGACATAATACACGGCGAATTTATAAAAAAAAAATTCGGACAGGTGATGTTAAAGATAAGTACCAAATAAAAAGTGAAAATATTAAGTTTTTAATTTTAAATAATATTTTCATTAGTTCAAGTAGCTTATAGGTCACGTTGGTCTGCATTTGAGAAAGAATCGTAAATTTATTGTCATGGTCTTTGGACTATTTCGCAATCGATTGATTTTTAAATCATATCAGTACAGAGATACGAAAATCTCAAAATGGTACTCCAGAAAACCAGTTCCTTCGGTGAAATCCTGTAAGTCAATAGAGGTGGGTGGGACCAAATTGATATGTTTTAACGTACAATATAATTGCAGCCACATTATTTTCAGATATTAAGTTATTTATTTATTTGTATGACTAATTTATTCTTAAAGAAAGAGGATGACAAAAATATAAATATTCCAGATCAGAATTTTTCTTGATGATGAAGAACTATCACCAGCTCAATTTATATAACGATAAAAGTGTTAATTCTGTTGTAAATTATTAATGTTTTTACACTAAACGTTCGCATCTCCCAAAAATATTTTATAATGGTTCTTCTTCTTAAATTGTTATGATGCATTGTAATGCAAGTTCTGTTAGATTTTTTTTCCAAGATTTTTGCATGCTTGTTGTTTTTGTGTTAATTTGCCTACGAAATCAAGAAATGGTTGGATTGGTTTTAAAAAAATGAAGTCAAAGCCAGCATTAACGAAGGCACACTAAATAGCCAGATACAATTTTGCAAAAAGAACACATGTCCTGGACCCTGAAGTGGCAAAATGTAGTATTTTCTGAGGAGAAAAAATGTAATCTCGATTGTCCACACGGTTTAAGGATTACTGGCACAATTTAAAGAAGTTTGAGAGATTTTTCCCATTCGAAGCTGTAATTGTGCTTCACTCATGACTGCATTCAGTCATCTCAACGCTGCACTCAGTCATCTCAACAGAACCCCGATATGTAAAATTTCTGACCTATGAATTCGGATGGTTATATAAACCTGCTGGCCTAAGTTTTGGTGAACTTTATATGGTATCGACCAGACAATGCATTATTCCAGCAAAATAATGCTCCAATACATGTTTCACGTGCCTGTCATGGGTGGTTTCGGGAAAGGAATTTTATGTTGTGATGTTTCTATATATTATATTAGTTTGAAAAGCACTGCCTTTAATCGAAGTCCGCCCCTTAACTTCCGTCCTTTTTTTAAAAAAATATTCTGTGAATGTTACTAATTTAATTCCTTTTTATTCAACATATATTTAAAATAGGTAGCTATTGTCGAGCAAATCTAAATTTTAAAACTTTTATTTTCAATATGATGGAAAAATCAAGACCCTTGATTTTTTCTTATAATATTAAAAATAAAATTTTTAAAATTTGAAATTAAGTGAAATTTTGATATTCAAGATGTTTATGCTTATATGTTCTTTATTTCAAATTTAATAAACGAAAAGATACAAGTAATAGAAAGTTGAAATAAAAAAAATAATTTGTACTCCATTGGGAGATTAGGCAAGCCATTCGCGAACCAGTTGGGCCACTCGTTGCTTGGATGCGAGCAATGCAGGACTGTCCGTGGCACTGATTGAATTCAAGTCGGAACAATGAGAAGCTTGGGGAATAATGGTGGCACCCTGTGCTGCTCCGGCCCCAACTGGATGCCATGGATCTAATCCTCCATGAGTCATGTAAACGTTCTCGACATTAGGGTTCACACCTCCGTACACCTTGTTTGTTTCGCTTATATGCTCTTCGATTTTAGCTGCAGTGTATTCTGATCCAAAGACATCTTCACAAGTGTCGGTGTACAGGGTGGCTGGGAAAGATGAGCCGAATGGTTGATTCTTGCTACCAGAGGATTGGAACCAGCCGAATTCGTTGCAAGTTTGAAAGAACCAGCCGAGATCAGCTAAAGAAACAGTTATTTGATTTGTGGAACTTAGTATTCATCATTCATTTAACAAGGTGTCACTTACAACCATCATAGTTATCCATGGCCCACTTGTAATAGTTAACAGCTCCTTTATATCCGATGTCAACGCATTCTGGATAGTCGAGACGCCATTGTATGAACTTAGATAGTGCTGTGGCATCGTCCGTACTAAAGGATCGAAGCACTGAGCAATATTTGGCCAAGTCATAGTTTGCCGGGCTGTATTGAAGTAAAAACACATGTAGCTTTCGTATATTGAAGGCGTTGCATAATTACTTTTGGTACTGGGCGAGGCCTCCCAAAATGTTTGCAATTGTGCTAAAAATTTGCCACTGATCTTGTTGGTCATTCTCATCGAAATTATCGCAAAGGTTTAAGAGCTTCTTGGCCTCAGCATTCTGACCGTTTTCAAACAAATCCTCATAATAGGAGGTGGCATTATCGATGATGTTGTAACAATAATCTCCTCCGAGCTCCCTGTACGCTTGGCCAACAACTTTCATATAAGCTGCAAAGTAAGCGATAGAAAACATTATTATGATAGCATATTTGAGACTGGTTACTCACCTTTAAAGTCCACTTTAGCCTTCAAAGGAGCACTGGACGCCCAGCTGCCCACAATTACGTCGGGGTACAATTTCTTAAGCCAAACCGCCATGGTCGCCGAGTAGGAACAACCTTGCACAACCACCTTAGAGTTTTTATATTTTTCCTCCTCCTTAAGAACATTAATTACATTAACAACATCGGCTAAAGCTTGTTCCACACTTTGGTACTTCAGGTTCGCAGTTGACAGGGGTCTGTTGGTATAATCAAGGAATGGATCAAATTTAACTGGTGTATTAGGATCTAAATCATTTACTTAATGGGAATGCTTTGGCCAAAGAATCGATGTTCCGTGTAGACCAATGATCCATTGTGCTCGCTAGCGATGTCCACCCAATGTCCTGCTGTTATAGGACTGGGCTCAATCGCCCATTCACCGCCGAGGTAAATGAAGATTGGGGACCCATCTACGAAGTGGTCCTCATTGATCAATACACGCTAAAATCAAAGGTCACTGTGGTCAAAGTGGTCAGAAATTGCATAATCACATCTTACTTCATCCCAGACTTCCTCATTGTCTTCGTCAAAGTTGTCCAGTTTCTGACTGATCCAGCGAGTCTCCACATTTGCTCGCTTGCTGATAAGCTGCATTGGTGGCCCACGGTGAAGCTCCTTCAGCGTTCGCACAGATGCAGGAATCCTTGAATCATCTGAGCTTAGTTTAGCTGAAGAGGCCAGAGGAGCGAGCAGTGCAATTACTACTAGGATGTGCCTCATCTTTTTGGCTAGTTCGCAAGTTTGCGAATGGTTTCCTACCCCAATATGCGACGTATTTATACAAAAATTGGTGTGAAGAGACTGTTATTACTGTTATTGTAATTAGATAAGTGCCAATTAAAAAGCAAATATTTACAAGCTGTGTTGTCTTAAGCTATCTTTTTATAAGACTGATAAGTTCAAGTAGTTTCTAGATCACGTTGACTCCCGTTTGTAAATAGATCCCGTCATAAATCAAGGTGTTTGGACAATTTCGCAATCGGAGGATTTATTCATTGCCAAGTAATATGTCTATACTCAGTAAATAATTATATCTTGAACCCATTAAAAATGGGGAGACGGGTATAATGAGCTTGTGCATAAGCAGGTAACATGCAGAAGAAAGCATCTCCGATGCCATTAAGTATATATTATTGTTCACCATGTGTATCCAATCAAGTTATGCATGTGTATCCGTCTATCTGTTTGTCTGAATGAACACCAGCCACAGGGCAATACGAGCTATAGATTTAAAAATAAAATTATGTTATTATGTTATCATCCGGTTTCATTGAAGTTATAGAATAATAATTCAAATATTCTGTACATTTTTGAGGTTGTGTGCTTCTGGCTAAACCATTTAAATGTATTACTTATTCTTTAACAATTTGAGGGACATGAGAGGCATCTCTTCAGATTATTAGAACAGTGAATAAATGTCAAGATCCAAACGTGATCCATTCAGACGCTTACGAAATCTACTAACTGATAGAAATGTGTTATAAAGGGGAATAAACGTTCTGTATGCTTGGTTTGGATACAGTGTACCTATTGAATAAAAGATTTTTCTCTTATTAATAGACTAGTTTTAATCGTCTTCTAGGACCACATTCAACCCTTAATCTACCCAACTAAACTTCTACATCGGCTCACTCCCTTAGATATTTCAAAACTTGTTGTATATATATGTAAGCAACCTACTCTTCTCACACCAATTTAACACTTTTCATTCACTTTATTTCCAAATAAATTAATATCTGCCATCAAAGTTAAAGTAATAAGAGCTCCAATAAACTTTCCACCTAGCAATTAATATTAATAAGCAAAGATTACTGGTAGCGTCCCTTAAGGATCGTTAGACATTGTTTTGATTTTGTCTGTATTGGACTCAGAATCGGCCATTTCAGATCTGGTTTTGTCAACATTTAATTTGATATCTGTGTCTGTGCATACAATTTTTAATAATGACAGCAAATATGCATGGCTGGCGATGTTGGCGATTATTCGAAAATTCTGCTGCCAGATACGTGTTAGCACCTGCTCTCCCAGAGCGTTGAGGCAACGCTCCTGCTAGAGACAATTGGCTCGTGTGCAAACACCCAAACTAACATATCTGGAAACGTGTTGGCGAATAAATTTTAATGGAAAGCTCCTTGCTCCTTACCGTGGCGATCAATGGATATCATTACAAGGCACAGTGGGAAAACCTTTGTGCGCAGTTTGGACCCTTCAACACTCCTCAGCCCGAAATTCTCATAGTAAAGTTTCATAAGATTAATTATACTCCGCACCTATTGACCTATCTTTATTTGTTTTTATCTTAGCTTTTAACTGCATTAAAAATGCAGCTGCAGCTATAAATTGTCGTCTAATTATAGAAGAAGATAATTTAACGAAATTTAAATAATCTTCTTCTATAATTAGACGACAATTTATAGCTGCAGCTGCATTTTTAATGCAGTTAAAAGCTAAGATAAAAACAAATAAAGATAGGTCAATAGGTGCGGAGTATAATTAATCTTATGAAACTTTACTATGAGAATTTCGGGCTGAGGAGTGTTGAAGGGTCCAAACTGCGCACAAAGGTTTTCCCACTGTGCCTTGTAATGATATCCATTGATCGCCACGGTAAGGAGCAAGGAGCTTTCCATTAAAATTTATTCGCCAACACGTTTCCAGATATGTTAGTTTGGGTGCTCTGGGAGAGCAGGTGCTAACACGTATCTGGCAGCAGAATTTTCGAATTCGCCAACATCCGCCAGCCGTACGCATTTGCTGTCTATTAAAAATTGTATGCACAATTTGTAGATGTGTATTCTGAATCCAATACGAGACGGAAATCAAAAAACAATGTCTAACGATCACTGGGGACGCTACCAGTAATCATGCTTATTAATATTAATTGCTAGGTGGAAAGTTTATTGGAGCTCTTATTACTTTAACTTTGATGGCAGATATTAATTTATTTGGAAACGTGAAAAGTGTTAAATTTGTGTGAGAAGAGTAGGTTTGCTTACATATATATACAACAAGTTTTGAAATATCTAAGGAGTGAGCCGATGTAGAGAAATTTAATTGGAGTAGACAGAATGTGGTGAAGACGATTAAAACTAGTCTAACAATAAGAGAAAAATCTTTATTCAATAGGTACACTGTATCCAAACCAAGCATACAGAACGTTTATTCAACATCTGCTCAGCGTTTATCACGAGAATTAGGAAACCCCTTTGTACATTTCATCAGTTAGCGTAAGCTTCTGGGCGTTTGGACCTCTTGAAATTTATTCACTGTTCTAATTCTGAAGAGATATAAAATCATGTCACCAAATTGTTAAGACCAAAAGTAATACATTTAATAGTTTGAGAAGCACTCAAAACGAAATAATTATGAATCTTCCGTCGGATGAAAACAGAATGAACATAATAGCACTCGTATCTGCGTGTCCATGAACAAGACAGTACACAGGCATAACTTGATTGGTTACGCATGGTGAACAATAATATATACTTAATGGCATCGGAGATGCTTTCTTCTGCATGTTACCTGCTTATGCACAAGCTCATTATACCCGTCTCCCCATTTTTAATGGGTTCAAGAGTATAATTATTTACTGAGTATAGACATATTACTTGGCAATGAATAAATCCTCCGATTGCGAAATTGTCCAAACACCTTGATTTACGACGGGATCTATTTACAAACGGGAGTCAACGTGATCTAGAAACTACTTGAACTTATCAGTCTTATAAAAAGATAACTTAAGACAACACAGCTTGTAAATATTTGCTTTTTAATTGGCACTTATCTAATTACAATAACAGTAATAACAGTCTCTTCACACCAATTTTTGTATAAATACGTCGCATATTGGGGTAGGAAACCATTCGCAAACTTGCGAACTAGCCAAAAAGATGAGGCACATCCTAGTAGTAATTGCACTGCTCGCTCCTCTGGCCTCTTCAGCTAAACTAAGCTCAGATGATTCAAGGATTCCTGCATCTGTGCGAACGCTGAAGGAGCTTCACCGTGGGCCACCAATGCAGCTTATTAGCAAGCGAGCAAATGTGGAGACTCGCTGGATCAGTCAGAAACTGGACAACTTTGACGAAGACAATGAGGAAGTCTGGGATGAAGTAAGATGTGATTATGCAATTTCTGACCACTTTGACCACAGTGACCTTTGATTTTAGCGTGTATTGATCAATGAGGACCACTTCGTAGATGGGTCCCCAATCTTTATTTACCTCGGCGGTGAATGGGCGATTGAGCCCAGTCCTATAACAGCAGGACATTGGGTGGACATCGCTAGCGAGCACAATGGATCATTGGTCTACACGGAACATCGATTCTTTGGCCAAAGCATTCCCATTAAGTAAATGATTTAGATCCTAATACACCAGTTAAATTTGATCCATTCCTTGATTATACCAACAGACCCCTGTCAACTGCGAACCTGAAGTACCAAAGTGTGGAACAAGCTTTAGCCGATGTTGTTAATGTAATTAATGTTCTTAAGGAGGAGGAAAAATATAAAAACTCTAAGGTGGTTGTGCAAGGTTGTTCCTACTCGGCGACCATGGCGGTTTGGCTTAAGAAATTGTACCCCGACGTAATTGTGGGCAGCTGGGCGTCCAGTGCTCCTTTGAAGGCTAAAGTGGACTTTAAAGGTGAGTAACCAGTCTCAAATATGCTATCATAATAATGTTTTCTATCGCTTACTTTGCAGCTTATATGAAAGTTGTTGGCCAAGCGTACAGGGAGCTCGGAGGAGATTATTGTTACAACATCATCGATAATGCCACCTCCTATTATGAGGATTTGTTTGAAAACGGTCAGAATGCTGAGGCCAAGAAGCTCTTAAACCTTTGCGATAATTTCGATGAGAATGACCAACAAGATCAGTGGCAAATTTTTAGCACAATTGCAAACATTTTGGGAGGCCTCGCCCAGTACCAAAAGTAATTATGCAACGCCTTCAATATGCGAAAGCTACATGTGTTTTTACTTCAATACAGCCCGGCAAACTATGACTTGGCCAAATATTGCTCAGTGCTTCGATCCTTTAGTACGGACGATGCCACAGCACTATCTAAGTTCATACAATGGCGTCTCGACTATCCAGAATGCGTTGACATCGGATATAAAGGAGCTGTTAACTATTACAAGTGGGCCATGGATAACTATGATGGTTGTAAGTGACACCTTGTTAAATGAATGATGAATACTAAGTTCCACAAATCAAATAACTGTTTCTTTAGCTGATCTCGGCTGGTTCTTTCAAACTTGCAACGAATTCGGCTGGTTCCAATCCTCTGGTAGCAAGAATCAACCATTCGGCTCATCTTTCCCAGCCACCCTGTACACCGACACTTGTGAAGATGTCTTTGGATCAGAATACACTGCAGCTAAAATCGAAGAGCATATAAGCGAAACAAACAAGGTGTACGGAGGTGTGAACCCTAATGTCGAGAACGTTTACATGACTCATGGAGGATTAGATCCATGGCATCCAGTTGGGGCCGGAGCAGCACAGGGTGCCACCATTATTCCCCAAGCTTCTCATTGTTCCGACTTGAATTCAATCAGTGCCACGGACAGTCCTGCATTGCTCGCATCAAGCAACGAGTGGCCAACTGGTTCGCAGTGGCTGCCTAATCTCCCAATGGAGTACAAATTATTTTTTATTTCAACTTTCTATTACTTGTATCTTTTCGTTTATTAAATTTGAAATAAAGAACATATAAACATAAACATCTTGAATATCAAAATTTCACTTAATTTCAAATTTTAAAAATTTTATTTTTAATATTATAAGAAAAAATCAAGGGTCTTGATTTTTCCATCATATTGAAAATAAAAGTTTTAAAATTTAGATTTAGCTCGACAATAGCTACCTATTTTAGAATATATGTTGAATAAAAAAGGAACGTTCAAGATTAGTAACATTCACAGAATATTTGTTTTTAAAAAAAGGACGGAAGTTAAGGGGCGGACTTCGATTAAAGGCAGTGCTTTTCAAACTAATATAATATATAGAAACATCACAACATAAAATTCCTTTCCCGAAACCACCCATGACAGGCACGTGAAACATGTATTGGAGCATTATTTTGCTGGAATAATGCATTGTCTGGTCGATACCATATAAAGTTCACCAAAACTTAGGCCAGCAGGTTTATATAACCATCCGAATTCATAGGTCAGAAATTTTACATATCGGGGTTCTGTTGAGATGACTGAGTGCAGCGTTGAGATGACTGAATGCAGTCATGAGTGAAGCACAATTACAGCTTCGAATGGGAAAAATCTCTCAAACTTCTTTAAATTGTGCCAGTAATCCTTAAACCGTGTGGACAATCGATTTTGCCACTTCAGGGTCCAGGACATGTGTTCTTTTTGCAAAATTTTATCTGGCTATTTAGTGTGCCTTCGTTAATGCTGGCTTTGACTTCATTTTTTTAAAACCAATCCAACCATTTCTTGATTTCGTAGGCAAATTAACACAAAAACAACAAGCATGCAAAAATCTTGGAAAAAAAATCTAACAGAACTTGCATTACAATGCATCATAACAATTTAAGAAGAAGAACCATTATAAAATATTTTTAGGAGATGCGAACGTTTAGTGTAAAAACATTAATAATTTACAACAGAATTAACACTTTTATCGTTATATAAATTGAGCTGGTGATAGTTCTTCATCATCAAGAAAAATTCTGATCTGGAATATTTATATTTTTGTCATCCTCTTTCTTTAAGAATAAATTAGTCATACAAATAAATAAATAACTTAATATCTGAAAATAATGTGGCTGCAATTATATTGTACGTTAAAACATATCAATTTGGTCCCACCCACCTCTATTGACTTACAGGATTTCACCGAAGGAACTGGTTTTCTGGAGTACCATTTTGAGATTTTCGTATCTCTGTACTGATATGATTTAAAAATCAATCGATTGCGAAATAGTCCAAAGACCATGACAATAAATTTACGATTCTTTCTCAAATGCAGACCAACGTGACCTATAAGCTACTTGAACTAATGAAAATATTATTTAAAATTAAAAACTTAATATTTTTCACTTTTTATTTGGTACTTATCTTTAACATCACCTGTCCGAATTTTTTTTTTATAAATTCGCCGTGTATTATGTCGGGAAGCCATTCACAAGTTATTCACTAGTTGAAGGGATTCCTGCATTTGTGCAATCAATCTTCATTTACTTTGGGGGTGAATGTGTGACTTACCCGATAACATCATGACTTTGGGTGAACATCGCACGCAAGCACAATGGTCTACCCGGAATACATCATAGTCAGTACTTATTAGATGACTGCAGAAGTTTTTTTTAACTAAACAAACGAGCAACTGAAGGAATGAAGTTCAGGTGCTCTAATTGATATTTAATTTGTATTATACAATGAATCCATTGAAAATGTGTGAAAAGGATAAAATGTGTAACAGGCAGAATAAGTCATCTCCGACCCCATTAAGTATATATATTTCCGATCATGTCAGAATATTTGTGTATATATGCTACAAGAGGTAGAGATTAAAAATTTGTATTGGTAGTTTTCGTAATCAGTGTTCCTCCGTTTTCCCTATATCAACCAAACCAAAGAGTTAGAATTTTTAAAATATAGCGCTTAGATTTTAGAATATACCTTGTTCATCAACTGGCGAGCAGCATGATAATTGAAGCGAGCAGAAACATGTGTAGTGCATTCCGCAGCACCCTGATATCTATGAATGCGCCTTTATACAAAAATAGATATATATATAAATATATAATAATTGTGCAGGCTATTGGTGCATACCGATGATTTTACATTCGGGCTTGTGAATATAAACATACACTTCAATTTTATTAGGACCCTTTCAGTAATATTGGTAATCTTAAAAAGTGATAACCGGTGAGAATATGTTCCATTGGCATTAGAGCATTCCGCTGCCGACTATATACGATTGTAAAGTTCTCATCAGTTTTTATTAAAAATTTTGAAATTAATGAAAAAAACAAGCACCTGATTTTTGAAGTCAAACCTTGAACTAGAAAAACGTGATATGGTGAGACACGTCAACAACCAATATCGTAGTTCCACACCTTTATATGGCTAAAAAAAACAATCTGCTTGGGCTTGACTACCAACCGACAGGTTTTGCTTTGAGAACCAGATCTCTCCCATAGAGCCAAGTGCCAATCATAGTGGATACTCTGCCCAATTACCAACTAATTTGCGATAATTCCTTGGTGGCATCATTGAGTTCTACGTTATGCAAAATGTATTTACAGACATTTATTTTACAACATCAGTTGTCCCAGCAGAACGTAGAGAAACCGTTATCAACTTTTCAATATATATTGTCATATCACTGGCAAGTCTAACCAATTAAACTTATCTTGGGTTTATAAATGAAGCATGTAATTGAACTATTTTAAAGTTATGTCTATTCATTAACAGTTATCTTTAATAGCACTTTGCTCAGACTTAATTTTCCATAAATAAGCCGTGTCTTGGAGTAGGACACCATTCGCAAGCTTGCGAACTAGCCAAAAAGATGAGGCACGTCCTAGTAGTAATTGCACTGCTCGCTCCTCTGGCCTCTTCAGCTAAACTAAGCTCAGATGATTCAAGGATTCCTGCATCTGTGCGAACGCTGAAGGAGCTTCACCGTGGGCCGCCAATGCAGCTTATCAACAGGCGAGCAAATGTGGAGACTCGCTGGATCAGTCAGAAACTGGACAACTTTGACGAAGACAATGAGGAAGTCTGGGATGAAGTAAGATGTGATTATGCAATTTCTGACCACTTTGACCACAGTGACCTTTGATTTTAGCGTGTATTGATCAATGAGGACCACTTCGTAGATGGGTCCCCAATCTTCATTTACCTCGGCGGTGAATGGGCGATTGAGCCCAGTCCTATAACAGCAGGACATTGGGTGGACATCGCTAGCGAGCACAATGGATCATTGGTCTACACGGAACATCGATTCTTTGGCCAAAGCATTCCCATTAAGTAAATGATTTAGATCCTAATACACCAGTTAAATTTGATCCATTCCTTGATTATACCAACAGACCCCTGTCAACTGCGAACCTGAAGTACCAAAGTGTGGAACAAGCTTTAGCCGATGTTGTTAATGTAATTAATGTTCTTAAGGAGGAGGAAAAATATAAAAACTCTAAGGTGGTTGTGCAAGGTTGTTCCTACTCGGCGACCATGGCGGTTTGGCTTAAGAAATTGTACCCCGACGTAATTGTGGGCAGCTGGGCGTCCAGTGCTCCTTTGAAGGCTAAAGTGGACTTTAAAGGTGAGTAACCAGTCTCAAATATGCTATCATAATAATGTTTTCTATCGCTTACTTTGCAGCTTATATGAAAGTTGTTGGCCAAGCGTACAGGGAGCTCGGAGGAGATTATTGTTACAACATCATCGATAATGCCACCTCCTATTATGAGGATTTGTTTGAAAACGGTCAGAATGCTGAGGCCAAGAAGCTCTTAAACCTTTGCGATAATTTCGATGAGAATGACCAACAAGATCAGTGGCAAATTTTTAGCACAATTGCAAACATTTTGGGAGGCCTCGCCCAGTACCAAAAGTAATTATGCAACGCCTTCAATATACGAAAGCTACATGTGTTTTTACTTCAATACAGCCCGGCAAACTATGACTTGGCCAAATATTGCTCAGTGCTTCGATCCTTTAGTACGGACGATGCCACAGCACTATCTAAGTTCATACAATGGCGTCTCGACTATCCAGAATGCGTTGACACCGGATATAAAGGAGCTGTTAACTATTACAAGTGGGCCATGGATAACTATGATGGTTGTAAGTGACACCTTGTTAAATGAATGATGAATACTAAGTTCCACAAATCAAATAACTGTTTCTTTAGCTGATCTCGGCTGGTTCTTTCAAACTTGCAACGAATTCGGCTGGTTCCAATCCTCTGGTAGCAAGAATCAACCATTCGGCTCATCTTTCCCAGCCACCCTGTACACCGACACTTGTGAAGATGTCTTTGGATCAGAATACACTGCAGCTAAAATCGAAGAGCATATAAGCGAAACAAACAAGGTGTACGGAGGTGTGAACCCTAATGTCGAGAACGTTTACATGACTCATGGAGGATTAGATCCATGGCATCCAGTTGGGGCCGGAGCAGCACAGGGTGCCACCATTATTCCCCAAGCTTCTCATTGTTCCGACTTGAATTCAATCAGTGCTACGGACAGTCCTGCATTGCTCGCATCCAAGCAACGAGTGGCCCAACTGGTTCGCGAGTGGCTTGCCTAATCTCCCAATGGATTCAAATAAATTTAAATTTTTTTAAATCTACAAAAATTTAAATTTTTGTATCTTTCTATGTGTATACACTTTTAATTTTGCAATAAAGAACATATTTTAAAGCATAAAAGTTTATTGAACTAAATTGCAATCTTAGGCATTACCACTTGTGGAACAAAACAGCTAGGGTGTTCAGAGCACTATCAAAGGTATTATAATTCTTTACTATGAGCTCATTTTCCTATGTACAGAGCCCCAGGTGTGGTTCAAAGAGGTTTGAAAAGGCGCGTGATTCAGCTGCAGTCAAGTCCTAACATTAAGGAGTTGTCTTTATCATGCCCGACTTCAGGGGAATGGCTACATTTATTGGTTTTTTATTCAAAAATTAGCAATGAGAATTATCTTGGTGGTGTACCCTTGCAAACACTATATAAGATAAGATGGTATTTCAAATTAAGCAGATTATCAATTTAGTACTATATTCGTCCCATTATGGACGAATAATAAAAAAATTACTATATTAAAAAAAAATAATTATACAAAATATAAGAATGGTTGAAAAGTCCTATTGAAATGTGGTTTTTATGAATTACAATATACTGTACAATGAAGAATATTGAGATTCTGGTCTTTTGGCCGTAATACAATTAAATTTTTTTGTTGTAAGTACCATTGAATGACTCCTAAGTCACAATCCGATCGAAGAATAGCTCGATATAATCGGACTATCGTAGCAAATTTTTAATTATTTCTAGATATATTCATAGTCACCCTCCACGCCATTTCTGATAGTTCGACATTCGACAATTGAGTGATTAGATTTACTTTTATTAAATTTCGAATGAAAAGTTTATTGATTAAGACTTATTGCAAACTTACTTTCGCACACTTTATACTACTATATAAAGTTCACTGTACTTGATAAGGATTTCAGATAATTTCGATGTTGAGGTGGTTCCATTCTATTGCATCGCCCTTACATCATACTTTGCAATTTTTTGATAAGAAGCAATTAATTGGAAGTAAATCGTCAATACTTATTTGTTTCTAGCAGAGACAAAGATAAATATAAAGAGTATATACCCTTGCCAAAAGGAGTACAGCTGTGTTCATTGAAATTTAATTATTAATTTCTATGATTTTCGACCGATTGATATTTTGGAAAATACTGATACTGATAATTTGATACTAACACTTTCAAAAGCGAGTACCTTTGAAATTCTGTTTTTTTTAATAGAAGCGCTTTTCAAGAGGCACGTTCAACATTTAATGTGTGACTAGTGGCCTCTAATTTCTTAATCACATGGGAATAATCTTAAAGCCTCTGAAAGAGTAGTACTGTTTCTCAGTTGATTGCTTTATAACTTCTATAAAATGGAACAAAGAGAAACAGTTATCAACTTTCCAATTAGGACGACCTACAAATTTATGGCCACATGACGTGCAAGATCACCAGTCGACGTGATCTTAAGCTTATCATTGTTTTATAAATATAACTTAAGTCTTAAATGTTTTAAAATAGATTCCATATTCATTAACACTTATCTTGAATAGTTTAGACTTATTTTTTATAAATACGTCGCGTATTGGGGTAGGAAATCATTCACCACCTGGCAAACTACTCAACAACATAAAGAACTACTCGTTGAACTTGCGCTATTCGCACCAGGCCAGACCTCTTCATCTAAACCAAGCTAAGACGATTCCAGCATTCCTGCATTTCAGCCAGGCCATCGTGGGCCACGAGTGCAGATTAACAGCTAGCGAGCAAATGTGGAGACTCACTGGATCCACCAGAAATTAACGAGGAAAACTTCGTGGACGGCTTCCCAATCAATAGCTATAACGTTTACATGGGCGCCACCATTATTCCCCACATTCTTCACATTGTTCCGATATTCTTTTTATTAAACTTAAAAAAATTTACACTTTGATTCTTTCTATCTGTATACACACATTCAATTTTGTAGTAAAGAACATATTTATTTACTATACACTTAATTTCCCATGAACACAAAGTTCGAGGAGGTATCGAATTGTGGGCCTTTATCATTGAAAAATGATTTATGTTCCCTTCACATTTTAAGTAATTTAGGGTGATTGGTCCAGAAATGTTCTTACCAATATTAAGGGCGGTTTCTAGTTATCAAATTTGGTGTCTCTAACATTAAATTGTGGAATACAAATGATTTTATGCACTTTTTCTGACTGATCAAAGAACAAACAATTAGTTTTGAATTTTTCCAAATACTGATTTTTAAAATATTGTTTAGTATTCAAGCTATGCCTAAAGGGTAGCACTGCTTTATCCTATACTTTTTAAGGAACACTGTGGAGAAATATGTATATATATATTTTATGGACAGATCAGAGTACAGTTGTTAGGTTTAGTGGAATAGCCACTATTATTCAGAATTATACATTAAAATACACAACAAAAGACATTAAAATTTGGGGGTCAACCATAATGGTATGGGCTTATTTCTCAGATTATATAGTAAGGCCAAAACATTCGACCAAAAGCATGATGGACCAACATGTATAAGTTAATATTTTTTCGATAATGTAGCATCGCAGAATATGAGATACTACCAATAAGGGTCTCCCAATAAGGCAAAGACCCTAAGCACACAAGTAAAAAATCAAAATATGTCGGGAGTCTTGGAGCGCAATTGCTCTAAAGCACTGTCACGACTTGGTTGATTTAATCCCTAGACGTTTCTAATAAAGGTAACGCTTCAGAATATTAAACTTATAAAATAATCTTATCTTAAATAGATAATTATAACATCATTATTTACATATATCTTAAATAGATAACTAGATGTAAATAATGATGATATTACTTCTTTTTAATTTTTATAATTAAAAGTGCAGAGTTGAAAAGTGGGCCAATTTGTTTAATTTTTTGTAAAGTAAATTAAATATGTTGCAAACAATGAACAAAAGAATCTATACATTTAGTTCGATACAATTTTTTTTATTTCTTACACTTTTTAGAGTCTTCCTTTATATACATTTAAAAAATAGATTGAAAAGTTTCAAAAGAGGAAACACAGTTCGTATTTACATTATGCCATAACTTGATATACAATCGTGAAGATGTTATGCCCTTAAAGTGATAAACTATAAAGTGGAAGGCGAATGATATATTAAAAGAAAATAAATATAAAAATATTTTTTTTTGTAAAAACAACAGAAAACTTTTTTTACACATTTTCTTTGTTGACTTGTCCTAAAGTTTATGGGGTAGTAGAAGCGTAAGTCAAGTTGTAAATCACATAAGCTCATTAATGTTATCTTTTTGTGGAACTTGACACCCACCTTTTAAATATTAGTTCAATGTGTAAATTGCAGTTGATATGGCCAGTTGTTGGCCAATTACAATAATCGATGTAATCATCAAATTTTTTTAAACAATTTTTTAAATCTGTTTTATTTTTTAACTCTCTTGAAATGACTTGGACTTCAAATAAGTTTACAACTACGAAATAAAGCAAACAACCAAAATTCTCATCTGGAATACATTTTTTTTTTGTGATCTGGGTGTCTGCTATAAAATCCATGTTTTTAAATGGTCTGCAAAGAATGTAAAATATTCTAACAGAAAGAAATCATCACGTGTGAGCAATTCAGACAAGTAAATAGTATAAAAGAGTAAATAGTATTATATAAATTATAAAAAAAAGTATCTCAATAAACTTAAAAAAGCGGATGCGGTGATGCTTTTCATTCATACGCATTGTAGATAAATGTGTTATGCAAGCAAATTGTTTGCTTATTATGCGAACATTGGTTTATTATATATAGTGATGTTATAAATCATTAAAATAAATTCATTTCGTGCCTACAGCTCTTATGCGACTATGTTAATTAAAGTCTGTTAATAATGTGTGAGTACAGAAAATAGCAAGGCAATAACAATGAAAATAACAAAACAGCAATCCCTTTTGATCTTTTCAAATAGTTGTAGGTTGTTTAACAAAAAGTACTGCTTTGATAACTTCGTAAAAAGTCTAAGTAGATATAAGACACATTTTAAATTTAAGTGCTGTAAAAAAAATAATAATAAAATAATATAAAAAAACAAAGAATTTAAAAAAAAATGTTGCTTAAAGGTGTGACCAGTCGGACAATTCGTCACGATCACAGATTTCGACTCTATGACAGACAAGACAGCTGCTCTAGTCTAACTCTGTAGACTAGGGGATACTCTGAAGCCAAGTCTATAACTATAAAGAACACGTCTTTCATATATAAACCAACACAATTCAAAATGCGCATAAGCTATAAGGAAAATTATTGTGATTGTAGCTGTATACTTTGATATACATATTTGTATATTTTGAGATCGGAGATACTTCCTTCTGCCTGTTACATTCGTTTACACAACTTCATTAAGCCCTTTTTACCCATTTTCAATGTAAAAAAAATGTGTGCACCCAATTAATTGCACTAAATTCGGGAACGTGATACGCATAAAGAATGTGGTGGACAGACATACAGCCGTCGCTTTAAGACCTTGCTACAATTTCGAAAATGCCATTTATATTGAGTGCAAACAAAATCAAGACGCGCATATTAATGAGCATAGATATGAGCGTTACTCTACTATCGAAGCTCTACACAAGATACAATTTGTTTATAAATGGCAAAAAATACATTTAATGAGCTGATCTCATATTTAATTTAAAATGTATCTGGTACAATTTTGAGGGACTTCAACCATTTCCGTTAGCGGTCAGTGAAATGCCAAAGTGTTGAGTTATTTCTGGTCAAATTATTTTGGTATGTGAGAGCGACATGGCCAGCAAATACTTTTGGGGCTATGGATATAGCTTTCTCACACACTGGTGTTTTAGTTATTTTATTGAAAGAGAAATACCAATTTTTTTTGGAATGTTATAAATTCTTGTGGAAATTGGATGTATTTCTTTGGGGTTTGCTGCTCAAGTGAATTTGTGGCATAATTCATGATGATTAATGGTCAGATATGTCGATTGGTTTGGTTTTATAATCCGACATTTATTTGATTAAGATTTTTTGTAAAATCGCTAACTCTTAGTATAATTATAGGCATTAATCTGTGAAATAAAAATACTAATTATTAACGGTTAAAGTATTAACAATAAAATTAATCAAAAAGCATAATGGTTCATGAACCTACTTGAATTTGAACTTTAATCATCCCTTGATAAACTTTAATCATCCCTCGATCAACTAATTCAAAAAATAAATATTCTAGATAATTCCCGACAATGACACACAGCTCCAGTAACACAAGTAACCAGTAACACAAAAGCAATTTTGCCGCGAGCGATGAGCCTCTCAAAAAAAGCCGCTAAAAAGGAACAGGCCATGCCAAAATGCCAAGAAATTAGTCAACACAGACTTGGGCGAACAATTTCGAGCCTGAGAACCAAACAATAAAACAGACGAGAAGACAAACACCAAATTACTTCGCAGCCAGCGCAAATAACAAATCAAAATCAGTGACAAAATGATTTAAGAACCAAGCGAGCATTTTCACACGAAGCCCAGCAGCCAAAGTCACAAATCGAATCGAATCAAGGCAAACAGAAACTCACATACACAATAAGTACTGTATCCTTTGGCTGAGAATTTGTGGTGCTTGCTTACCTTGGCAGTGTCATTGTTCCGATAAAGATCACAACGTGTAAATCATGGTGAACTGCTCGGTCGACGCTGACGCCGATGCCGACGCGCACACGGATGTGAACCAGCGCGCATTGCATTAACAAGTAGTCGAGCAAATGGATACAAGCGCTGCCAACAAGCTGCCCCTTTATGCAGCGCCCACACATAAATTAGCTAGATGCCAATTGGAGCCACTGAAGCTCGGCACATTGTCATAGCCTTCCCAATATCGCAGCTCTGGGGAACTCTGAATAACGCTGCAGCTGCGGTTCATTTAGCTTTATAATCCGCTCTCTGGCGCACTTAGAAAAAAATTACATTTAATTTTAGAAATTCACCATACTTGTGGCTCCAAGGGTAACTCGCGTTATTATTCAGAGAGTAGATTTCTAAAAACTAATGTTTTTTTCTTAGTTTCAGTACAAAAATTTCTAAAATTTTCAATTTACATCTGTGTCCAAAGAACTTTAAACCCGAGACACTCCGTTCGGGAGATGACATGCCGTCAAGAGAGCATTTTATTACTATTTTCTGAATTTCAGAAGGGATTTTTTTTCGAAGAATCCGGGTTTACTTTTATGCTTATCATAAAGATATGAAATATTTTTGGGATTGTCGATATAGGGCAGGCCTTTCTAATTGTTCGAATATTTGTTTCTTATATTTGGAAAGTATTTCTAAAAACAAGAAAAACTCTCTAAAATTCAACGCGATTTTTTTCTGAGTGTAACCGCACTGCCGCATCAGCTTTGCAATCACCTCTGGCATATCCTCCGAGTACCACATTATACATAGCGTGCCCATTTCAATGCTAAGCACTGTATGGAAGCGATTGCTTCAACTCTGCATACTTGACAGGTCATAAGCCCATGGATAAGACCTAGTTGCCTAAAGAGACTTTATGCGCACCTGACACACCAATGCCGACTGTTGTCCTTTGAAGTCGACATGTGAAAAACAATTTTCACAGACTGAACTCTTTGGGTTGTTCTTTGGACCATGTTTTTCTGTTTTTGATGATCGGCAATGGTTAAGTCATCCTCAGACATTTTCGCGTTTGCCTGGCGATCTAGCCCATTATATTGTTCTAACTCATTAGACAACAACCTTTAATTCCCATTGTGTAAGTGTGCCATCAGAAATTTTTGTTACTCTTCGCAAATCTGAAGAACAATCGTTCTACGATCGTTTTTCTTTAAGTTTTGAATAGTTTTTACAAATTATTTCGATAAAAGCAAAATTGACCCAAAAACTGTATATGTATAGCACTTTGATTTATTACAGCAAGGATTTAGAATAGTGAGATTTTGGTTACGCACAAAATACATTTTTCTATAAAATTTACTACTTTGTTAGGATTGTTGGAGTGCATAGAGATCATGAATAAATTGTGAACGAGTAGGAAGGTTACCAAGTATTGGATCCGAATTCAGTTTATCTCTTTGGACTCAGCCTATGTCAACCATAGTACTCGACTAGAAGAACATCAAGAGTATGAGAAGTATTGGCAAGCTTCTCTTGTAGTCAGGCACAGTTAAAAAATGTTAGCGCTTCTCTTGTAGCCAGGCACAGTTAAAAACTTTTATGGGGCTATAACAAGAAATGTGCGGACGAGTGTCTGAACATAAGTAAAAACTATCTACGGATTATAACGAGCTACTTGAAAGGACACTGCAGGCTCTGCAAACGTTTACATAACATAAGAATTGTGGAATATTTTACGTTCCGCCATGTCGTAAAGAGATCTTCCACAGTTTTTTACAGTTGATAGAGATAGAACAAAAGAATGTAAAAGCGGTTTGCCTGTCTGAGAAGATGTAGCTTGTTTTCCAGACTTTCAGGCAGAGATAGTGCTTACCTAATTGCAGAGATCTCCGTATAGGAGATACTGCAATGATCAGGTAGCTTGAAATAATGGTTTAAGAACAGATGTTGAGAGTAGAGCCCCAACAACTTTGTAGTCTAGCTTTGAACAAGTAAGTATGGAAATATAATCAAATCATATCATTATACACCTTAAAGCATTCAAAACCAAATTACTTGTATTTCAGTTGAAATGCATCTTTCAAACTTACCGTATCAGCTGCAGTTAAATTAATGCCTAATCCGCCGGCGCGCGTTGATAGCAGGAAAACAAAGATATCGGCACGGGTCTGGAAATCAGCAACCATGTCGCGACGAGCTGAAATCTTGCTGGAGCCATCGAGACGCATATAGCGGTGCTTGCGATGCCACATATACTCCTGCAAATAGGACAAGCATTAGCAAAGATTGTACAGCAAGATATATAATATTTAGACGCACCTCCAGCAGGTCGATCATTTTGGTCATTTGCGAGTAGATCAGGACACGATGACCCTCGGCCTTGAGGCGCGTGAGTAGACCATCGAGCACAGACAGTTTACCAGCATCTGTTATAAGTGTCTCCTTATCGGGCACCACAATCGATGACCAACCACTGCGCGGACGACACAGCGCCAAGCCTGTGGCCACCAGCTCCCTGCCCACAATGTTCTCGCACTGCAGGTGGCGTATTTGCGTCCAGGCAGCGGCGCGACTTTCGCAACTGTCAGACAAAAGTTATCACACATTATTAGTTGCAGTAGATTCAAAATACATTGAATACTAGGCAATTCTACTCACTATAAATGTCGATCGACGGCCTGCACCCGCTGACCCAATCCGTAGAGAAAACGAGGCATCTGTAGCGGTTCGCATTTGTAGCGTTGCGGTTTGCGCGGATGATGTGGAAACTCGGGCAGCAAATGCAATGTTGTTAATTTGACATCGCTCTTGGTATTCGATTTCGTCTGCACTTCCACTGATTCCATTTCTAGCTCTTGCTTTATACTGCGCGCCTCAGACTTCACTTGCGTTTGACCATCGTTTTCGCAAAGCTGCTCAATTTTAGGCGTCTTCTGCTTGAGTGTTTTTGAACGTGTCACACGATGCTCGATCGTTTCCTGCATGTTGACAGTGATGTAATCGCCAAAGGCATACACGCTGCTATCTCGAGATGTCTGCAAAAATTAGAAGGTAATAAGATTAGGTTAGGATTCGTAATTTCCGCAAATCAATATAATTTAAAATCTAAAAGTCTAGGAGATGTAAGTAGACAGTGCTGTTAAAAGTAAGAGCAGTGCTGCTGAAATTAATCGAAGTAGTTTAAGGCAAGCTATTTTATTAAGTTAATTGAGTGAAATAGCAAAGAATTAACTTCTCTTTATGGTTATATGAAAGGAGTGTGGAAAACCTGGAAAATCATAAGAGAAGGAAATGCTGTGAAAATAGCTGCTGACTTTAAGGTTTTACTACTTAAAAGTAAAAATCTTATATAATTATTATAAATAGCATTAACGTTGCTATTAATATTAATTTTCAGAGATCATGCAGATATCTTGAATATATATATATCTTTAGAAGCGGATATTTTATAAAAATACTTATAATTAATATAAATTATTTTAACCGATTATATTATATTATTATTTTGAATGGCTCGCTTTATATAAATATCGAGACTCCTGCGATTTTATAAATATTTTTAAGACTCATCCTTTAATGTTTGTTTATCTTAACAAAATTTTGCATTATTTTGCATCACCAGACGGGATTCGAAATATATCTCGGAGTATAGACAATATAAAAAACACCTCACTTGTTTCCAAAAGATATGTGCACTACTAATTTCACCGTACCTATATGTCGAAGTCAGCGTCGTTGGAGAACCACATCTTACAGCTGTTAAATAAAATAGTCAAACAAAATCAATTTCTTGTTTGTGTATTTTACAATAACTTAACCAAAATGACTCATTATCCGTATAACAACAATATCAGAAACTGCAATTCTACAGATATATAGTTCGTAATCAAAACTGAAATGTCAAAATAAAAAATAAAATAACTTAATTTACTCAATTAACAGATTTCCAAAATTGTCGGGTGGAATATTATAAATTTCCGTCTTTATGTCAACAGAAATTGTTTTCTATATAGATATTGATTTTGTACTACCTAACTACATAAGCCTGAAATTTCGTAGAGTTGGTTTGCTAATTGTGAATCGTCAGACTCAAACACATAAAAAACATTCATCAAAATCAGTGCAGCCTCTTAGAAGGGGTGACAGATACGTATACTTTTATACTTATAAATAAATACAAACAAACCATTGCGGTAAAGATGAACTGCCTTAACACACAGTTCGTGAGCATAAAGTCTGGTAAGAGTTTGCGCTCTAGCAGTGGCTCCAGCAGTTGGTAACGAGTGTCGCGCAGATGTGGCCACCACTGGCGACGATAAGAAAGCAGTGGCTGCTTCTCAAGCGCGCGACGAAAGTGCAACAAACTGCGGAAAGAGCCCAAAAATGAGTATAGAGAGAGCAACAAGAATTATAAATGAAATACAAACAAGTCGATAAGGCCATGCCAGGTCACATCCTCCGTGTCAGACAGGGATAAGTCGCACAGGCGGGTAAAACTGAAGCAGCTATCGACGCTGACATCGTCAAACAAACGTCGCTGCATGTGGGCCGACTTGAAGATGTTGAAGCTGTCAAATAGGCAAACCAGGTTAAAATCAAATGAAAATAGTAAAACTGACAACCAATCACCGATTATATAGCAAGTGCTTTCGACTGGGCAACGCGCTGTGGAGCAGTCCATCGTGAAAGACTAAACGAGGTAAAACAAACTCGGCACAGCGCATGCTGAACGGACTCTTGGCATCTCGCCGCTCAAATAGCTCCGGGTGATTGCATACTTTGCGGAACTGCATGACCAGATTCATGAGATTCGAGGTGAAGTTGCGATCCAGAATGGCACCATCCGATGCCGCCGATGCGGCTGTCGAGCCACCACTGGCCAAATGCAGCAAATCCTCGATGCGTATCTTTTGCTTGAGTGCTCTATAGAGCAGCTTCTGACGTATGGTCAGCGGGCAATAGACCATAATCTCAATCTTGTCGGACAACTCGTTCTCCACATCCTTCTTGATGCGACGCAGCATGAAGGGTTTGAGTATCATGTGCAGACGAGAGATTTGCCGCTCATCGATTCCCGTTTTGTTCTCCGCATGCGATTCAATGTCCTTGGAGAACCACTCGTTGAACTCATCATGCGAATCGAATAACGTAGGCATTATAAAATGCAGCAACGCCCACAGCTCCGCCATGCTATTCTGTATGGGTGTCCCGCTCAGCAGCAGCCGATTGCGACAATTGAAGCCCAGCAAGAGCTTCCAGCGTTGCGAGGCGGCACTCTTGATGGCCTGTGCCTCGTCGAGGACCATATATTGCCACTTGATGCGATTGAAGTACTTGTAATCGCTGACCACCAGCTGGTACGAGGTGATCACCACATGGAAGCTCGCTTCTCGTGTATGCAAATGCTTCTGATCCCAGAATTGGCGTAGGATTTTGCGCTCGTTCGGCGAACCCCAGTAGGGAACCACATTGAAATCGGGGCAAAACGGGCCATCTCCTGCTGCCAGTTGTGGAGTGTGGAGGCGGGCGATATAATTAGAAACGGGCCCCACACCCCGTAATGCTCGGCAATGTGGCAGAGGAACGCAATCGATTGCACTGTCTTGCCCAGGCCCATCTCATCTGCCA
>JAWNMU010000416.1:0-13210 GCA_035043665.1 Drosophila quasianomalipes
GTATTCTCCACTCTCTTTGCTGTCCTTCGACTCCTGTGACTCCTTCCATCACCCTCTGCACCCCACAGCGTGCCTTTGCAGCAGCAGCATCAAAGCTTGGCGAACACTCAGTCTGGTCTCGCCATGTTCCTTCACCAGCTGCTTGAGCGAGTCCCAGCATGCTTCGTTTCCTCCTGAAGTGAATGGGGGAAGAAGGTCAGCACAAGACGTTTCCCGTGGGGGTGGTGAGTATATTCCTACCTCTCTCTGTCCTAGCTTCCCTCTACGGATGCAACCTCATCGGGACTAGCAGCTGCTCTTCCGCCTCTTCTTGCCCCACTTCCCGTCACTTCAGCTGCAGGTTGTGGCACACAACGACTATCTCTCGCGTGGCTTGTCACCTCCTGTTCTCTGCAGCGTACTCTCTGTGCCGTTTCTCCAGCTTGCTGCCTTTGACGAAGCCAGCGCTTGTGACAGCTCAGGACGATGGGGAGCGGGAACGTCCTGCTTCCTCTCACAACCTCCCTTCCTCGGTTGGTCCCACCACTCTCCCTCCCCTTCCATGACTCGACAGGTTATTAGCGCAGAAGAAATGGTTCTCCTTTTCAGTTAGTGCCGTAAGACATAGCCAAGAATTTGTATACATAAATGTCCCCGGAGAACGCACGGCAACTGCCTGAACGTTAGTACACTGTCTTTGTCGGTGCAAAAGACAACTCCCAGTTTCCGGATGTCGAGGCACCATCACCCCCCATTTTGTCTCCCCACCGCGAATGAGTAGGTTTTCGCCATGCTCTACATCTAGGGATGATACAGGACAAGTGGTTCACTGGGACTGTTGAACCCGTGCACAACAAACGCGAGGATCGCGAACAGCTTCGAGGTTCCGAGTGGAGCGCGTCAGCTCCACGGGTACGATTGTGTTCCCCCACAGGCGCCTGGGAGCATCCTCCTCGTCCTCACCCATCTCCCGGGATCGGTGCTCTCTTCCTGCCGAGCCCACCGTCGATTTTCCGAAGTCAGAGCAGGCGAGTCGTTGAATGAGTAGATCCCGTCTTAACATACTCACCTTTGTCACTTTTCCGCGCGTCTGGAACGACGGCACCGACCGTCTGAGCTTCCAGCTCATTGAGTTGGTCGGTTCGGATTCTCGTCTTCACCTTGTCCCAGCAGCACCGCAAAAGAGCGCGCTACGCTAGAGACCTCGCGCACACAAGCCCAAGCTCGCGCGGACGGGGTCTCTCCCCGCGCTAACGCTCCTGTCTCCTCTCTCCCTCCCTTCATACCGTATTTTCTCCGCCAGCAGCACAGTCCCTACGGTGTCGTCCCACTCTTCATTGAGACACACAATACGAAGCAGAGGGGGCAATGGGCAAATCAAATACCCCACTTTCGAGGGCGGGAATGCAACTGGTCATTCACCAAGAAATACATGTTGAAGAAGAAACGGAATTTCCGGCAAATAGGAACAATCGGAAAGGAACGTGAATACATTGCTCGATTGCAGATCGCGCTGCGCATTCCCGCCCCGACTCCTCCCGCTGCTCGACGCGCTCTCTTTTTTTTTTCAGGCGACGAGGGCTTGGGGATCAGGCACTTCAGCAGCAGTTCATCGTCGGACTGGGAGATCTTTTGAATTTCGCCGATTTTCAGCCCATTGAGCTCTAGCCCGACTTTCCTCGAATGAATATGACCCCGCAACGAGTTTTTCCCTGGTTATCAAATCAACACCGCTACAGTATTGACGATCACAACTACATTGATCTCGTTGAGGCGCCTTACGGCAACTTCCAAACTGTTACTCCTCCAACATAGGCAGAGCACATCACAACAAACCAATGTGATACACAAAGTATGCCAGTTAACAGAACTGCCACCATTTATGATAACTGTACTTCCCAACAGTTGGATATATGGAACAGATTTGGGCTAGACATCACAAAATGCATCTTATCACATGAACACATTCAACAGAATAAGATCTCACCCATGTAGCATATGGTGGAGCACAGATGGAAAGCCAAACAAAAATGTTGAGAGAAAATCCACACGAGATGAATAAACAAAGTAAAAATAATATATCTGTTGCACAAGTTTATATATCATACACCTACAACTTTCTGAATTCTCTCACACTTGCGTACACTTTTCTCTACCTTAAAGGTCATTGAGCAAAAAAAAAATTTCTCACATCACCTTTTTTTTTTTTAGTCCATGTACGTGCATTTAAAATCAGAGGGAACAGAAACAAATAATCATATATGGTGCACACGCACATTTTGCCGGCCCGTCACTGTAGATAGCTCGTCTCATTTGTTCTCTTTCTTTCTTTCTTCGAGACAGAGTCTTGATCTCTTGCTCTCTTTGTCTCACTTTTACTTACTCAGTTTCGTCAAAGCATACAATTTTTCCAGAATCATGCTACAATTATGCCATTTTCCAATTTCGATGCCTTACTGATTGAAGCCAGCTCAGCTCCCCATCAATTTCCGGGGAGGAATTGCTCCTTGCAAACAGAGTTCCGCTGGGGTGTCCTTCTGTTGTACCAGGCACGCCGTTAACTCCGAAGAAGGATGAAAGGACATGTTGACGTCAGAGGGATTAAAGTACAAAGAGATACAAGAGGAGAACTAGATACTCGAGACTCCGAGTTAGTCAATGCGCGGGAATGTTTAATGCTTTTGTTTTGCGTTGATATAGTTTGTCACCTCAAATGGTTTCAGATGATGCGCATGCTTTTTTTTTTGCTTTCGGTGTTTTTTTTTTACTGTAATGCACAGTACAGTTTCGGTCATTCCCTACAGTTTGCGTTGTGATTGCGATTCTCACTCTTCTTCAATTGCCAGCATAATGCATGTTTCTGCATTTTTTTACTCTGTGCACAACCGGATTACCATCACTTGCCATATTTCTCTCTAACATCGATGTCATGTTCTCTCTTTCTCTCTATCTGTCTCCCCATTCTCTCTCTCTCTCTCCCCCCCCCCTTTGTCTCTCTCTCTCTCTCTCTCTCTCTCTCTCCCTCCCCATCCCCCCCCCACCCCACTCTCTCTTTGTCTCTCTCTCTCTCTCTCTCCCCCCCCCCCCTTCCTTCCTTCCTGCATAAGTGATTTCTGGCTACTAGACATTCTTTTATCCTAATAGTTGTTATGACAGTCTGTCAACAAGAAGTTTGTTAGGTTTTTCACTTCTGGGCAGTTCTTCACTTCTTTTGCCTCCTCTCTCTCTCTCTCTCTTTTTCCCACATTTCTTTCAGCATTTCATTTCCCTGTTACTGTTACTGTAAGTGAGGTGGCAGCTACAGGCTGAGATCACAACTGTACAGGTGTGAGCTATTGTAACATACGCAAAACATACACACATACGTGCACTCTCTCTCTCTCTCCCTTTCTCGCTCTCTCTGCACCTCTATCTTTGTTTCATCACACATTGTTACATCTCTCTCTCTCTCTCTCTCTCTCTCTCTCTCTCTCTCTCTCTCTCTCTCTCTCTCTCTCTCTCTCTGCCTACGTGCCTGACGAGTGAACGTGTACTCATGCATGAAATAAATGTCCTGGACTCTCACTGATCTGCGAGTCCGAGTAGTGGCCTACGCATACATACACACGCACATACACATACATATATACACACACACACACATACATACATACATACAAATGCAAGTGTTTGTATATGTATATGTATGTGTATGTGTGTGTGTGTGTATATATGTATGTGTATGTGCGTGTGTATGTATGCGTAAGTCGACGCCTACCTCTACTGGGAGTCTCCGTTCCTCAATCGAGTTGAGAAGAGTCCAAAGTTCTCCATTGGCAACGTACTCGTACATGAAGTACACGTTCACTTCGTCTCGAAACGTCCATAGCAACTGAGACGAGAAGGAGACGGAAGGACAAAAAGACGGGGAAGAGAAGGAGAGGAAAGAGAAGAGGAAAGAGAAGAAGAAAGAGAAGAAGAAAGAGAAGAAGAAAGAGAAGAAGAAAGAGAAGAGGGAGATATGGCAAACAAACAACGTTAGGCTACAGGGAATAAAGGGGGTGCAGAGGAGGAGGAAGCGGGAGCAGAGGAGAAGGAAGCGGGGGTAGAGGAGAGGGAAAGGGAGTGCACGTGTATGTGTATGTGTATGTTTTGCGTATGTTACTGTAAATACACACCTTGACGATGTACGGATTGTCCAGCCTTGAGAGAATAGCTCGTTCGTTTGTCACGTATTTTACCAACTTCTTCCTTGCCACCTCCGCCTACGAGTAACGGAGAAGTAACGGGGAAATGGGAAATATGAGTAAGCGTATATCGGTGAAGAGGGTGGGGGAGAGGCGAAGAAGGAAAAATGGGGAGAAAATGAAGAAAAGGAGTGGGAAGAAAGAGAAGGAAGATAAGGGAAGAGGAGGAAAGAGAAGGAGGGTAAAAGAAGTGAAAGGAAGAGAACCTAGCAGAAAGAGAAGGGTGAAAGACCTAACAAACCTTGTTGACTGGTTTCAATGCGTACTTCTTCTGATCAGAGTATCTAGTAGCCAGAAACACTATGCGAGAAAAAAGGAAGGGAAACGGGAGGAGAAGGGGGGGAGGAAGGGAAATGACAGGGAAAGGGAAAGGGAAAGAGAACGGAAGGGGAAGGGAAGGGGAAGGAGAGGGGAAGGAGAGGGGAATAAAAGGAAAAAGAATGGGGCGAGGAACGAAACGGGGGACGAGAGAGGGAAAGGAGAGGGAAGGGAGAAAGGGGAAGAGGAAAGGAATGGGAAGGAGGGGGTGAGGGATGGAAGGGATGAGGGGTGGAGGGGGTGAGGGGCGGAGAGGGTGAAGGAGGATAAGAGGGGGCGAGGGGGAGGAAAAGAAGAAAAGAAGAATGGGGAGATAATAAAGAGAAGAAAGTGGGAAAAGAAAGAGTAGAAGAAGAAAAACATGACATCGATGTTAGAGAAAATGGAAGGAAAGAAATATAGAAAAAGGGGGAGAAACCGAAACGATCAAGTAATCAGAAGGCCCGATGCACAAGGTAAATGCAAAAGCATACACGAACGATATGCGCAGCAGTGAAGAAGAAGTGAGAATCGCAATCACAACGCAAACGAACGACATGCAAAGCTCGGTGGCCGAACAGCAACAGTGCATACGAATTAAAAAAAAAAAAAATAAACGCCGAGAAGCAAGAAAAAAAAAAAAAAAAGCATGCACATCATCTGAAATACATTTGAGGTGACAAACTATATCAACGCAAAACAAAAGCATTAAGCATTCCACTTACATTGACCGAACGACCCTGACCCAATAGTCTTGCCTATCTCGAATTGGTATAGCGTGACATTGTCTAGTTCTCCTCTTGTATCTCTTGGTTTAGTGCGTTTAATCCCTCTTGTCAACGCCCCCTGGTCCTTTCATCTGTCTTCTTCGGAGTTAACGGCGTGCACTGAGTAGCTGAGGAAGAGTGAGCTGGTACAACAGAAGGACTTGTAGACTCTGTTTGTTTAACAGGAGCAGATACCTCCCCAGAGGATGGGGGTGATGGAGAAGAGGGAGCTGAGCTCGAAGAAACCTCTGGCATTCCCCAGGATCTAGTCGTTTAATATTTTCAATCGATAAGGCGTCAGAAATGACCAAAAACAGAAAAATAACGTACAAGATAAAATAATTGTAACATATGAATGTCTGGAAAAAATTGTATGCTGACTGAAACTGAAATAAGTAAAAGTGAAGTCAAAAGGTGTGCGTTTGGGAAAACAGAAAAAATCAGAACCTCTGTTGTTCAAAGAGACGGCGAAGGAAAAAAAGAAAAAAAAGAACAAATGAAACAACTATGTTGATTTGGTGGCAGACCGCGTACGACTAATTAATAAACAAAATATGCGTGTGCATATATATGATTATTTGTTTCTGTTCCCTCTTGATTTTAAATGCACATCCATGAGATTTAAAAAAAAAAAAAAAAAAAAGACAGTGTTTATTTTTTTTTTGCTCCGAATTTAACAAAGATATCAGAAAAAGTGTACGCAAGTGTGGAAAATTCAGAAAAGGGATATGGCAGGTGCTAAACCTTGATATATAAGCTTGTGCACATTAGACATTATTTTTTCACTGTTTTGGTATGTGAAATCTCGTGTGGATTTTTTTCTCTCAACATTTTTGTTTGGCTTTTTTCCATCTGAATGCCAACATTTGCATCATTTTTTCTTCCACAGAACGAGTCTTCGTTGTGAATGCTACATGGATTTGTGGATCTTATTCTGTTATGTGTTCATGTGGTTTTATAATTTCTTTGGTGTGTGTTTTGATTGTATTGTGTTTGAATAAGGCTCGCATTTCTTTGTGATGTCTAGCCCAAATCTGTTCCATATACATATCCAACTGCTTGGAAGTACCAGTTTATCTGTATATGATAACAGTTCATTGTTAACAGCATACTTTGTGTATATCCCCCGTTTATGTGGTTTGATTTGTGATGATAGCTCGTTTCTGCCTTCCTAATTTGCGGAGGGATTAACAGTTTGCTTACTGATCCACAACCGAGAGATTCGTAAAAGGACCAGTACCTCAACAGATCAAGCAGTAGGTCATATAGTTGTGATCGTCTGCTGTAACAGTGATTAGTTTGATAACCAGGGAAAAAGAAAACTTCGACCGCGTAGGTTGTAACTAGATTCGAAGATAAAAGTCGAACTAGAGCCAATGGGAGCAAAATCGCGAGGATTGTTCAAAAAGACAGTCTCCCAGTCCGACGATGAACCCTTGCTGGAGAAGGAAGAAGTGCCTGTCCCCAAGCCCTCGTGTCTGTCTCGCCTATTTTGTGGGTTGTTTGCGAAGAAGCCTCCGAAGGCGAGAGCAGTGCTGTTTGGTCTAGCGGAGGAGGGTCAGGAAGTGAGGCCCGTAATGAAATACCCCGCTAACGCAGTCTGCAATCAGAAATACAATGTATTCACGTTCCTCCCGTTGTTCCTGTACGGAGAATTCCGTTTCTTCTTCAACATGTATTTCTTGGTGGTTGCCCTGACCCAGTTCATTCCCGCCCTTCAAGTGGGGTATTTGTTCACTTACATTGCCCCCCTCTGCTTCGTATTGTGTGTCTCAATGGCAAAGGAGATCTGGGACGACGTACAGAGGTACCGTAGGGACTGTGCTGCTAACGGAGAGAAGTACGAACGATTGGTGCCTTCGGCAGTCATGGAGAGGGAGAGGGAGAGGGAGAAGGAGAGAGGAGATAGAGAGCTCAGTATTAGTAGGAGCGTTAGCGCGAATAGCACAGTAGGGCTGGCAGAGGCCCCCGCGTCCTCGCACTTGCCCCCCGCAACGGAGCTTGTGTGTGCGTCGGACATCAAGGTTGGGGATGCACTAATTCTCTATGCCAACCAACGCGTGCCCTGCGATTGTGTACTTCTTTGGACTAGTGAAAAGAACGGAAGCATGTTTATCCGAACCGACCAACTCGACGGAGAAACGGACTGGAAGCTCAGACGGTCGGTGCCGTCGTTCCAGGAATGTGCGCGCGCAGAAGATGTGGTGACAAAGGTGAGGGGTATGTTGGTGGTGGAAGCCCCCAAGACAGAGATCTACTCATTCAACGGCCAGTTCAGAAGGGGATTCCACATCTCTGGCACCGAAGAAGTCGATGGGCTAGGGGATCTGGAGGACGCGCAGGCTCGGCAGAAGAAGGCACGCGGAAACGCCGATCAGGAGGCTGATATGGGTGAGGACGAGGAGGAGGAGGATCTCCCGGAAGCTCTGTCACTGGAGAATACACTCTGGGGGAACACGGTAGTCGCTAGCGGAAGCGTCGTCGTGGTTGCCGTATACACTGGAGCTGATACTAGAGCCGTCATGAATGCCTCCACTCCTGGAACTAAGATAGGAAAGCTTGACCAGGAGATCAACACCCTCTCGAAGCTCCTGTTCGCGATCACTATGCTTCTCGCGTTTGTTTTGATCGTGTGCGACGGGTTCAACGGTCAGTGGTTCATCTACTTCTTCCGCTTTGTCCTGCTTCTCTCCTCCATCATCCCTATCTCTATGCGTGTAAACCTCGACATGGCGAAAACCCTCTACTCGTTCATGATTATGAGAGATAAAAAAATCGAAGGGACGGTGGTGCGTACCTCGACTATCCCAGAAGAGCTCGGGAGATTGTCTTACCTTTTTTCCGACAAGACGGGTACTCTGACTCAGAATGTGATGACGTTCAGGCAGTTGCAGCTGTCTCCTCCCGTCGCGTTCTCGAGGGACACGAGAAGACACATGTGCCGAGTGCTAGCTATGTCTTACGGCGCTAGCAAGGAGGAGGCGGCCGCCATTTCTTCTGCGCTATGGCTGTCGATCATGGAGAAAGAGGAGGAGGGTAGTGGATTCGCTTCTGCCGAGGGAAGAGAGGTTGTGGAAGCAAGAAGGGGGGTGCTAGGGAAGAAGAGGAAGAAGAACAGGACGTTCCCATCGGGATCTCCCCATCGTCTGAGCTGGATGTTGGAGCAGGATCTCTGCTTGCTAATAGGATCAAGAGCAGCAAAGCTGGAAGAGCAAGCGACACGCTGACGATCACGGGAAGTGGGTCTATCGGCATGGTCACACTTGGTGCAGGAAGCAAGGGCGAGGAGGAGGAGGTTGACTTCGCAGCGCTGGGAGTTCCTGACAAGAAGGTATCCTCCATGCTGAGAGACATGATGGAGTGTGTCGTTGTGTGCCACAACGTTACCCCGGTCGACGAGGAGGCTGAGAAGGAAGTCGAAGCAGACCTGGAGGGAGAGGCGGAGAAGGAGGATGACTCGGAGGGTGGGAAATTCAAGAAAGAAGGCGGAAGGACCTACCAAGCTGCTAGTCCCGATGAGGTTGCGCTCGTGAAGTTCGGGGCAGAGTGTGGGCTAGAGTTGATAGAGAGAGATGCGGAGTCTATGCGCATCACCACCCCCACGGGAAACGTCTTGTCATATGAGGTGCTGGCTCTCTTCCCATTCACTTCAGAAACGAAGCGTATGGGAATCCTCGTCAGAAACAAAGACACCGATGAGACCATCTTTTATCTCAAAGGAGCAGAGAGCGTCGTAGCATCCAAATGCAAGCGGTGCGACTGGTGGGAAGAAGAAGTCGCCAATATGGCGAGACTCGGTCTCCGAACCCTAGTGTTCGCCAAGCGCGTGCTGCCCAGCGCAGAGACGGCTGAT
Organism: Drosophila quasianomalipes; assembly: GCA_035043665.1. Taxonomy (NCBI): domain Eukaryota; kingdom Metazoa; phylum Arthropoda; class Insecta; order Diptera; family Drosophilidae; genus Drosophila; species Drosophila quasianomalipes. The sequence goes on from JAWNMU010000416.1 coordinate 9,123, forward strand.
TTCCTCAAAAGATACGCTATGGCGAAGGCATCGATGGGAAAGAGAGAAGTGGAGGTGCAGAGGGTGATGGAGAGCCTAGAGAAGGGCCTCACTCTCCTCGGAGTCACAGGAGTCGAGGACAAGCTGCAAGAGAACGTGAGGTCTTCGTTGGAGGCAATGAGGAATGCGGGAGTGAAGGTGTGGATGCTTACTGGAGATAAGTCCGAGACCGCTCACTGTATCGGCATCTCCGCTCGTCTCCTCGACCGAGGAGAAATGCCCTTTTTCTTGAAAGCATCCAACGAACGAGAAGCCTCGAGACAACTCGATAACTACGGGCCTCTCTGCCGCACCCAGTCTCTTATCATCGACGGTCCTTCCCTCGCTGTCGTTCTCGAGTCCTGTCGCCAGCAGTTCTTGGAATTATCTTGTCACGCACCCTCTGTCATCTGTTGCAGGTGCAGTCCGAATCAGAAGGCTGAGGTGGTTACTGCGATGAAGAACTTCACGAAGAAGAGAGTAGCAGCCATCGGAGACGGAGGAAACGACGTGTCCATGATTCAGGCTGCCGATGTAGGAATCGGAATAGTTGGAAAGGAGGGAAAACAGGCCGCGATGGCAGCTGACTTCTCTATCCTCCAGTTCTCATTTGTAGTCAGACTTCTTCTTTGGCACGGTAGGAACTCTTACAAGCGGTCAGCGAGGCTTGCGCAGTTCGTGATGCACCGAGGATTGATCATTTCGGTCATCCAGGTTATCTTCTCAGCTATTTTCTACTTCGTAGCTGTATGCATTTACAATGGTGTCATCCTCGTTGGGTACTCAACCGTCTACACAATGTTGCCTGTTTTCTCCCTCGTCTTGGACGAGGATGTCGACGAGTCCATTGTGTTCCTCTTCCCAGAACTGTACAAGGATCTGCAGAAGGGAAAGCCCTTGTCGTTCAAGACGTTCTTCATGTGGTTGTTGTTGTCTGTCTACCAGGGAGGGATGATTATGATCATGGCGATCGTCTTTTTCGACTCCAACTTCGTCAACATCCAAGGCATCACTTTCACTGCCCTCATCCTCTCTGAGATTGCAAACGTATGCATCTCCATCCACAGATGGAAACTGCTCATCTTTCTCGCTCAGATCCTCTCCCTCGCTGCGTACTTCGGCTCTATGTTCATTCTTCGCTCTTATTTCGACATTTCCTTCATAATGACAGTCACTTTCTGGTGGAAGGTTCTCGTCATCACTGCCGTTTCCACCGTCCCCCCCGCCGTCGTCAAGTGGTTCCAGGAGTGGTACAGCCCTTCTGCACACAAGAAAGTTAACATCGCTAGAGGTGCGGAGACCTTCTAGGATTTGTCAACATCTGTCTATGCAATCTATTGGCGGTGACCTATTTCACAAACATGTGCTCTTCGTGGCATGCGTCTCTCCTCTCTTCTATCGTGTACCTCTTCGTCATGTACTTTGTCTTCTTTTATCTGTTTTTTGTTCTTTGTTTTGCTTTTAATTTCATTCGTCTTCTTTTCGGCCTCCTTCTTCTACAATTCCTTTGTCTATTATTCTTCTGTGTGTTATTTTCTTTTCTATATAGGAAAGCGTATATATCAGTGGTAGTTTTTATGCAAGTAATCATCATGATTATGCAGTAGTGTGTTAGTATTATTTGTGTCAATATCGTTTGCACTTTCGTTGTTTGGTTGTGCTTTTACAAAGTGTATTGTAGTTTCTTGGTTTATTTTGTTTTTTTTTAATTTACGTGGATAGAGTATGTAATACTTTTGTCTCTTAATCTATTAAATATTTATATCATTTAATTGTATTATTTGAAGGGAAACAATGATTTCGTGGTCTTGAACGTACTGCGAATGGAGACTCAAATGTTAGGAAATATGAATGTTCAAAATGTGCGAATATTCCGTCAGGAAGCAAGATTACAAAATACGCGCATATAGTGCCTCGCAAAAATGTCATACTATAGTGAAGAGGAACCAGACTCTGAAGCGTATTTGTCTGAAAATGAGAATGAAGAATCTCATTTTATTTCTGTCGAAATTAATGGTGAAGGAGTGAAGAGCAATGTTTTCGGTAACGATACCGACGAAGATGATTGGCTGAATTTAACGCAGGGAGATATAACAGACTTGAAAGAAACATTCGATTTTTTTGTGAACCAGGTAAGGCTTGAGTGTGTGAGTTTGGGGTTTAAGTTGTGTGGATGTGGGCTGTTGCGTTAGGAATGTCGGTTTCTTTTTAGTCCACATCCTTCTTTCAACTGTATCATTTAATGTGTTAGCCCCCATAGCCACTGTCCTTGTGTGTGGCTGTTTGTGATATGTGCATACTAGTTGACTGCATGATGTGAATGTTATGTTTATTGTTCAAGATGATAACTGACGGTGTGCGTATGTTTGCATGGAGCAGAGTGAAGATGGAGGGAGGTATATGGAGCAAGGGGATTGATAACCGCTAGGGGAATAGAGGTGTTGTTGAGGAGCATGGGTCTTTACGTCCCGAACAGAGAGATCCAGCACCTGCTTAACTCGAAGAAGGCGGCGTTGGAGAGAGGTCTGGACCCACAGGCAGAGAACGACTTGGTTCCAGCTGGAGGAGAAGCTCTAGGACTCGGCTACGAGGAATTCATCATGTACTATGCTCAGACCACCAAGACCATGTCTACTGAGAGGGAGATGAAGGAGGCGTTCAGGTTCCTCGATGATGACCACGATGGTTTCGTTGAGGTACTCGCTTCGCACTACTACTTACCTCGCTTTTCGTCCCCACTCTTCCCTTCTGTTTGTTTTTGTATTTCGTATTCTATCGACTTTGATCGAGGCTGTCTATTAACCCTAAAGTTTTCTTCCACGTTTCCTTGTGCTGCATGATTTCATTATTTTCTATTATTCTTCTCTTCTTTTGTTGTGGTTGCGTTCTTTTTTGGAAATGTTTAATGTTGGTTTTTATTTCCCTATTTGTTTTTTGTGTGTATGTGTGTGTGTATGTGTGTGTATGTGTGCGTGTGTAGGTTCGTACGATGGTTGCTGCATTGGCCTCGATGTTGAAGGTATCACCAGACGAAGCAAAAGACATGGTGTCTCGAACATATCCCACCGGATCAAACCTCTCTCTCTCAAAGTGGATGGAGGTTGGAAAAAATGAATTACTCAGACTTCCTCTTCTTCCTCTCATACTAATCCTCTATTCTCACGCCCTCTTCCATCTACCCTCGTCCGACCCCCTCCCCTCCTCTTGACCCCTTCCCCTCTCGCCTATCGCACTACGTTACTAATCGCCATAAGTGCGTGTATAATTCTGCCTCTGAGATATTTCCTTCTCTTCCTGAGTAACACATTGGCCTGCACTTGTTGTTATTAACTTCTAATCTTTTCCTCCTTTGCCTTTCCTTTTCCGTACATTTCTTTCTTCCTGTCCCTCCTTGTTTTGTTTTTTCCCTTTGTGTGTAATTCTTGTCTATATGCACGCACAACCGACTCCAATGTTATCTTGCTGTTTCCTATTTAGTTTCTTTCTATTTTCCTCATTCTGTTATTTCTCCTTCCTATCCTTCTCTGCTTTTCCATACCCTTCGATGTTCTTAGTCTTGTTTTTACTCTGTTGTTTTTCTTTTCTGCGTTAGGGTGTCGCAGTAATGTTTGCGGGTGGTGTATAGATACATGTAATCAGCCTGAGGGGGGGGGGGGGGGGGGGGGGGGGGGGGGGGGGGGGGGGGGGGGGGGGGGGGGGGGGGAGAGAGAGAGAGAGAGAGAGAGAGAGAGAGAGAGAGAGAGAGAGAGAGAGAGAGAGAGAGAGAGAGAGAGAGAGAGAGAGAGAGAGAGAGAGAGTGTGTGTGTGTGTGTGTGTGTGTATGTGTGTGTGTGTGTGTGTGTGTGTGTGTGTGTGTGTGTGTGTGTGTGTGTGTGTGGAGAGAGAGAGAGAGAGAGAGAGAGAGAGAGAGAGAGAGAGAGAGAGAGAGAGAGAGAGAGAGAGAGAGAGAGAGAGAGAGAGAGAGAGAGAGAGAGAGAGAGAGAGAGAGAGAGAGAGAGAGAGTGTGTATGTGTGTATGTGTGTGTGTGTGTGTGTGTGTGTGTGTGTGTGTGTGTGTGTGTGTGTGTGTG
>JAWNMU010000417.1:0-32301 GCA_035043665.1 Drosophila quasianomalipes
TGTCGCGTTCAGTTACGTATTCTTCCTCCCCCTCCTCCTCCTCTCTTCTTCGGATACAAAAGATTCATCATCGTAAACGGAAGAAACGTCGCTCACGAACCCTACTTCGTCCTTCTCCTCGTCTCTCTCACCCTCCTCTGTCCTCCTTGTCTCCTCCTCTCTTCTTCCTCTTCTCCCTCTCCTTCCCCTCTCCTCCTCCTCTTCTTCCACCCTCTCTTTCAGTTGTGTTCAAATCTTCAAACTCAACGGCGAGTTCTCCATGCACATCATCCCTCCATATATCTCCCCTTTCATCTCTTTCTGCCTCTCCTTTCCTCTTCTCCCCTCTCTCTCTCTCTGTCTCGCCCTCTCTTTCCTTCTTCCACTCGTTTCCATTCCTCTTGCCTTCTTTCTTCGTGTCATCCCCTCTCTCTTCCTCCGCAGTTTCCTCCCTGCCTGTCTTCGGGTAGCGTATAGCTGATGTGTTTTTGTTCAACCATACTTCCTATCTCATATTTTGACAACAATTTCCTACTCTCATCGCTATGTCCTGCCCTCTTCAAACGCTTTAGTTGCGTCGCGGCCTGCAAACAGAATTGAAATGTGCATAAATCAAACTAGTTGTTAATTAAATTCAAGGTAAAGAACACGCGAATGTATATGCATGCGTATTCTTGCATCACAAACTGCCTCTGTTGTTGACTGTGAGTCATAATCATCACATTCTCTCCCCTCTAACCAAACATGCAATTTCTAAAAATAGCTCATTCGGAATTAATTATAAATGGGCGAAACATGGGCTTGCTCTACATAAAGCACGCGCAGGAAATGTGGAAACAATTAAATAGATACGATTTCAACTTGAAAACGAATGCTTGAGAGAAAAAGTACCTGATTGTCCTATGTAAAATTAATGGTCCACCTGGGTGTGTAGACAAAAAATCTGAAACATTGTAAACCTTTCCGTTTAAACAAATTACTACAGGAGAGGGTATATCTCCCAGAGTTAAAGTGTTCAGCAGTGAGGACGCGGCAGTATCAATTACGTCATCAGATATTAGATATGTTTCTAATTCGAGTTTTGAAAACTCTCGAACTCGGCTCATCTGGCTTTGTGCACAAAACGGAAACGAAATAGTGAGCAATTATGAGTGTTATATAAACGATATGAATGCAAGCTTTATGCTAAGTAGGTGAAGTCGAATGCAGTGTGAGTATTAGCTTAGAGGTAGATATTAAAAGAAGTATGAGCGCAGTAAAAGAAGGAAAGAAATTGTGAAACTGATTACATAATGAAGTGTAAAAAATCTCTTCGTTGGAGGCAAATCTGTAATGTGGGAAGAGCGAAAGGAGCGATCTATCAATTTATATAAGGAAGCAATGAATGAAGCACGGCAATATTATGTGCTTTAAGGACACGATAAGTAAGTTATGTGTAAAACAGATTGTCCTAGTAGCATTTGCTTTGTTTGCATATTTATCTCGTTTTCAATGGCTAGTGTTGTTAAAACAAAACGAAAACAGGGTAATTACAACTGGGTATAGGATTAAATATACGTATTCTCTTATATCTTTAGTTACAGTCCTTTCATACAGCTTAAGTAAGTAATAAAATGCATTTTACTGTGTTTTTTGCGGAAATTTATTAAGCTGATTGATACGACATGTTTGACTAACTGAAATTTACAACTATCGACAAAATGGACTTTTGACAAAAGTGAGAAATAAACACTTTCTCCGAGTAAAGATGGAGAGTACTGTAATGCGCACCATCCTCTGAAAGTGTAATCGCATATTATATTTATGCACGAAGCTTATGACAAGTCATAAGATGATATATATGCATCCAGCACAGAACCTGACCGTATTTACCATATTTATGGATATCCAGGGTGGTTATGCATGACATTTATGTGCTTAATAACTAAATCAAACACGGTGATTGAATACAAATGTAGAAACTCTATAAAGGGTGAAACAAATGACTTGCAAAACTCAAATCCATCTCTTCAATATGCACTACAAGTAATATATTATACATATTTATAGTTAATTCCTTCCAAACTACTTATCTGTGGGGCTATGGTGTATCGGTATCATTCTTCTTTAGGGTAGAAGAGGTAGCGGGTTCAATTCCCGCTGGCCCCCTTTTTTTCTCCTCTTTTCTTCTTATTTTGCCACACAATACATCTTGTATATGATGATAGAAACTCATTGCGCCTTTCTTTTTTTTCAATCTTTTATTTCTAGAAGGAGGCTGAAGTTGAATAGAGAAACAAAAGATATTTAAAGTGGAGTTTTTATTTTATTTTTTTGTTTCAGTTCATGCAACACATGGGGTGAAAACACAAGCGAAGGAACGGAGACAAGACGAAGGAGAAAGGAGATGCGCATAGTTTTTATGGCATGACGAAAGAAAAGAAAGAGAGGGATGGATGACGACGCATATGACCCAGAAGAGGGAGAGGAGGATGAGGAGGGGAGGGAGGACGAGGAGGACAAGGAGGACGAGGAGGGGACTGATAAATAGAATGACTAGTGACGTATTAAAATATATCTCCATATGGAACGAATGCCCTCGAGTCGACAACGGGGGAGACAGACTCTGTCTCTCTCTTCCCTCTGGATCGCCAACAGCCGAAGACTCAGCATCCTCCGCTCTTCTTCATATGCCTCTCCCTTCTTCTTCCCCCTAGCCGAACAAACCTTGTCCTCAGAACAGGAGAAGAGAGAGCCTACCTCCCCCAACTCCGACTGCCTCAAATCCTGTAGCTCTGTTATGCTTAGCCTCTCGAACTGTTTCTTTCCCAGCTCACGCACATTCTCCCTCGTCCTCTCCCCCGGTCTGCTCTCAATCCCATGGTCCCTAGCGTCAGCGTTCTCCCTGGATCCCTGCGCACCCCACCCCTCGTCGCTTCCACCTCCTGCTGCGGTCCCCCTTAGTCCCCCTCCTATGTTATCCAGGTCAACGTATGCCCTCCTTCCCCTCGAGACGTTCTGATGAATCATAACCCTCACTCCGGGGTACGCCCTTCCCTTTAACTCAATCCTTCCGTCGCACGCCCTGATAATTCTGAGCGCAGTGCCCATGTCATCCACGACTACAGTGGCGCTCTTCCCCTCGTTTGTGGAGGAAGAGGAAGAGGGAGAGGCAACCAACATCACCTGCAACACCCTCCCGTGCACACACAGAGACTCTCGGAGGTCATTTTCCGTTACAAAAGACGGAAGGTCGAGAATACGAACCTTCGTCACTCTCACTGAGGGGAATTTTGACGGGTAAGAGCCGTGGGAATGGGGGGAGGAGGAGGATTGGAGGAGGAGCTGTCCACAGACGGTACATCAGTGGGCAAGGGAGCCGCAGGCGCATCTGAAGATTCCACAGATTCAGATCGAGAAGAATCAACTTCGTTCAATCCAATCTGAACAATTGGCGCCGCCCTTCGCCTCTTCGTGATTTGTTTGACGTCTGATTCTCCTATTTCACTCTGTGCAGAGGATGTGGATTGTTGGACGGTCTTTCCAGAATCTTCTTGTGAACCTACTTCTACAGCTACTCTTCTTCGACGCGGTTGCTCAACAGGAGCATTTGTATTGGTGGGAGTGGGTGCAGGTTTTGCACCTCCTTTTAATAATCCTTTTTCTCTCAGTAAAGCTATGGCCCTAAGACGGCTGTCTTCTGCAGCCAAATTCTTTGACATATTTAATTACTCTACTTACAAACAGAAAAAAGGCGGCAGTTGGAATATACACAGTAAATTAGCGTATATTATTAAATGCTACAGCATATAAAATATCAACCATTCAATGTCGATAAAATTAGTGATTCCTTGAAAATTGATTTCTGTTATTCATCCACATCCAATCCAGGAATTATCTTTTATATCTGAATAAATACTGCATTTTTTTTTCAATTGATGACTTTTTGAACATAAAAACTCCTAATAACGTTACTATACAATATTCTTCCACAAAAGAATGAGCTAATACGCACCACCTTGATACAGGAAATGAAAACTATCTAACGCAAAGAGTGTACTTGCAAAGAAAAAGATAGCAGAACGTAGTCTGCCGACCCCTTGATTACTAACTGCAGACAGGATTTTGTAGTCATTCCGATGCTGGGTAGAAACACGTTATAATGTGTCTGCCAAACATGGGCATGATAGCACATACTTAACAAAACACACACTCCACAAATAATTTATTGACATCGAAATGCATTCAAAATAAGGTAAGACATTCAGCAACAAATAGAATCGTGTAATACTATCGTCACATGCGTCCTCCGTATACGCTTGCATTTGTATCCAGCCCTCCATCAGTTTCAAATACATCACCTGTGTTATTTGTGTGTTGTTCAGAAACATACTAAATGTTGGGAATACATACAATGTGGACGTGCACCATTTGACAGAGCTGTACACTGGGACATGAATACACATATACTCGGCCCTTCGTATAAGGAAGTAAACTAGCTGTATTTCATTAGGTATGCTTAAACATGTTCAGTGAGAGGATATGCATAAAAATGACGTGTATAGTCCAGCGGAGTAAAAAAAAAAAAAAAAAAAAAAAGGATCCACTGTGCAAATACAACGTTTGCCCTACACTCACAAAACGAAGAGTATTCTGCTGTACACGTAATGCAAGATAAATACCACTACCCTCCAGAGGAACAGCAGATACAAATTAACCCGAAAATGTAACAAACTAAAAACAAAACCTGGCCAAAATGTTAACTTAAGTACCGTAGCATTTATTTAAATAATTTACTCGTCCTTGACGACGGTTCCAGCGGCGTAGACGTAAACTCCATCGAGGAACTTACGGATATCCTTGTTGCGGACAAGGGTGATTCCGTGGATGTTGGCAGCGGTCTGGGAGACAGCGTTGATGTCGTTTCCGGTGAGGATGATCTCGTCCTTGATGTCCTTAGGGCGCTCAAGGGTGACTCCCTCGGGGAGGGGCACACGGCGGGTGATCTTCTCTCCAAGGAAGTTGAGGATCTCAATGGTCTTTCCCTCGACGGTGATGGAGATGGGGAAGTGGGAGTTCACAAGCTTCATCTTGTATTCGTATCCCTTGGTGACTCCGGTGACCATGTTCTTGACGTGGGAGATCACAGTGCGGATGGTGGCAACGGTGGCCTTGGTTCCGAACCAAACCTCAGCACGAATGAGCTTTCCCTTCTCGAGGAGCTTGAGGTCGATCTTGATGTGGTTGAAGTTCTTGGAGAGGGTTCCGCGGGGTCCAGTGATGGTGACGGTACGTCCGACAACCTTGGCAGTGACTGAGTGAGGGAGAGAGGAGTACAAGCAAGTCAGAATAGAACAAAAATAACAATATTAGTGAAAACATAAGAGTAATTTTGAGGTGTAAACATACAAACACAACCAACACACACTATTCAATAGCTTCTGCGGACCATTACTTTGTATTTACTTCCGTATATTAATCTCAATCCAACACAAGCAAATGCTCGTTGGGAATATCACAGACACAATTAATCGATCTTAAAAAGGTATTATGCAACAAAAATAAATAGCCAGAACAGAGCTGAAGCACACATGTACATATCACATATCATATCAAATATCACAATAATTACCTCCTTCGGGGAGCCTGTACTCTTCAGAGGAAAACACCTTCTTCATTCTGCTGAGGAACTACATTTTAAATATGTACACAACAAGGTTATCAACTTGACAATAATAAAACTAAAATATGTAATTTAGAAAACAAAAGTATGAATATCAAAATATCATACACAATAAAAATTATTGAAAGCTATTAATACGTTAAATTGGTTATAAGCGTTTTCATCAAAATTAGTCAAATTCTCAAAAAATCAAATGCCTATCCAACAATAATACACTATAATATTTATGAATAACGCCACATAATTCTCAGCTTTATTCACATGTGTATATCGTTTGTTCAAATTGATAAGGTAAATTTTAGAGAAAAAAAATGGAAAAGTGTCGAGAATAAAAATCATGATTTGATTTGATATTTATATAGTGGATCCCTCAGAGTCGAACATGGTACGTTTTTCTAAATGAAGATATAACCATCACGCCATAAAGTAATGACACTATATTTAAGATACAGTTACGAAATAACATATTAAACACATTTATGCCATATGCTGTGCTGAAATATACGATATAGGTTGAAATAAACAGAGTAATATACTGCTTTTTCTATTATGAAAACATGCAAAAACGAGAGTTAGATATTTGTAGCTTTTCTTTCAGCTGTCAGTGTAATTGAGGAGACGCCAGTTTGCTAAAAACACCAAGCATGCTTCTGTTTTAAGATATACGTTGACATTGATTCCACACATCGCCCATGACCATGGCTCGCATGAACGCAACTTATCTATTCTCTGGTAAATGCATATTTAGCGTAGAATCATAGAATAAAAAGACATTACATGTGGATGTGTAAATGAATACGCAATTCCGCACAGTACCTTTTATCAAAACAGTTAAGTTACAAAACAAGCTATATTTTGATGCATTTTGTCTTGTCTGTTAGAACAGTCATAATACGCGCGTTGTTGCATCTTTCGAAATATCATGGGGAATAACGGAATATGTGCATGGCTAGTTAATTAAATATTGTCTACTCGTTTATTAAAAAAAGAAAAAACAATCCAAAATACATATATAAGTTTAGTCTATGCACACTTTGCATTTGTATAAACCTGCACGTTTTTGCGGATATTCATAAACAGACTTATTTTTGTATCAGTGCATTTCACATGAATATATGAACAAAAATCATTCTCAATTTGATCAAGAAAACATCAATTTCAACACTATTAATGCTCAACAACGCAACGCAGATGATGGGTATCTGTGGTTCCTAGAAGGTAATTCTTACTTGACAAGGATATTGATATTATTATGGATACCACTAGGTATTTTCGTTTGTTAGCTTGTATTTTTACTGCTTTGTTTTGATGAGAGACTCAATTTTTATTATGTCTGGACCTCTGATCTCTGATGAGTCCGATGAAATTCGTCCCCTGAACACAATATCACGTATTCTACATTCTTTATACATTCTTTCTTTCTCTATATCTAACGCAATTATATATTTCCTATTTCCGTTTCTTTTATAACTTCTTTGCAGTATTTAGCCTGTTCCATAGAGGCAGCGTGAAGGGCTGCTATTCGAATAATGTATTCAACTCGATAACTCAGAAGGTATGCCAATTATAATATAAACTGTGAGATAAGCGTTTCATAGGTTCGTAGTTTCGTAGTGATGAGATAAACAATCTTTAAATATGTCTGGACCTCTGATTTCTGATGAGGCCGATGTAGTCGTCTCACTGAACATTATAAAAACTTATTGTTTGGCATATATATCCCCCGTTATCACGCTACTCTCTTTACTTCTTTGGCTAACTGGATCCTTACGTCTCTCTTACTGCTTGTGTTTCGTCTTCGCACAGGTACGGTTTGTCTCAGTGTTCCATCTTCGATTTATTTTTCGATTTACTTTTGCTTGCTATCATGTTTGAATAATAATGCAGTTCAATAAAGAATGTCGATTGAACATATACGGAACGCATTTAACCAATTAACATGCTATATACTCGAGTATAAGTGTATATACGACTCAATACATGAACATGCATACATGTAAAGATCAATATACAATAATACAAGTAGTCGAGTGTGTAGTGGTTTCTTCAGGTGCATATTATGCATCCGAATATGGAGTTCGAGAGGTAATCGATCTTTTATTCAGATATAATAAGTTTATAAAAGGGAAAATAATACATTTAAAAAGCAATAAAACAGGAAACAAAACCTACACGATGGATGCCACATCTTCACACCTCATACATGATTAAAATAGCATATATCTACCACAGTGAAGTAGGTTCTCCATAACGATGTTCGAGAATAGCCCAACACGAGACACGAAAACAAACAAACACAAGTAAACAAAACATACAGTGTTATAGAAGTAGACGGAGATAGTTGCGGACGTGTACATCTACACATCAACAGACAAGAAGAAGGCGAACAATTCAGAGAAGCGCAACACGCCACTGCGCTATCAAAGCAAGAGAGGGAAGCCGATCAGGCCACACGAAACGGGAACAGAAACAAAGGGATAGGGGAAGGGGAGGGAGGGAGAAATAGAGAGAGAAGAGAAAGACAAAGGGAGAAGACAAAGAAAAAAGACAAAGAGAAATGCAAATATGAGAGAAACTGACGTACTAATATTCAAGAGAAGTAATACTGCTTTGCGCGTACATAGAATGACGAACAGATCTAGAATTCACAACAAAACAAAACAGGCCAAAATAGACCAAACAAAACAAAGGAACATAATACACAACAGAAACAGTTATTATACTGTGTAGGCATGCACGCAATGCACAGACACTATGAATACATGTATGAACCATGCATGTGTGCATGCGGCACTACACTGAGCATATCGATTCTACGTGTATTGAGTGCATATTCTGCAGCCAGATAAATGCACAGAGGGAAAGTACGCGGAGAAAAAAAAAGACGACGGACAGTAACGAATACAAAACATGTAACGTAATTTAACATGTGCACGCAAAGGACGAATGGGAAGGAGTGAGTAGGAGGGGAGGGCGAACACAGGATTTGGAAATCACGATGCACACGCATCGATGTATAAATAACATACAAATATACACACTGGAGATCAGGCATCGCTTGATGATCACTCAGAGAACTAGGGGCAGCACAGGAGCCAGAGACCGCAACAAAAATGAACATACAGATTAAGGGAAGAACGTAGGTGGGGAACACCGGAGGGGAACACAGGAGGGGAAAGGTTATAAGGAGGGGAAGAGACAAAGTCATGGAAATGAAGTAGAAATACTGCTACCGATTCGACAACCGAATATATGTACTTACAAATGCACATATACATATACACATACTTATGCATACACATCTACATACACATCACGAAATTACACATCATGGAATTACACATGACGACGACAGATCGGTGACACACATTCTGAATGCCAGGAGGACAATCGAGAGGAGAGAAGAGGATAGGGAGGGAAGTCGGAAACAAAGGAGACATAAAGGGAGGGAAAACAATGAGCGAAGGAGAGAAACCGAAAAGGAGAGAAAGGGAGAAGGAAGGAGGAGAGAAGAAGGAGGGGTGGAAGAATGAGGGCTACGGACCACAGGCATCCAGTCCATCATAAAGATAGCTCAGTTATTGATTTCCTGAGGGTAAGGAAGACGTTTAGGAAGAGAATAAAGAGCCCAAGAGGAGGACGAAACGAACCCGACTAATCCAGGAGGAGGTACCGGAATCGACACTAGCTCTTCCTCCTCGTCCCACCCATCTTCGCTGCACCGACACGTTCCTCTCTTCTCCATGATCCACGCGCTACCCTAGCCTTTCCTCCACATTCTGCCCCTCCTCCTATTCCTCTTCCTCCTACTCCTCTATACACCCCTCCGTATTCTCCTTCCTCTCGTCTTACTCTTCCTTTGCATTCTACCATGCTTCTTCCTCCTCCTTCTTCCCCCTCTTCTTCCTTCCCCTACTTCTGTTTTTACTCTTACTTCTTCTTCTTCTCCTTCTTCTTCTTCTCCTTCTTCTCCCTCCTCAACCATATGATCGAACACATTTTGTGTAAAAGCAGCAAGAGGAGAGGAAGAAGAGAGAGAGAAGGAGGTGGAGGGAGAGGGAGAGGGAGAGGGAGAGGGAGAAGGACAAGGAGAAAAAGGAAGAAAAGGGGGATAGAGAGGGGGAGGAAAAAGAGGAGGAGAAATGGGGGAGGAGGAGGAAAGGAAAGGAGAAGGAGAAGGAGAAGGAGAGGGGAAGAAAACGGGGAAGGGGAAGGAGAAGGGGAAGGAGAGGGGAAGGAGAAGGAGGAGGAAGGGTTCTAGGGCATACAAGCAATAGAAGGACGAGATGAGAAGGATGAGACAGGAGGAAGAAAAGGAAAAAGAAGATGAAGAGGAAGAAGAAGAGACGAAGGAGGAGGAGGAGGAGGAGGAGGAGGAGGAGGATGTGGAAGAGGAAGAGGAGGAATGGAGAGAGGGAGAGGGGAAGGGAGAGGGAGAGGGGGAGAGGGAGAAGGAGGGGAGGGAGAGAGGGAGGAAGGAAAGAGAGGAGAGGGAGGAAGAGGAGGGAGGGGTAGAGGAAGCATGAGTGGAAGTTTTCAAATTTAAAAAGAAAAGAACGAGGCAGAGGAGGAAGAGGAGGAAGAGGAGGAAGAGGAGGAAGAGGAGGAAGAGGAGGAAGAGGAGGAAGAAGGAGGAGGAGGAGGAGGAAGAGGAGGAAGAGGAGGAAGAGGAGGAAGAGGGCGATGGGGGTGCTGGTAGAGGGGGAGAAAGAAGAAGAGAGCAAGGAGAGATGATGAAGAGATGAGGGAGGGAGGGGACGAAAGAGGGAGGAGGAAGGGGAGAGGGAGGGAGGTAGAGAGGGAGGTAGAGACGGAGAAAGAAGCGGGGGTGAAAGGGGGAGGAGAGAGGAGAGGATGAGGGAGGAGGAGAGAGAAGAAGAGAAGGAGAAAGAGGAGAGGGAACAGGAAGAGGATGCGATCGAGGGGGAGGAATCTAACAACATGGAGGAGGAGGAGAATGATGATGAGAGGGGAGGAGAAGGAGAAGAAGAGGAAGAGGAAGAGGGAGAAGAATCAGAGGAGGTAGGAAAAGATGAGAAGAAGGAAGAAGAAGAAGGGAGAAGAAGAGGGGAAGAAGAGGAAGCAGATGAAAAAGTAGAAGAGGAGGAAGATGAAGCCGATGGAGAAAATGGAGAAGATGAAGAAGATGAAGAAGATGAAGAAGATGAAGAAGATGAAGAAGATGAAGAAGAAGAGGAGGATGTGGAGAGGGAAGAGGAGGAGGAGGAGGAGGGAAGAGGAGGAGGAGGAAGATGAATTCATGTAGAAGTGAGGTGTATATGTGTGTAAGTCCAAGGCGACAGAAAGAAAGGGGAAGAACAGTGGGACAAATATCTGAAGCATCCTATTCCGCATCCTCCTTACTGCTCTTTCATATTTCCAATACATCCTCTTGCGAATTCTTCTCAGTCTCCTCCTCGTTTGCTGACGCATACATCCCCACCTCTTCTTTCCCCTACGCAGAGCGCGGAGGACCTTATGCTTCAAGCTGAGAAATAGCAACAACAAAACGAACACGAGGAAGGAGAAGGAGGCGAGGAAAGAGGAAAAGGAGTTGGAGGAGGAGGAGAACAGAGGAGGAGGAGGAGGAAGAAGAGGGGGAAGAGGAGGGGAAGGAGAAGAGGAAGGGGAGGGAGAAGAGAGAGTTTTCTTTCTGGAGATGTTTTCTGGGTAACTATCTTCAGTACAAATATCTTTTGTACAAATATCTTCCGTAAAAACATCATCGTGTAAACTACCCACATCTTGAGGACATGAATGCGTCTCTATCTTCCTTCTCCTCATTCCACATTCACCCCCCCATTGTCCCTTCTTTCTTCCCTTTCCTCCTCTTCTCCTTCTCCCTCTCTTTCTCCATCTCTCTTCTCTCCTCTTTCTCCTTCCTCTTCCCCTTCCACTTCCTCCTTCTCCCTTTTCCCTTCGTTTCTGACAACAGAGCATATTGATCAGATGAGTGTAGCTGATGTGGTAGTTATAGTTCAAACTGTAGGCATCGTCGTCTTCTATCCACCAGAGTTCTTCCTCCCTCTCCCTGCGCTCTCTCTTCCCTCTCCCTCTGCTCCTTCTCCTCTCTCTCCTCCCTCTCCCTCTCCTCTCTCTCTTCCCGTTCGTCCCTCTCTCTTTCCCTCCGCCGCTCAGCCTCCTCCTCCTGCTCCTCCGCTTCCTCCTCCTCTCTTTTGTTGAACACGTAGTCCCCAGCATCTCTGACTCTCCGTTCTCCTCCACACTGCTCGCATATGATTTTACCTAGTAGTATCATGCCGATCTCTACGCTGACCACGCTCTTCCTCCTCACCCTCCCTCCTCTGCTTCCTCTCTTTTCCCCCTCTTCATCCTCTTCCTTCTCTCCTCCTCTCTCTTCTCCTTCCTTCCTCTCTCTTCCTTCCCTGCCTTCCACATTCCCCTCTCCCTTATCCCCATCCTCTCCTTCTCTTTCCACTAACTCATTACCATTGTCACACAATAGAGAGGAAGGCAGAGGAGAAGAGAGAGAAGAGAGAGCAGAGGGAGTAGAGAGAGAGAGAGAGAGGGAGGAAGAGGGAGGGGGAGAGGGGAGGGAGGGGAGGAAGGAGAAAGAGAAGAGGACGAAGAGACTGACACTTGACACTCTTTTCCTTCTCCTCTCTTTCCTTCTGCCCCCTTTCCCTCTCCTCCCTCTCCCTCTCCCTCTCCCTCTCCTCCTTCTCCCCCTCTCTTCCTCGAGTAGATCTTCCCCCTCCTCGTTCTCTTCTGCATACACATTCTCCTTCTCTCTCTTTCCTCCTCATCGCCTCTCCTCCCCACACCCTTAGAGAGAGTCTTTCTCCCCTTTCCCTCCCTCCTTCCCTCTCCCACTCCCACTTTTTCCCCGCTTCCCCTTCTCCCCCAAAGTCTTCGCTTGCTCCTCTTCTCAACTCCGCTGTTCCTCTCCGTCCGCTTCTTCCTCCTGCTGCTCCTCCTGCCTCTCCTACTCTTCCCCCTCCTTGTGTAGCCCCCCCTTGCTCCCTCGTCTATCGACCTCGCGCCTACCCCCATGCCTCCTGCTCCCTCCCCTCGCTTCATGCTTATTGATGCGCAGAATCAAAAGGGCAGCCAAGCAGACCTCCGCGGTCAGCGCTCCATCTGCGAAGTGGACCGGGGCCGAGTTCAAAAGAGCAAGCGATGCTGAGACAGAGAAGGTATACTTCAGAAGAGTAAGCAAGAGGGAAGGCCACTTGGCTGTGCAACGCCAGACGAAGTTGCGGAAGGAGGAGAGGAACGGAGGAACGATGAGAAGAATCATGTCGACGAACGCACGAGGAACCCAGTCCGAGAGGTCGAGCGACGTCATAAGCTCGAGAGGGTGAACCGATAACAACACATGCGTCATCGGAGGGGACAACGTGGGAGAGGAAGGCGACAACGACGACGACGAAGAGGTGGAGGAGGAGGAGGAGGAGGAGGAGGAAGGGAGAGGGGAGAGATTCCTCTCAACCCACTCCCCAGTCCTTTTCAGTGTCCCACACGTCTTCCACTTCATAAATATCTTCTCTGGGGACACCTCCTTCAAAATATGCCCCGCCCTCTTCCTCTCCTCCTTTCACTCCTTTGTCTTCATCTTCTTCTCTTTCTGTCTTCTCTTCAATTTCTCTCTTCCTTCTCGTCCTCTCTTCTTCCCCCTCGTCCTCCTCCTTCTCTTCCTCCTCTTCCTCCTCCTGCTCCTCCTCTTCTTCTCTTTGCCTCTCCCTCCCTCTCTCCCTCCCTCTCTTCCACTTGCTCCCTTCACCTACTACGCTTTCTCCTCCCACCACTTCCTCCCCGTCTTCTCCGTCTTTTCCTTTTTCTTCTTTTTGTCCGTCCTTTCCTGCCAAAACTTCATCAAGGGGTATGAACCGTTCAATTTGAGAAACGAGAGGGTCTAAGTGAAATTCAAGAAAGGAAGAGAGGGAGGAGGAGAGAGAGGAGGAGTGCTTCGAGATGGAATAGGGAGAGAGTGAGGAGAGGGAGGAGGAGAGGGAGGAGGATAAAGAGGAAAGGAGAGACGAAGGGGAGGGAGGGGGAGAGAAGGAGGGGGCACCGAGAAGAGAGGAAGATGAGCCGCTCATCGATAGAAATCAAGTCATTACTCAGCCTTACAAACAAACAAATGCCGTCTTCATCTTCCTCTCTTCCTCTTCCCTTCCCTCTTCCTCTCCCTCTCCCTCTCCCTCTCCCTCTTCCCCTCTCCCTCTCCGCCTCTCTCCCTCCTCCTTCTACCCCTGCTGTTCTCCTTTTCTTCCTCATCCTGCTAGGAGTACAGTCCGAATTAGAATGACATGAAAGGGAAAGAGGGGATATCAGAGAGCGAGACGAAGAGAGACAGAGGTGTGAGACGTAGAAAGAGGGAGAGAAGGGGGAAGGGGAGGAGGTGGATGAGGAAGATGAAGAAGGGGAAGAGGAAGAGGAGGAGGAAGAGGAAGAGGAAGAGGAAGAAGGTGACGAAGAGGAAGGAGAGGAAGAGGAAGGAGAGGAAGAGGAAGGAGAGGAAGAGGAAGGAGAGGAAGAGGAAGGAGAGGAAGAGGAAGAGAGAGGACACCAGAGAGTGGAAGTGCAAGGCTGACGATGTTTTTGATTGATAGGGGTGGGAGTAGTATTCGAAACATTGCCCTTCCTCCTCCTCCTCCTCCTCCTCCTCCTCCTCCTCCTCTTCGTCTTCGTCTTCCTCATCTTCTCCTTCTCCCTCCTCTTCTTCTTCCTCGGTCTCTTCCTCTCCTTCTTCTCTCTCTCCCTCTGTCCCTCTTCCCTCCTTTCCTCGTGGTTCTTCCACTTCTTCTCCCCCCTTTACTTCCCTCCCTCTCGATCCCCAGCCTTCCCCTACTCCAAAACCAGGACTCCCAAAGGAGCAGCACGAAGAGGGTTTCAGAGGATCTGTCCTCTTCAATTTGAGAATACGCCGAGATACACATTTTCCAGTACCCTTGCCCTCTTCTCTTTTCTTCATCTCTCTTTGCTGGACATAAAACATGTCAAGCCTCTCTTCCTCTCTCCTTTCTTTCTCTCCCTTCTCTGTCCCCTCCTTGTTATCTTCCTCCTTCTCTTCTTTCTCTATCTTCAGCTCCCCATGCTCATTCATATTTCCATACTCCCTAAAAGTCTCAAATTGAACGGGACTAAACGCTCTACCCTCTTCCTTTCCCCCTCCTTCTCTCCATCCCTCCTCTCCTTCTTCTCTTGCTCTCCTTTTGCCTCGACCAGCCTCCTCCCCTTCCTCTCCTCCATCTCTCTCTCCGTTCTCAATTCCGCTTTTATCTCCTTTGCTTTTCCCTGTAATCCCGACATTTTGCCCTTCTCTCATCCTTCTCCCCCCTCTTTCCTCCGCCGTTTGATCGTCATCACCTTCATTTTCCCCCATGGCCGTCCTCTCTGCCTCCCCTTCTTTCCTGGTATATACGTGCATGCTTTGGGTGATGGCCTGTTCGGTTTTTGCTGTTCTTTGATGTTGGTAAAGAAATAGTCTTTTCTTCGCGTCCTCTGTCACCATCCCTTCCACCTTAGAGTGAAGGTCAGTCACTTGCCGAACCTCCTCCAAATCGACGAGATGGATGACCGCTCCTGAGGGAAGAGCAGAGTCCACGCCTGCGAGGGAAGGGTGGGAATTAATGACAGAACACCCGGCGGAGGGGGAGTAGAAGGGGAAGAGGAGGATGTGGAGGGCAAGGATAACCGATAGACACACAGCGCAGAGCAGAGCGTTGTGCAGTATACCAGCTGTAGTCACTTTCATCCTCGCAGCTGGGGGGAGGTTCTGGAGAGGAAAGGACTCATCAAGCTCTACAAACGCACCAGGGAAAAACAACATCCAGAAAATCCCAACCTTCTTCGTCCTGACTCCATACGCTGCTGCTGCCAAAGCATGGCCAGCTTCATGGAACCCGATAGAAAACAGAATCGCGAAGAGAAGGTAGAGGAACTCGTGCCACGGGACCGTCAGACCTGGGGTAGGGAAGGCGAGGGAGGAGGGAAGTATAGACAAAGAGACATGCTTATAAGTCTGTGTGAAGGCGAACGGTGATTCTCATGTAGATGTATGTGTGTATGTATGTGTGCATGCATGTGTGTGTGTACGTGTGTATGTATGTGTATATGCTTGTGTGTATGTACGTACCTGGAATGGCAATGGTTAGAAGGCTTCCACTCTTATCTTTGAAAGATGCAGAAGAAGAGAGGAGCTGGGGGATAGAGGGTGCTGGGAGGGGAGCGAGGGGAGGGAAGGGGAGTTGAGGTAATGGGGAGGAAGCAGAAGCGGAGGCGGAGTGGGACAAGAAGGACGAGGAGGAGGAGGAAGATGGGGGTGAGGAGGGGGAAGATGAGGAAGATGAGGAAGATGAGTAAGAGTCAGGCGATGAAGATGGGAGAGAAGAATAAGGACGTAGGAGGGGGAGGAGAGAGGGTCAACTGGTGACATACGTTCGAACGAGAGAGAGTGTAGGAGGGAGGGGTAGTAGGAGCATGTTGGCAGCAGTGAAGTTGAGGAGGAGGAAGAGGAGGAAGAGTAGGAAGAGGAAGATGGAGAGGAAGGAAATAGAGGTGAAGAAGAGGAGGGGGAAGGAGAGAGGAAGAGGGGGAGGAAGAGAGGGAGGAGCAGAGGGAGGAAGAGACGAGGGTACGTGGGGAGAAGGGAGGAGAGGCGATGAGAAAAGGGACAAGTGCGTGACGTGGTGTATTTGTTCTGCCAAAAAGATGGAGAAACGGTTGGAGAGAAGAAAGAGATGGAGAAACGCGATTGCGTTGTACGAATACGTGTATGCGAGGGAGAAGAGGTTGGAGAGGAAAGAAGGAGTATGAATGATACATATGAACTCAGTGTACTGTACGAGGAGAGAGGCGAACCGGGAGAGGAGGGAGGGGAGGCGGTGAGACTCCGCTTTGAGGATGAGGATAATCTCTCTGTACAAGTTGAACACCAAAAAGACGGAAGATAGAAAGAATCCAATTACGGTGAAGATCACTCCTCCTCCATACCACCAACGCAGGAAAGAGCGGTGAGACTGACCCCACTCCTACCCGTGCGAACAACATCGTACACACAGGTGCACACACACACACACATATACATTCACACGTATACACAGGGTGTATTGCACACATAGGACATACCCACATCGTATACATACATACACAAGACAATATACAACGATATCAAGTTAGAAACGTACAATAATAGATAAAATTACTGTCGTGCACATAAGTATATCAAGGATATGCCCATAAACATGTCCAAGCACGCATATATAGATTCAAACACACGTGCATACGCCTACAGAGAAGGAATTCCACTTACGAAAAGAGTATTCGTAGTTCTTGTCGTAGAGGCAGCTAACGCAAAAAACGCAAGCGTTACCCCCGCATCGTCTAGTTTCTTTCTGAGCCAGGGAGAAACAGACCGCGAGGAATACCACCAGTCCCCACGTGATGGCCCATCCTCCTACAAACTTTACTAGGAAGTGAGGGTCGGCCACGGGAGCAGGAGGAGGCAGATTATACGTAGATTCCATTCGAAATGCTAATGCAATCTGTGACACAAGCAACTAGCAATTTTCCATATAACTCACGCTGCTATCACAATTTTATACTGGTAACTGAAATAATACTTTTCCAAGTTTACACTCTGCTTGCCTGTGCCTAAAGTAACAGAAGATGACTAAGCGGTATATTCCATACAACACCGACAGAACAAACATTAATTAGCACATCCATAAATACATCCATGCTTACAACAATATGTATAGTTATATATTTTTAATACACCAACACAGTTTCCATTTATTGCACTTTTGTGCTTTTTATCGTTTGACAAAATATCTTTTTTTTTGTCAGACGTGGTTTTTGTTTTCTCTCAAAGTACAAGTGAGTATGCAACAATTACAATACATGCACCTACCTATTACATTCATTCAATCTACACACACGCTGTTTCATTCTAACCGCTATCGAGACATCTATGAAGTGTAGTTACGTATATTCCTCCTCGTTTAAAGCTACTCATTTTATTTGGTTTAATTTAATTTATTTTTAATTTATTTACGCACATCCTTAGTGCCTCAATATTTTCATTCACAATTTAGGGAAACATATTCAAACAATGTTGTATTGTTGAAAATGTTTAAAAGGGTGCTAACTACCACTGGCAAGCTGAGGCGCTTTGATATTTTTCAGTTTCAAGATCTCCCCCTAAATTAGAGAAAATTGATGTTCGAAAATGGAACATTGTGCAGTTCATGAGATTGCGATACACATGCTCAGACACTACTCAAATAACAACATATTTTGCTAACAAACTCCATTTTTTTTTGTCACTCCAGTTGGTTTATATATGCCCTCATATAACCAACATAACAGTGTTCATTAGCTGTATACGTTTTTGCAACTTGTGAGAGATTTTTTTGAATAAAAAATCAATGAAATACCTGCGTTTACTCTTTCTACTAAAAAGATTAGGGAATGCTTACTTGTGCATTACAGCACCCCTATACCATTTTATGAAAATATCGTATTTATTGGCTATCCTTTTGACTTTATGCTAGAATATGTGTTTATGAATGATAGTTTCTGTCCTCTGATGAATGTCCGCCCAATGCTTTTGGGCAATATTTGATCTTGCACATCAGATAATCTAACATTTCGATTCGGATTGCTTTCTTCAACATTATAGCATTCGCCCCATTCACGATAATACCCGTATACATTTGTTTTATAGTATGCGATTAGTATACACATGAAAACATTGCTTTTCGTCGTTTTTTTTAGATTCAAAGAAGCCAGCGTTTTTTGTTTGGTTTTTTGTTCTTCTTCTACTTTCCATATGCATATTCCCACTTCCTATGCATATTTAAAAAAAATATTTCACTCACCCCCAGAATACTCCTATCTCATAACTAACTTCACTTTGAGCGTATTTTCATAATTCTCTCGGCATGAACTCCGTAACCGCAGGTCGTTTCTCTCTCTTCAATTCGACCATCAATTGTTAGCTAGATTTCCAAGTCAACGGTTCTGTAAGTTAAGCAGGCAAAGCCTTTCGATATCATACAATGTTTTTGGGAAACAATGATTCTTCGTCAGGGTTCCACTCTCGACCTGACGCGGACATTAATGGATTGTCGAGCATGGAGGCCAGAAAGAAAAAGATTAGAACAGATGAAGCAAGAGAAACTTGCATCAAGGAAGGCAAGGCTGTTGGGAGAACCGAGTAAGTCATACACGATTGACACTTTCCTAGCTCTGACATGCATTTTCCACTTGCACACGATTGGGGACTGCGCCTTGAGTGTTAAACTCGTTGCTATTTTCAAGTTCTGACTGCCACATAGCTATTCTTTCTCTCGTTCGTTTTGACTTAAGAGAACGGAGTTTACCCACCTTTCTGTATCAACCACCTCATGCCTCCTGCACACCACTCTTTGCACATACTTCCACATTTGCACGTGTCATTCTTCTCGCTATGTTACTTGCACCGAAACTGAATTTTCTCGTTATCTCTAACTGTATGCACTTCCGATGTGTTTTTCTCCTTCCTTTTCATTCTGCTGCTTCACATTCGTTTCTCTCCCTTCATCTACCTTTCGTTCGTTAACGCTCTGCCACCTCCTCCTTTCTACGAACACTGACTAACTGCCTTGTCACTGTGTTCCTCATGTCATCGCTCTCCCATTTCCCTCTCTACTGCTCGTCAATGCCCTATTCTTTCCCCCTCCTCTTCCCCCTTCTCTTCCTCCTTCTCTTCCCCATTCTCTTCCCCCTTCTCGGCATCTTTCTTCTTCTCCTTTCCCCTTCGATTCCCTCCACTTTCATTACTCTTCCTTTTCCTCTTCCTCTTCCTCTTCCTCTTCCTCTATTCTCTCTCTCTCCACACATACTACCAACCTTTCCCTTTTCCCCTTTTTCATTATTTCTATTCTCTTTCTCTTTCTCTTTCTCTTTCTCCTTCTCTTTCTCCTTCTCCTTCTCCTTCTCTTTCTCTTTCTCTTTCTGTCTCCCCCTTTCTCCTCTTTTCTCTTCTTCCTTTCTCCCCCCTCCCTCCTCCCTCCCCTCAGCTTCTGCTTTTGTGTTGTCCCCCCTTACTTCCCTGACTCCTCTTCAGCACACGGGCACCTCTACAATCCTCTCTGCACATCCATACGCAGCATCTGAGGAAAAGAAATCGGACTTGATGTCGTCGGTTGACAGCGACGAAGGGGCGCAAAGCGAATTGAACCGCACTGACGAAGAAACATCTGCGGTGGCTGCAGTTGCCATGCCTTATGAGTATCAGAGACAGAGGGGAGTGGTGGACGAGAGGGAGACGCCGCAGAAGCCGTCCGATCTCCTCCTCGTTCAGAACAGACTCCACAGAGTCGGATCTACTTCTTCCGCCACCGCTTCATCGTACTCCTACGAGACCGATCCTTCCTCCTCCGCCTCTTCCTCCTCCGCCTCTTCCTCCTCCGCTTCCTCTTTGTCCATTGGAGCTACACCGACAAAGATCATTTCCCCTCGTCCCTCTTTCCTCCTCGCCTTCGCAGGCAAGAAGTGCTCGCACAGGATCTTTTTCCCGTCTTCCTCCCTCTCCCTCTGGTGCGCCTCCAGTGATGGTCTTTCCCTCCTCTCCCCCGGCTTCCCCTTCTCCTCTCGTACAGCCTTCTCCCAGGTCTTCGTTCTCCACCTCTCCCTTGTCCCCTCGCCCCTCTTTCACTGCAGTTCCTTCTTCTCCTTCCGCTGCCTCGGCTATACCTCCCCCTCCCCTCTCCCTCGCCCTCTCTCCCGCAATCTAGAGGCGTCTCTTTCGCCTCCAACACACCTAGCAACGCCTATGATTCGCCCGTCGACCCTGTTCCCCTCCCCTTCCCCTCTTCCCAGTCCGTCCAGCAGTCGCAGAGTGGAAATATGAACGCGCAGGGAATGACCCCTACTTCCAAGCCCAACATGCCCTCTCCTCTCACCACTCCCATCGCTAAGGGGTCGTTCAGGAACAGTGGTAAGCACCTACCATGCATACACATACATATATACACATACATATATACACATACATATATACACATACATATATACACATACATATATACACATACATATATACACATACATATGCATGCATATACAAATACATATACACGCGCATTGAAGCATTTACTTAAGCGCATGCATACGTGATTACACAACATTCGTATGCACGTGCATTACATTTATGTCCCCTTCTGTTCTAACGTTTGTTTTTTTCATCATGCTCATTCATATTTTAAACAGCATCTCCCCTCATTTCCCCTGGGACTCAAAGAGGAAGATCTTTTTCAAACGGACCACCTCCCCAAATGCGTCCTCTTCCCTCTCTCTCTCTCGCCACGAACCAAGGGCACGCGAACAATGGGCACTACGCTTCCCTCCTTCCTCTCCTGCCCCTCTCTCTCCTTCGTTCTCTGGGAGAGGAACCGGTATGATCCAGGGATTCAACGGAAACAACAACAACAATTTCAACAACAACTATAACAACAACAACAACAACAACAACGGTCAGTTCAACCCCAATGGCAACAACAACAACTATAACCCTAATTACAACAACAACTATAACAATAACAATAATCAAATCAACCCCACCGCAGGCTACAATGGAAACAACAACAACAACAACTATAACAACAACAACTATAACAACAACAACAACAGCAACAATCAGTTCAGCCCCAATGGTGGAAATTACAACAACTTCAACCCAAACAACAACTTTAACGGCAGCAATAGCAACTCGAACAACAATGGAAACAATAACAACTTCAACAACAACAACGGCTATTTCAACGGGAACAACAATAGCAACAACGGAAACAATGGAAACTACAGCAACACCGGAAATA
Organism: Drosophila quasianomalipes; assembly: GCA_035043665.1. Taxonomy (NCBI): domain Eukaryota; kingdom Metazoa; phylum Arthropoda; class Insecta; order Diptera; family Drosophilidae; genus Drosophila; species Drosophila quasianomalipes. The sequence continues at coordinate 21,472 of JAWNMU010000417.1, forward strand.
ACGGGAACTTCAACAACAACAGCAGCGACGTAAACACTATGCAGAGGGGGTTGTCCGAATTGAATATTAACAACAACAATGGAAAAAACAACAATGGAAACAACAACAATGGTAACAACAACACCAACTACAATAACAGCAGCAACAACTCCGGCCTCACTTCTTCTGGCGACAGAAGCATGGATAGCGAGAGAGAGAGCGAGAGAGAGGGCGAGAGAGAGAGAGACAGCGAGAAAGATGGGAGAAGCAGAATGAGCAGACATCCTAGCTCAAAGGAAAGCGAAGAAGACGAGGCACCTAAGAAGAAGGTAGGGAAGAAGGATACGGAGAGGAAGGAGAAGAGAGAGAAAAGGGAAAAACAAAGCGAACAGTCAGATAGAGACGAAGGAGAAGAGGAGGAGCCGAAGGAGAAAGAAGGAAAGTTAGCTGCCCCCACTGTCCCCTCTTCTCCATCTGTCTACAACTTATACGAACAACAACAGAAACAGCAAATCGACACGAATACTGCCAACCAGCGCTTCAATCTCTACGAGTTGCAGCGGTCCACCCTCAAGGAGAAGGGAGAAGAGGAGCGCGAGCGGGAGAAGGAGAAGGATGAAGATTCCGACGACTCAGACGAGGAGGGAGGAGAAGGCGAAGGCCCTGTGCGAGACGCGTTTGGTTTAGATGGGAATACAAAGGAAGCAAATGTGACCACGCACAAGGCAACGAGCAAGAAGAAGAAAAACGATAAGGGAAGGGGGGCAGCGTATAACGGTCCCCTCGTTTGCGGACTGATCAATATGCCTGCTTCAGGAATCGACGCGAAGCAGGCGAAGGAGGGGTTCAGCATTAGAAGTGACATGATTGGAGATATGAACAGCTTCCTGAACGATCCCCTCCCACCCAACGTGACTGTGCAGTGCTACATCGTGAGGAACAAAGCAGGTCTTTCAAACAAGCTCTACCCCTGCTACGAACTGTACCTCAACTCTGACGACACGTTCCTGATGGCGTCGAAGAAGAAGAGCAGGAACAAAACGTCCCACTACTCAATCTCAACCGACACCAGCAACTACGATAGAGAAAACAACCAACATTTCATCGGCAAGGTTAGGTCGAATTTTGTTGGAAGCGAGTTCTCTATTCTCGATGGAGGAGACAGTGTGAATGAAGCAATGAAGAAGTACCGCAAGACGTACGGAAAAGGTAGACCGTCCTCCGCTGCGGAGAAGAAAAGGGACAAGGCGGAAGAGGACGACGAGATGCTTGATTTCGATGAGCAGGACGTCGACAGAGATAAGATCTGCGTTAGGGAAGAGCTTGGAGTCGTCTTGTATGGAACTAATGTACTTGCGACCAAGTCCCCTAGGAAGATGACAGTGCTTCTTCCTCGAGTGAAGAACAACCACCGCATCCCCTGGAAACCCCTGAGGACATCTGAGACCCTGATCTCAAACTACAAAGCAACGTAGGGCTTACACACATACATATACACGCAGACATAATACTATAATACATATACACAGGCACACACAAACATACACGCACTTACACAAACTCATATATATGCATGCATCCACACCCACATCCACATCCACACCCACATCCTCATCCTCATCTTACTGCTATTCTTTACTCTTTCTCATTTCCCCTTCCCCTTCTTCCCTTTCCTTTTCCCTTTCCCCTTTCCCCTTCCCCCTCCCTTCCCCTTCCCCTCCCCCTCCCCCTTGCGTCTCTGCAGCTGCACCGACGGAATGATGATACTGTTCAACAAGCCTCCCAAGTGGAATACACATGTCTCGGCATACGTTCTAAACTTCAAGGGCAGAGTGACGCTGGCTTCAGTCAAGAACTTCCAGTTGGTCGAAGGCTCAGACCAGGACAAAGTCCTCATGCAGTTCGGAAGGGTTGGGAAAAATGAATTCACCATGGACGTTACTTCCCCTCTCTCTATCTCCCAGGCCTTTGGAGTCTGCCTCTCTTCCTTCGACTACAAATTCGCATGCGAGTAGCATCTGTTAGAAAGACTTTTTACTTCTCTCTCTGCCTCACTGATTCGTCTCTTCCAAAGACTTCTTCGCCATAACGTGTTCGTTCCTTGTCTACATTTTCCGTTCGTTCATTTTCTGCGATTACATTTTCTTCTACTTCCTTTTCTCTATAATGCATCTACGCTCTATACATGATCTTTTTACCTTTTGTTTTCTATTTTCTGTTTTCTATTTTCTGTTTTCTATTTTCTATTCTTTTGTTTCCTTTGCTTTTATCCTTCTATTCATTTGATCATCAACTGAGCTTCCTGGCGTTCACCGATCTCTATTCTTTATTTGTTATTCACTGATTTTCCACTTCCTTGTCTGTTCCTTTTCATGTTTTCCTTTTCTCTTTTTTTTATTTTCTTGTTTTTTCTTCTCATTCGTTATTTTCTATTCCGTAGCTTCGTTTTTCCTCTTTCGCCTCCGATACTTTCCGCATCCTCCCCCCTACAACTTTGTTCTTCACTCCTGCTTGTTTCCTTGCTTCTTTTCGTACTTGGCTTTTTTCTATTCAGATGGAGACTGACTTGTACGTATGTTATGTTTTTTCATTGTCATTTATACTCTCATGTTTAAATTATTGCATACTCTTTGCTTTCGACTATTCAAGCTGAATCGTAATAATTATGACTCAGCGATATTTCTTTATTCCTCTTTACAAGGAACCCTAACAAACAAATTAACATGTTGGAAAATATACACACAATAACCCCTTTCCAAATTCTTCCATTATCTATCAACAGGGATTTCCAGATAAACTACTATTCTGTCTAAGTATACTAATATGAGATCTCTTAACAATAGTACTAGAGTTAATTCCGGATTATTTTTTTTTACATTCTAATAAAACAGTCAGTTATGAAAAAAACAACAAAAATGGATCCGAGAATCTTGCTGCATGCGAGGTTTGATGTGTGTAGAGCTTCCGGTGAGTGCGGACGAGTTGCAGAAGGAGTATTTGCAATAGTGAGGAGACTACGGTGTTAGTGTGGTGACGTGGGATATTGTTCTAGTGTCATGGAATGCCTCTGCAGCGCTTTTTTTTTTTTTTTTTTTATCGAGTGGTGATTACTGGTGTTGCCTTTTTTCCTAGCACTGCAGAGTGGACGAGTGGGAACTTTGCGTTGAGTGCATTGCATTCCTGCGGTTGGTTTTCATTGTTTTCGTTGATGTGGAGTGATGTGGTGTCGTTATAAGCAGCCTCCAGGTTCATGTACCTTCCTTGTGTAGTTCGGCTTTACTTCTAGTTACTTCTATCGCTCATACCCTTCGTCGTTTTCTTCTTGTGTGCATTATTTGTAGCAAATATTGCTAGCGATATGAGCAAGTGTGTGAGTTCATGTTTTCATATGTCTTTATCCCTTCTGTGTACACTATGTCCTGCATCTTTATTCTTCTATTCCTACTTTGTACGCCTCATTTTCGGTTTGTTGTTGATTCTCGCGTGTATGTATTCAATGTAATGCTATCAAAGCTTCCTGTTTTTTTGGGTAGTTGTCTCTAGTTGGTTTATTCCAGCCCATCAAGGCTGCTCTTACTCTTTGTTTTTTGCGGAGTATCGAAGTGTGACGTTGTTAGGGGCTGTTTATTTTTTTTGTTAATAAACTGCCAGTTAAAAATAAAGAAAATATTAATGCAGTTAATAATACTATTATGCCTATATCAGTGTACCACCATTCGCGTTTTTAGCTGATAATGCTTTGCATTGCAAGGTGAACATCTTATAAGAACAAGTTCAAAAATATCTAAATCTCCCCAACCCATTTTTCTTTTTAATTATGTATACAGACCATAAACTGGTTATATTCAACACACATCACTTTATTGCAAATTATTTAAGGAAGAGTTTGAGGATAAAATCTGGGAACACTTGCATGGATTATGAATAATACGCACAAATAGTAAGGGACAAAGAAATTGCACGGGCAGGCAAGAACAAAAAAAAATTGACGTTCTGGTGCGATTTTTATTTATTCGTAAGTAAAAAATCTATTTCTTTACCATCCAGATCCAGATACTTGCTTATTTGACCTTTGGCCGTACTGCTATTCAATCTAACATTTTCGACTCTCTTATGTGTACGCAAATGCTGATACACGTATACATATATAGACATGACTTCGGATCAAACCGGCACTCCAATCAAGGAGGGAAGAAAGATAGTTATTTGCTGCGATGGGACCGACAAAGAAATCGACCACAACATGTCAAACGTGCTCAAGATCTTCAAATGCCTGAAGAAGGACGACACACAGGTAGTTTTTTACTCCGAGGGAGTTGGTACAAGCAAGACAACCAGCCCCATGAGCTTCGTTAAAGGTGGTATTAAGAATGTCTTCGACTGCATAACCGGAAATGGAATCAACTTAAACATCATGGAGGCCTACCGTTTCCTCTGCAGGACGTGGAGAGAGGGGGATAAGATCTACCTCCTTGGATTCTCCCGAGGAGCATACACTGTCCGTGTGCTCGCTGGACTGCTGAATGCCATGGGCCTGCTTCCTCCTGAGCTCGAACACCTCACTCCATCTCTCTATCACAAGTATATACATGCTGACACTGGGGACTTAATCCCGACTGATGTAGCGAACAGAAGCAGACCCACAACGGGGAAAACTCCGATCACTGGGGAAAAAACTCCGAACACTGCAAAAAAACGAAGAAAGGCCTAAACATCGCTGCTAGTACAAAAGACGAATACAAGGAAGACTTCAATGAGATGGAAAAGGATACGAACGACCCGACAGAATCACATATCGATGCCGAGACCTCAGAAAATATGATAAACGCATTCTCCGGCTGTTTTGACGGTGACTTCCAGAATAAGGCAGATACAGACTCCAACAGCCACATTACTATGAATGGGACTATTTCAAAAGCTCTTACTCCTGCTGATACGAAGGATACTACAAGAAATACTAACTTCTTGACAACCGAAATGAAAAAAGCGTTCTTCTACTCCAGTGCGACCGACTGTAGGCAAGTGCTTTCTCCCCGCTCGTAATACATGTTTTCAACGCACAAAACCTGATTGACAGAGATCTGTGATCTTTGCTGTTCTCTTCTCGATCACCCTTTCCTTCGCTCACTGATTCTTTCTCTCTTGCCCTTCCCCCGTCCCCCTTACACATAATCCCCTTCTTTGCCTTAGATTCCCCCGTATTGAGTTCCTGGGCATGTGGGATGCAGTGTCTTCTGTGTTGGTATCACAGCCCCGCTGGGGGTATCACAATTACATGTACACCAGCAGCAACCCAGCAGTGAAGAAAATGAGACATGCCGTTGCGGTGGATGAGAGGAGGAAATCGTTCGGCTTCCAGAACTGGAAGAGCGAGCAGTACTACAAGATCGACCACTTCGGCCCCCTCAGCGGACCCAACGCCGAGAAACAAGATGCGAAGCAAGTCTTCTTCGCTGGATGCCACGGTGACGTGGGAGGAGGGTACGTGTATACATTCCTTCAACCTTAAATATTTCGTGCCGTTCCTATTTCCTTCGGACTTGCATGCACTTACATGTGTATTTGAAGCATGCATATCATATTTATGCGCGTATACAGTTTTAATTCTGTTCCGTTCAATCATATTTCTAATTCAGCTTGGACAATTCGTTCGACCAGATACGACACTGCTGTCTCCAGAAAGAAATCATTGCCCAATTCCATACCTAAATCAGACATACAGTTCGTGGAGCCTTCCCTATCGAAGATTACATTCAAGTGGATGGTCGATGAGCTGCGTGGAGACCTTACATTTAATGATATCTCCATCAACGGGATCTTGTACGGATCGAATGGAAGACATCTTTCTGCTTATAAAAAGAACAAGCTAGATACAGCAAATGTGAGGGGAGAACTACACGACTCCTTAGGCTTCTGGTGGAAAGCGCTAAATTATATGCCCTACTTGAAGAACTGGAGGCTATCATGGGACTACGACTACGACAGGACAGTTACTAGGAGCGCATGTACTTCTCTCCACCCCACTGTGCTGCAGAGGATAATCGAAGACGAGACCTACAGACCAGACATCGTGATAGACTACGTCATTTGGAGGCTCAAGAACCCCAAACCATGCCCAAGGGGTAAACCGAAGATTGTGACCCGCGATAACGTAGTTGAATGGATAAGACAACACGAGAACGAGTGGGTGAAACTCACAGTCTGAGTCTCTACGCTGTCCTTCACCTCGATGTACACGTGTTATCAGTCTTTCTCTGTACGCCAACATGTTATACACTTCTTCTGTGTCCATCTCCATGTGGATAGCTGAGTCCGATTGCAATACTAAGACAAGAAATACTCGAAATCTATGGGAGCTCGCCGTTCCTGGAGATGCGTGTCAAATGCGAGTACCACACCAATCCTTGTATCCTTTTTCTTCTTTGACCATCTTTGTTCTTACCTGCATTTTATTGCTGTGATTTGGGCTACCTCATCTTATTTTCAAAACATTTTTTATTTCTTGTTTTCGCAAATCTTCTTCGATGATTCATCACTTTTTTTTTTTTTTTTTGTACACGTTTACAGCTTATTTTTACATCTATGAATTATTGTGAGCATTGCTTTTTTTTTTTTTCGATGGACAAGCTCTGTACATGTTTTGTCGTTATTGCCATCCATTTTTTTTACACAATTTAGTTTATTGTTTATAATTGCTTATCATTTCTATATATATATATTTTTTTTTTTTTCTTAGCATGTCTAGACAGACTTCACGAAGACATGCACAGTGTTTTCTTTCGTTGCATTATTATACATTCAGTCTAACCGTCTAATCACTGACATTCTATTGTGGTCATGCAAATAGATATATGTTTCGTTCCCTTCAACATTCACAATTTCCCAAATCGGAGATTGGTTTTAGCGCCCTTCGCCTTGCGCCCCTCTTCCGATCCACAATAAATTCTAGTCAACTGAAAACGTGGGAAAACTTTTACATATTTAAAAAAAGAAACCAATTGGAGGCCAACGGACATACTTACGCCAAAAATCGTGGTATAAGAAATATGTTCGTTCAACATCCAGTAGAATCTAAACTTTTAGATTCCCCCATCGAGGAACTCTCTAAGGAAGAGGGAGAAGAGCTTATTCCCGGTTATGAGTACTTAGGGCTTCAGAGAAAGCATGCAAATACAAATTAATAAACACTCGTATATAGGGTATTTGTATTACCTATAATTATTTCATTGGTTTGCTATCTAGCTTCGATTTTACGCCGCTGTATGCTTGCATGTCCTCTGATTTCTCAATATGATTGGTGCTTGTGAACCTCAAGGTCAAGCTTTAAGCGCTCGCAGAACACACTATATACTATCTATTTTGAAATTTACTAGTGAACATCATCCATAAGATGCATTCTCGTATGCACTTTAGTCTTCTTGATTTTTTTCTTCTTTGACACGGCGCGTCGCTTATAGTCTACACATGTACTGTGATGCAGAGTTATTATTACTCAGCTGAGAAAAGTCTGCTCCTATGCTCCTCATCCTACTATGCCCTTAACAACACAAGAGAACACTCGGGATATAGTATATTCAATTTTTCCATAATAACGAAACTATAGTTCAGAATGTACGTTCTTTAATTACAACATTGATTCATATTTATTCAAATTAAACATCCAGAAAATATGCATGCATTCTACACATGTTGGGAGATGAACGAAGAGCGAGAAATATAAACGGGCAATACACTATTAAATTATACAATTAAAACAACTTAGTCTATGGAAAGATAAGATAAACACAAAACAGTTACACACACGCAAGTCCAGCTATATCTACATCCGAACAAATACATATAAACGAACTAAAACTCAGTGGTACGAAACATGCTTATGTCTACAAAGAGCTGTTCTTAAACTAGAGCTTTTCTCTGTGCTGTTTGTTCTTCATGACCCAGTCAAGACCAGTGCTCTTTGCGTTTTGAAGGGCGGGGAGGACGAGAGGTTTCCGTCAGCGTCACATTTAGGGTTTTCCAGTCTCCATTAAACGTATTTCAAGATGTTCCAGGGTCTATAGGAATCTGAGTCGCGCATATTTAGAAATACACTGCGGTGGATGTACATGCAGTTGTTTTCAGGAAGTATTCTAGAATTTCCAAGCGGGGGCCACTGCCACTTGCCCCACCCTGTAGAGAAGCATCTCCATGGTCCACGAAGACCTACTGAGAGAGGAGAGAGGCGTGGAGTCTCGTTCGATGTTGGTCTAGTCGAACTTCTCCTTCCCATTTGGGGCAGACATGTAGTCAGAGTTCCTGTCGATCTTCACGTCGCATGACAGCTCATCTAGGAACCTCTGATCGAAAGAGACCAGAGACCGTTTCCCAGTTCTTCGATCATCCATTGCAAAGCAGAATTTCGATAGAGATGAGGTCTGATCATCGTATCTGCATTCAAATACACAAGCTACACAGACATACAATGGATATACGTGCACACACACACGTAAATATCAGGCTTGACATGTATAGACTATGCACATGAACCGTCCATTTGCAATGACTCACGAAAGATGTAGGTACGTACGTGCACACGCGTTGTCCTGTGGCACGAACACAGAAGGCACTGCATCCCATACGTCCAGGAACTCAATATGGGGGAATCTATATCCGAGGAGGAAATGTACACACACAAAAGTATGGAAGAGAACGTAGGGCAGTAACGATATTTAAAGTCAACGGTTAGAACGAGCTGAGAAGTCGAGATAAACACGATTTTAAGAAGTATTCCGCTCTATAAGTATCTGAGTTTTCGATATACAGATACACAAAAAAAAACAAAAATCTTTGTTTCGTGCCACATTCAAGTCGCATAAACAGGCCACGTGCTACGAATACATACAACACACGCGGCGCACAAGTACCGAGCATACGATCTGAAGTGGAAAGATATACCATGCTAAATGCACATTACGTGAAAAATAAAATAAATACAGTGTTATGCAACTAGTAAGAATATACACAATGAATAAGATGACGTTAAACGCGTTCTTGAAAATACACAATGTCCTACCTAGTGCCAGTGGTATCTGGGAAGAAGAAGGCGTCGACCATTCCGGTCGTCAAAAAGGATTTCTTCTTTCTCTGTACAGTATTGTTATTCTCCTTGTTTCATTCTTGTCTTTGCTCTTATTCTCTTCGTCCGAGTTGAAGTCCTTGAACGCAGCTTGCAATCCATCATAGAGAGGGTCGAAGAAGGAGTTGTGTAGGTCCTGGACTGTCGCAGAGGTAGGTCTTGACTTCAACACCCCATTACGAGCTCTTTTTCCTTTTCGCCCATCTCCTAGGCTTCTTTTTCCGTAGACTTTGGTTTTTCAGGGAGATTCTACTTCTCTTCGGAGTTTTCTGCTGGCTCACACTCTCCGATCTGTCGAGGTTGGAGAGGATTTCTCTGATGTCTGCCTTTGTGCACTTGTTGTAGAGCGATGGATCCGTAGGTGCTTCGAGCTCAAGGCTGGGGGGGGGGCGGATTGCATGACATCGAGGATCTCCAGATAGGACACGGAAGGAAGCAGACAAGATCTACCTCTTTGGCTTTCCAAGAGAAGCCTACACCATCCTAGTCCTGCAGAGAAAGCGGTATGCCTCGATAATGTTGAGAGCAATCCCATCTCCAGTGGCAGGAGTTAAATGTGTTGCTTATACTGTTGTTAGTAGCGTTCGATGTGGCTGGTCTATCTCGCAGTTCCAACGCCCTCTTCGCGTAGGGAATTATCTGTTTTTCGTTCTTCAAACATTTAAAGATCTTGAGAACGTTTGTCATGCTCTGTCATTTGGTACGAAGGGAAAATCGACCCTATTTCGCGAACGCGTAAAACTGTTTTATCTTTCGGTCCATTAGTCGATTTCGAACGCGTTCTTTCTTCCTTTGTGCCTTCAGTGTCTAGCCTGAAAATGTACGGTGTCTTCGCACAATTTTGCCAAAACATATTCCCCTTACCCTCACTTGCGTTCATACCTCTCACGATACACCACATTCGTCCGATTTGCAAAGCTAAACCATAGTACGCTGGCTTTGTACGTCTTTTTTTTTTTTTTTTTTAACTGGCAATTTATTGAAAATAGTGCCCCAACAGTTTTCACTATACAGTACTCTTCCAAAGGATAGAAAAGTATGAACCGCCTTGACGGGCGCATGAGAACTATGAGGTGATAAATGCTTTCATGTCATTTTTGTAATGTTTTTGAATTCCGTCTCTTTATTTTCTTGTAGTAAAAACGAAAAATCTTAGCTAACCGTAACATTTCAAGCGAACTAACATAACAACATGATTTATATCATGAAACAAAAAAACAACGGGTTGCCACATGATGATGCCATTGAAACACATGATGGACTGCAAGTTTTCGCGTTTTTAAACAAGTCCTCGTTTAAGACATAATGGATATGCAGGTGTTTCTTTCTTTCGATTGTTGATTTTCTGCCCCTGGACCTGACTTCCGATGATATAGCAAAATTTCGTCAATGTGATGTACCACTTGCTTGCATCGTTTAAAGCTCTTCTCCGACTCTTCAAGATATGCCTTTCATAATTGAGAGAGCTATTTCTAGAAGTTTGAGAAGCATGGATTCCTTTCTCTCCTTCTTCAACCCCACCATAGTCTTTCGCTTGCTTAGCTCTGTCGCTCTGGAATACGTTCACGGGCAGCCCCGTCTTTCGTTCCTCTTCCTTCTCGATGACTTTCCTTCCTTTCGCTTGATTGCGGTGTCTTCTTCGTCACTGGAATAACCCGCAGTCGCTGACATGGCATTGAGTGATCTCGCTTACAATGCTATCGCTCCTTCCAGCAATACGTAACTGGAACGAAGCA
>JAWNMU010000418.1:0-90068 GCA_035043665.1 Drosophila quasianomalipes
TTTTTTTTTTTTTTTTTTTTTTTTTTTTTTTTTTTTTTTTTTTTTTTTTTTTTTTTTTTTTTTTTTTTTTTTTTTTTTTTTTTTTTTTTTTTTTTTTTTTTTTTTTTTTTTTTTTTTTTTTTTTTTTTTTTTTTTTTTTTTTTTTTTTTTTTTTTTTTTTTTTTTTTTTTTTTTTTTTTTTTTTTTTTTTTTTTTTTTTTTTTTTTTTTTTTTTTTTTTTTTTTTTTTTTTTTTTTTTTTTTTTTTTTTTTTTTTTTTTTTTTTTTTTTTTTTTTTTTTTTTTTTTTTTTTTTTTTTTTTTTTTTTTTTTTTTTTTTTTTTTTTTTTTTTTTTTTTTTTTTTTTTTTTTTTTTTTTTTTTTTTTTTTTTTTTTTTTTTTTTTTTTTTTTTTTTTTTTTTTTTTTTTTTTTTTTTTTTTTTTTTTTTTTTTTTTTTTTTTTTTTTTTTTTTTTTTTTTTTTTTTTTTTTTTTTTTTTTTTTTTTTTTTTTTTTTTTTTTTTTTTTTTTTTTTTTTTTTTTTTTTTTTTTTTTTTTTTTTTTTTTTTTTTTTTTTTTTTTTTTTTTTTTTTTTTTTTTTTTTTTTTTTTTTTTTTTTTTTTTTTTTTTTTTTTTTTTTTTTTTTTTTTTTTTTTTTTTTTTTTTTTTTTTTTTTTTTTTTTTTTTTTTTTTTTTTTTTTTTTTTTTTTTTTTTAAAAAAAAAAAAAAGGAAAGGAGTGGGAAAGGGAGAGGGAAAGAGAAAGGGAAAGGGGAGAGGGGGCAGGGAAGAGATAAATTGTGTGTGAGGAGGAAAGAGACGAAAGAGAGAGAGGGAGAGAAAGAGAGAGAGGAAGAGGTGATGAATGAAAAAGAGGAGAACTCGGTCCAGGGAGAGAGAGGGAGAAAAAGAAAGGGAAAAGGAAAGGGAAAGGAAAAGGAAAGAGGAAGGGAAAAGGGGAAGAAGGGAGAGGGAGAGGGAGAGGGAGAGGGAGAGGGAGAGGGACAGAAAGGGGAGAGGGAGGAGAGGGAGAGGGAAAGGGAAAGAGAAAGAGAAAAGAAGAGGGGGAAGAAGAGGGGAAAGAATGGAGGGAAATGAAAGGAAAAAGGAAAGAAAGGAAAGAGAAAGAGAGAGAGAGAGAGAAAGAGGTGATTTCCACAAGACAAAAAGAGAGAAAAGTAGAGAAGGGCAAGACCATAAACGAGAGAGGGAAGAGAAGAGGGAAAGGGGTTGTTCTTGTTCTCCTCCTCTCTCTCCTCGCCTTCTCCATGCTCCTCTCTCTACCTCATCCCCGTCGTCCCAGTCTCCTCCTCTCTCGGCCCTACACTTCTCTCCTCACACTTCTTCATCCTCCACCCTCATGCTTCTCTCTCCTCTTCTTCTACTCCATCTCATCCTTCTCCCCCTCTACCCCTCCTTCCCCTCCGTCTCCCCTTCTCCTCCTTCTCTCCTCCTTCTCCTCCTTCTCCTCCTTCTCCCTCTCTTCTCCCCTTTTCCCCGTCCCCTCCTCTCCTCCTTCTCCTCCTTCTCCTCCTCCTCCCCCTGCCCCACCCTTCTCTTCACTTTCGAGTTCTTCCGTGTCATCCTCTGCTCCTCTTCCTTGTCCTCTTCTTCCTCATCTTCTTCTTCCCCCTCCTTCTCTTATTTCTTCAACGGATCGCAGTGGGGGAGAAGGAAAGAAGGAGAGAGTGGAAAAACACGATAGAAGAGAAGGAAGAGCTGAGGAAGAGAAGAGGGAGGAGAAGAGAAGGAAAGAGGAGAGAGGGAAGGAAGAGAAAGGGAAGAGAGGGGATGGGAGATGGATGTGGTGGAGAGGGTGCAAGCGAAGATAGGATAAAAATGAGGAGGAGGAGAGAGGGTGAGGAAGTTTTCGGAGCAGAGAACGAAACGGAGGGGCAAGGAAGAGGGGGGACAGAGAAGAAAACAGAGGGGAAAAGAGTGGAGAAGGAATCGATGTAGTGAAGGGAGGAAGAGGAAGCGACGACACGGACTGTTGGAATGCATTCACCGCCGTCAATGAAGTTAGTGTGGAGGCAGCAGAAGAAAAGAAGAGGGGCTGGAGTAGGGGGCAAGGCCGGCAAAGAGGCGAGGGAAGGAAAGGAGGCAAAGGAGGGAAGGGCATACTTGAAGGCAAAGAAACTCATAGAATGTGGAGTGAGAGAAGATGAAAGAGGAGTTGGAGGAGAGTGAGAGAGAGCGAGATGGGAGGGGGAGGAGAGAGGGTGCCAGGGAAGAAGAGCTGAAGGTTTGGGAGGAGGAAATGAAGGAAGCAATGATTGAAGAGGGAAACTCCAACTTCATTCCCCTCACCTCTTTGAATGCAGAAGAGAGAGCCATGTTCGAGCGCACGATGAAGAGCTAGAAGAGGAGGAGGAGAGAGAGAGGGAAGAACCGACCTATGCTCAACAAGAGAGAATGAATTTCGTATCGTAAATCAGAATTCCTCTTATTTCATATCTAAGAACTACAGTAAGATTACATTTATTGCGTGTACAGTTTTTCAACTTTCAATAGATACGAGAGGGACTCGAAAGCTAACTTCATAAGCAAGTAAGAGATTCAGTCAATTGAACAAACGCAGATCATGCGAGATGTATTTCAGTTTTTTTGTTGCAACGCTTTTTAACTGACGTGTCTCTGATAGATTAAATTGTGGTAGTATGTGAGTACGCTTCTTTGTCATTCCAACAACTGTCCCAAAAATAAACCTTAAAAGATCAACGTACATCGTTTATTATGCATGATAGTACGGAGTGTGTATTGGTATGCTCAGATATGTTGTCATATGATACAATTCCATGAAACAGTATTAGTATCAAAAATGGTCAATTTGTTATCTTTTTCCGGTATGTTGATTTTTTCCAACGGATATATATTTTTTTGCAGAAGTTGAAAATTACAAAACTGGTAACGAAGCCAGCAAATAAAGAAAAATATAGTCTCAGTTTGCCGCAGTAAATTTTGTATTGCTGTCCCGTTGTTCAGTTAGTTGATTTAACAAAAATGAGTTTAGCTCAGACATTAGATTCATTTTGGACTGAGGATGTGGGTCCTGTGTCTTCGTGGATGCAGTCATTTGGGTTTACAACGTTGTTTGTTCTTCTTTTCAAAACTTATTCAAAGTAATTTTTGTTATGCTTTAGTGGGCATGATTGTGATATTGCATTTTGCCCGCTTGATAGTGAAAGGGTTTGGGCTACAGCTCTTGAGCCTCACCCTCTGTTTTGTTTTGTTTTGTTTTGTTCTTCTGGATGTCGTATTGGACAGATTAGCAACAAGTGAAAACTTGTCTTCAAATCACATGTGTGTATGTATACGGATGTGTTACGGGTGATTTCTTTGGAGAATCTTTTGTTTGTACGAAGCAATGGCTAACAGCATGTGTTTTTCTTATATTATCCTGCAAAATAATTCAACATGATTGATATAAAAGTTCGTCGAGTATTGTTTCTCCTTGGTCAGCATCTAACAAATTTTCCTTATTAGAAAAGCATCACTTGCTCTCTCATAGCAAATCCTTTTTGCTTCGGTAAGAATTTCGTTTGCGTGTGTGTAATGAATGACAGATTGATTGATTGAATCAGCATTGAGCGCATCATTTTCCTGGCTAATCGTCATCAATTGTATTTGGCATGCGATATATTGTCATCCAACGTGTCATCCAATGAATCAATCTTGCACTGTATATTGTATGGTCATATTACGTTGTGTAGTGGGTTGGGGTGCAACGGTTTGAAGCTTGTTTCAACGCTGTTATTTGTTTTGGGCGTTGTGTGTAGGAGATGGGAGGAGTGGCTCCTCCAAGGATTTTTTTTTGTTCCTACATCCTCTTTTACTCCTCTTCTACCTTCAGCTCCCCATTTCTCCCTATTAGGTTTCTTTCACTGTTCTTCTCTTCGAATCTGTCTCATCCTCCGTAGCCCACTCCCCTCCATCCTGTATTGCTTCCTCTTCCTTCTCCGCAACCGTCTTTTTCTTTCTCCATCTGGACTCTCTCTCGTCTGCGTCCACGAGTGCGATCGTGATAGGATCTGGGGTAAGTGTGTCTTGCTCTCAGTATGTCCTCAAAGGGTTTGATGGGAACATGTGCATACCGAATCTAGTGACGATGCATTCATTATACAATGGTGTGCGTGTATGTGTGTATTCAGTGTCTTATTTGTTCTTTCCTAGTGTCACTCACAGCCTGATGTCTCTCTTCCATGTGTGTATGTGTTTGTAAATGCGTGCATGGGTTTATATGTGTATGTACATATGTGTATGCATATATGTGTTTGTATATATGCACGTGCATTGCATTCGCTAGATTCATAAGTTGAGCATCGTGGTGTACGCACTAGGGTTTTTGTTTTTATTTCTCCAGAGGATTCGATCTAATGGACTCTTCTCAATGGATATGCGGCAAACCAGTGCAAAGGTAAACACTGGACTTCGCTCTTCGTCTTCTCCTCTTCGTCTTCCCTCTTCGCCTTCTCCCTCTTCGCCTCCTACTCCTCTCCCTCCCCCCCCTCCTCCCCGCTTTCTCTTTCCCCTTCTCTTTTCATACTCCTCCTTTCTTCCTGTTCTTCTCTTTCCATGTTTCTGTTTGTGTCTTTACCGCCTCTCTTTCTGTTCTTTTTTTTAATTGCTAACAAATCTTCCCCTTCCTTCCCTTCGTTCTGTTCCTGCTCCTCTTTCCTCCCTTCCCCTCCCCTCTCTTGTCCCTTCCTTTCCCTTTCCTTTCCCCTTTCCTTTGGTTTTGCTCTTCCCCTTTCCCTTCCCCTTCCACTCTCCTTTTCCGTTTCCCTTCCCTTTCCCACCCGCTTCTTCTTCAGCTCTTGGTTGAGTCAGACTCCGTCTGCCCCCTTCTCTCCTCCTTCTTCGTCTTCGTCTTTGTCTTCGTCTTCGTCTCCTGCTCCTCTCCCTCCCACCTCTGTATCCTCTCCAAAGAGTTTGTCTTCTATGGTGTCTTTTCTTTCTGTATTCTACTCGGCCACTAAGGCCCCCAGAGGTGTGTGAGAAGAGTCCGCTCTCTCTCTCTTCGTTTCCTGCTTCTTCTCCTTGCTCGTAAGTACCAACCATTCACTCCTCTCTTTGTTTTCTTCTTTTTCTCCTCTTGCCCTTCTGTCTTCTGTCCCTCTCATCTTGCTTCATTCTTTCCTTTGATCTTTCCTTCCCTTTCCTTCTCTTTGCTTCTTTCCCCCCTTTTTTTTTTTTTAATCGTGTCACTACTTTTGACTTGAACTAAAATATTTTGCTTTCCATTTCCTCATTTGTGCCTGCTCTTTCCTTCCCTTTCCACTTACCTTCATAGTTAAGTGCTTCTGAGGTTGCGTGTGTCTACATTGTCTTCCTTTCTTCTCGTATCTTCGGATTCGCGTCCTCCCTCCTCGTTCTCATTCGTAAGTGAAGGCCTACCCCACCTCCTCCCCCCTCCCCCTCCCCTCATGCATTGAATTATCTCATGTGTTGGGATGTTCTTTGCATACCGGGCGAGATTTTTTTTTTCTCTCTGTCGCTGATCCTGTCTTGAGTTAGTTGTGGATGTGCTTTCTTTTGTTTGTTTTGTTGCGTATCTATTCACGAATGTTTAACTGACGTTGAGTTCCATCATCGATCAACACCGTTAGAAGATATTTCAACCTGCATTGTGAGACTCACACTCGAGGAATCTTTTTCCCATCTTTATCACGCATGTCTCCTACCACTCCCTCTGAAGTGCATCATGTGATGTTTGGTTCGGTGGTATTTGTGGACGTGTGCTTGCTGATCGTCTCTCTTCTTCAGGCATTGCTCGATCTCCTCTCTCTCTGGGTTTCTCCCATGCTTCTCCCCGCAACTCATCTCTCCTCCCCCTCCTCTGCCTCTTCCTCTCTTCCCTTTTCTCTCCATTAGCGTCGCCTATTTCCTCCTCCCCCTTGATGTCCTCCATTTCGTCCGCCCCCCTCCCTCCTCCTCCGCTTCTTTGATTTGCTCAGTCTTGTTGATATTGACCTGTTACTTTTCTTTATTTTCCTCTAAGTACGTCTCTTTATATTACAACTCCTTTGACTTCCACTTCCCTTCGATACCTACTCCCTCATCGTCGTCCTTCTCCTCCTTTATCTCATCCTCCTCCTCCTCCTCCTCTCTCTCCTACTCCTCCTCACTTCCACCAAACACACAAGAAGGCATCGGGTCTCTTCACTTCTCAATTAGGGTGGTTCAACTCGTTTTCTTTTTCTGTATTTTTCTTTCTTGCCCCTTCCTCCTCCCCCTCGCATTCCCTCAGATGTCCGCCCTTCTTTCTATTTCCTCCCTCTCTCAGTCCCAGGAGAGCTCCTCTCTTTCCGATCCCGCTTCCCCCTCTGTACCCTCTGATTCTCCACCTCCTCCCCCCTTTCCTCATGCTCTGCGGTATCCCTCCCCTTCGTATGCTCTCCCTCTGTTCTTGAATTCCTCTCCTTCCTCTCCCATTCAGATTCCTTTTCCACGAAGACCCCCCTCCTCAGCTCAAGACAGGTGGGTACTGAGTGTCTCTACCTCATTGTGTCTCAAGCACAACCCTCTCCTCAGTTCTATATGATCTTTACAAGTGCCCCGTCTTTCTCCCCTCCTCACATACGCCTGTCTGTTGTTCGTTATATGTGCATGTGCATCTCTGCTATTTTCCTCCTCTCTCATGTATGCCCTTCCCTCGTTACTTTCTCCCCTTTTTCTCCTCCTTCTTCCTCTGTGTGCCCCTCTTCCTCTCCCTCCCGCGCCCCTCATCCCCCCTTCTCTTGGTGTATGTAGACGTGGGCCAAGTATCTCTATGGGAAGACGAATGGATAGTGTTGAGCATAGTAGAGAGAGTGGAGGAGTGTGCGAAGAGAGTGGGGGAAACGTTGTATGGGGATTCGCAGAAGGAGACTGGAGTGAGGAGCTCCTGGGGGGTGAGGAGAACAGTGTCCGGAGATAGAGAGGAGAAAATAGAAGGGATGGATTTACCCCAGCCAAAGGCCCTGGGTGTTTACAGGGTCTGTCAACAAAGGAGAATAGACATCGATAAGATACTAGTCACTCAACAGGTATTCTTCTGTTTCTCTGCTCTCATGCGTCCTCCTTCTCTCTCCCCTTCCTTCCTTCAGCCGGTCCCTTTCTCTTCAACGCCACCCTACCCTACCCTCGTCTTCTCGTCATCCTCCATCTCCACCTTTCATTCTGAAAAATACAAGTTGTCCTCTAATCCAAACATCGGGTGCCATTGGTGTGTATATATGTGTGTGTGTGTGTGTGTATGTGTATGCGCATATGTCTATGTATATACACAAACAGAATGGGAGGGATCCTTCCGTTCGAATGGTTTTCACTTTTTAAGAAGTTAGTGGTGTGCTTGCGCTGTGCCCCACCTTCCTTCCTCCCTGCCTGCCTTAGAATTCCTCCAGTGTAAGTGCTTCTTATCCCCTCTCCTTCCTTTCTCCCATTCTTTCTCTCCCACTAGTCTGCCTCTTTTTTCTCTTCTCTCTCTTTTCCTTCTGGTCGCTGTGTTTTTCTACTTTTTGTGGATTCAATGTTTGTTATTATCACTCCTGTATTATTTTTAACGATTGTCATTCCTTTTTTGTGGTTAATATTATGCCTCCCTGTGTGTTTACTCATATTTCCCTTTTGTTTCAGTGGTTGCGTGGTGCATTGTGTGTTCTCTTACCCTCCTCCCTCCTCATACTCATCCCACGCTTACTCCTCCTCCTACTCCTCCTCATCCTCTTCTCCGCGGCTCTCCGTCCATTCCATACGTTCCTTGGCTTGCCCCTCTGCTTGCTGAGTGGTGTTTTGAAGGAATAGTAGACTCTGAACATATGTGTGAGGGTTAGGTCTAAAGTGAGTGTGGGAGGCGAAGGAGGGGTGGGCAACGTAGCTGAAGCACAGGAGGAAGAAGAGGGTGTTCATTCATATCGGCATGTGCCTATAGCCTCAATTCCCTCACTCTATCTTCCTCCTTTTCCAAGGCCTCTGTGTCTTCCTCCCTCTCCTTGCTCATTGCATCAAATATTCCATCTCCATACGCACACTCGTTTGTCCCCAAGAATTCCTCCTCTACATTCCCTTTTATTCCACCTCCCTTCTCTCTCTCTTGGATGCTTCCTCCCCTCCTCGGCGCACCTCATGCCTTGTTTAAAGACTGTCTATTGTCAAAAGAAGACCACCTCCTCCTCTCCTCACTCTCATCCGCTTCCTCCGGTGCAACTGCACCCAAGAACAAGCAGTTGGCAGCTATAATGGATGTGTTTAACATTATGAACCTTCCCTTCGTTGTGAGGACCAAGAAGGCTTCTTCTACTGGTTCATCGCTCTCCTACTCGGTGACTCCGTCTTCGTCCCTGGACTCTTTTTCGTGTACTTCCTGGACCCTCTTCTCCGTGGTGAGCGGGCGCTCACTCGTCCTCTCGGTCGACAACAAAGACAGATTCACCGCTCTCTCCCCACTCCAGTTCCTCCTCCGTAATTGTAATCAGAGCCAAGGCCAAGGGAGCGAAGGGGAACAAAGAAAAGATAGGAAGGTCGTGTACGTCTCGAAAAACGAAGAGTCTCCCAGCACAACTCAGGTTGCTCTGGAGGTAAGAACTAGTCGAGAGTGTGATGTTAGTAGTCTCAAGTCGTTTAAACTTATAATAAGTTTTGTGTACCTTCGAAGACAATACTCACACGCCGTCATGCGCATTTCCAACATTCTCTCTTGCTCCCTCTTGATATACGTATACACATCTCACTCTTTTTTTTATCCCTTTCTTCTTCTCTCTTCTGTTGTTCTTTCTCTCTATCTATATTTCTGTCTTTTTGCTTTCTTTTTTTTTTTGTACCTTTCACTTCTTTTTTTCCCCCTCCCTCTCTATTCCTGACTGTGTTTAATATTGTGCATCCGTTCGTATTTGTGTGTGACCCTACTTCCTTAGTGTCAAGAGGAATGGCTTTCTCTCCACAACTTTCCGACTGTCTCTGCCCTCTTCAAGAAAGAGTCCTCTTTTCCAACCCCACTCCCCTTCCGCCCCACATCTTCCTCTACCCTTTCCCGCATCCCTATGTCTTCTCAATTTGAGCGTCGTTCTCAAATTGAAGTGAACAGAAGGAGGTCTTCCCTTGGTTCGTCTACGTACCTCCCCCTTTCCTGCTCTATCCTTCTCTCTAAGTCCGTTCCCATATCTATTGTCCCCATTGAAACTACACCTTCGTCCACCTCCTCCGTCCCCTCCTCATTTCCCTCGTCCTCGAACCCCTCCTCATCTTCTTCCTCCTCCTCCTCCTCTTCCTCCCTTTCTCCTCGCCTACTTCACTAGATGATTCTGAGCTTCTATCTCGTAGAGGCCCATCTTCCATCCCTTCTTCCCTCCGTAATGCTCTTGTTTCCTTGTCTAAAAAAATAGGGTCTCCCAATGCGGTAGGTCTCTGGGCATCCGCCTTGCTTTCCCCTTATCTCTCCCTCTCCCTTCTGTTTCTTTTACATCTGCATTGTGTTCCCTCTTCCCCCCTCATCTACCCCTCCTACCACATTCCTGCACCTCCTTCCGGCCACCTAACTTCTCCTTTGTGTATACATCTTCGTTTTCTTTTTCTCTCTCATCCATATCCTTCCTATGCAAATCGTCCTGTGGTATAATATTGTTGTGTGTGTGTCTGTGTGTGTCCATGTTTATATGTTCATATGCATGCTTATATATGTATTTGATTGGTCGCCCTTTGTACCTCGCCCGATGAAAGTTGGAAGTGAGGGTTCGGATGAGCTCTGATTTAGACAGAATCATATTTGCGGGCACCAGAGATAGCTTAGTGTTCGCCAAGGAAGAGGAAGAGAGGGAGAGGAGGGAGAGAAGGAGGGAGGAGAGGGAGTACGAACGCAATGCGATCAGAGAAGAGAGGGAGAGGAAGAGGCAGGAAAGGGAGAGAGAGAGGAGAGAGGTGGCGGCAGCTGGGAGAGGAGTTGGGGCGAACAAAGAGAGAGGTCAGTGAGGGTGAACGGTAGGTGGGAGAGGAGAGATAGGGTGGAGGAGAGGGTTTCGTCACTGAGCGGTCGAATGGGAGTTGACCATGACTTCGAGGGCAGGAGTGACCGAGAGCTGGAGATGGATGAAGAGGAGAGGAGAGACGACGAGGGCGGAGGCATCTTTCGCTGCGGAGTGGGACGACAGAGAGGAGGAGAGTTCTGTATTGTTTGCGATAACAAGCTTCTCCCCCCGATCTCCTGACCTTCTATAAGTCGCTGGGGAAATTCTCTTTTTGTTCAGTGGTATTTATTCCCTTCTTTGCTCTCTTTGTCCCGAGATCAAACAGCATGAAGAGCAGGCAACAGACATAGTTATGTACTACGGGGAAAAGGCGAAGAGGAGGAGCGAGTTGGAGGACGCAGCGATAGGGGCAGGGAGACAAAGGACGAGGATCAAGAGCAACGGAACAATTATCGACAGGAACAGTGTGGATAGTATTGATAAGGACCACGCAAGCACGCATTCCTCTCTACCCTCCTCTCTACCCTCATCTCTCCCCTCCTCTCGCACAGTCTCCTCTTCCTCTTCCCTCTCGTCTTCCTCCCTCTCCTCTTCTTCCTCTCCTCTGCTTCATCATTGCCTCGCTCATCTCTATATGGATCTAGAATTACGAGAAGCACGGTTGGGGATGGGGGAGTAGGAAGAGGAATGGGAGGAGCAGGATTGGGTTTGGGAGTGAAGATTGATGAAGAAGACATCGGAGCCATAGAAGAGGAGGAAAGGAGGGGCAGGGAGAGGGACTGGGAAAGGAAAGAGCGATGAGGGTGAGTGAAAACATGAACTACTCAAATCAACAATTCCTGAGAGAGGGAGAGGGAGCAGAGGGAGAGAGAGCAGAGGGAAAGGGAGGAGGAGGAGGCGAGGGAGCGTGAGAGGCAGAGGGAGAGAGAGAGGGAGAGGCAGAGGGTTTCTCTTATAGAACAATACAAGCACAGCCAGCTGTTATCCCCTGCTAAACCTTCATCAGCGTCCTCCTACTCTTCCTACTCCTACTCATCCTCCTCCGCGTTTGGTGCTCCTCCTCCTTCGTCGAACTCCCTTTCACACTCTCCCCCATCCCTGCTGCAAGGAAAACTTTAAAGCAGAGAGTTGAGGAGAGAGAGAGGGAGAGTGAAGGAGTGGGAGTGGGAGTGGGAATGAGGTCCGAGGGATTGTTTGGTTGTGAAGAAGACCCCTTTGCACCATCCCTCTCTCGCCCATACGCTTCCTCCTCCGCCTCCTCCCTAGACCCCAAAAAGACTGCCTCCCTCTTTGATTTTGGAATTTTAGAGTCTAAGGAGTCGCCCTCCCTCTCCTCCCTCTCCCCCTCCCCTTCTTGTCGTCCTCTTCTTCTTCCCTCCTCCTCTTCAACGATTTCTTCTAGGCTGACGGCGAGGGAAAGACTAGACAGACAGAGGAGAGAGAAGGAAGAGGAGGAGCGGAGGAGGGAGGAGGAGAGGAAAGCGGAGGGAAGGGAGGAAAGAAGGAGTGAGGCCAGGAGAAATAAAGAAAATGACATCTGCAGAGAGATTAGAGGAGAGCAGGAGGAAGAGGGAGGAGATGAAGAAAATGATGATGGCAGATAGAATGAACGCTACCCGAAAAAGAGGGGGACCATTCCTACCCAACCTCTCCCCTCCTCCTCCTCCCTCTCCTCCTCCTCCCTCTCCTCTGCTCCTGTTACCTTGGCTGCGAGGAAGAGGGCTGAACTTGAGAGGAGAAAGGCGGAGGCGGAGGAGAAGGAGATGGAACGAAGGGAGAGACTCTATGGAGGAGCGCCGTCTTCTGTTGTTGCGAAGACCCAAAGCTTGAGGAATCCCAACAGGGAAGCTACCAGGGAACAGGAATTGGACAAGTGGGCGCTTCCCTCCTCCTCTTCCTCTTACTCCTCTTCCTCCTCTTCCTCCTCTTTCCCTCCTCTTCCTCCTCTTTCCCCTCCTCTTCCTCCTCTTTCCCTCCTCTTCTTACTCTTCATCCGTTCAAAACTCGCCTCCCATCCGCTCTAAGTTCACCTCGTCTCTCTCCTCCTCCTCCTTCCTTCCTCCTCCGCCTCACCCCTCCTCCTCTTACTCATCCTCCGTTTCTTCTCTTATGGACGAGAGACCTCTTCTTTTGGGAGGAAAATCATCCAGCCGAAGTGCAGAAGAAAGGGTGATGGAGAGGGAGAGAGAAGAGAAGCAAAGAGAGAGAGAGAGAGAGAGGGGGATGTCTGTCAGAGAAAGATTCGAAATGAGAAAGAGAAAAGCTGCTGAGGAAAACACTCAAATTGAGGTGGGGAGAGCAACATGGTCAAGAAATGGGAGGATGAAAGGTTAGAGAGGGGAGAGGGAGAGAGAAAGGGAAAGGGAGAGAGACAGAGAGAGAGAAGAGAGGTTGTACGGACGGGCATATTCTTCTTCATCCACTTCCTCTGCCTCCTCGACGTCCCTCTCCTCCCTCTCCTCCTCTCGTTTCGGAGTGAGACAAGGCAATACATGGATGGGACAGAGTCCGGTCAAGAAGAAGGTGGGAGGGATGGGGGGCAGACATCGGAGCATCCATAGACTGGAACGTTGACGAAATACAAGTGGGGGGCAGGCTGTCAAACACATCTTCCTCTCGCCCCCTCTCCTCCGCGTCCTCCTCCTCCTACCATCCCCCTTCGAAAAAGGCCATTTCCTTTGAGATCTCAGCCGACGATTTCAAATCCTCCGCCCCCTCCTCCACTTCTTCCTCTTCCTCCTCTTATTCGTCGTTTTCATCATCGACTGCCTCCTCCTCCAGGCGCCCTTCTGCGTCCTCCTCATTCAGATCCTCAGATGAGCACTTGGATGGAATATTCAGCGGATTGGACAGGGAAAAAACACTGACTACAGATCATCGTACAACTACTAACAAAAGCAGTCTCCTCTCTGTGCCCTCTGCCTGTCTTCATGCTGCAAAGACGTGCTCCTATGGGTGTATATGTATGTTATGTTTTTTCAACATATCTTATCTAAATTAACTATATCTATATGTAGATTTTAATTATTGTACATTTGGAATTGTAATAAATACAAGCGTGTTCCGATAATATTCACTGACCATACTCGCCAAGAAATCTAAAATGAAACATGGCACCAAACATCTCGCTATCACGTATTACGTTCCGATTCCATGAAACCCCCAAAGTTTATATTCATAAAGTTTGTAGTATCATACAGCTAAGTATACAAATGTTCATGCAACGCATATTGTCACAAATGCAATTATCTAATAAACAACAAAAAATAATTGTATAATAAAAAATACATCTCCTGCGAGAGTCGAACTCGCGACCTTCGCCTTAGGAGGGCGACGTGATATCCACTACACTAAGAAGACATATATAGAGTTATTCGAAATTTAAGTTATTTTATTTATAACAAATATTAGACGTTTAATATACAGCTTTTTATGTATATTAATCTGGGGCAATGTTGAGTGTTTAGTATGCATATTATCATTATTGCATTAGTTTATATTACTAGTCAAGTTCTAACTCTTAAGTGATAACGAAAAATGTCACAACATATAGCCGTTGAGAAAAAAAAAGAAGAGAGACAAAATAGAAAAAGTGAAACCTTCACATACAAGCGATATATATATACGAAAACAAATCAGAAAAAACATTAAGATTAGAAATGGCTGGCGAAACGATCGATATTAGTCTTATTGAGCATGCAAAGGAAAATATTCAGCCTTTAAAACGGGGTTACAACGTAAAGAAACTAGCCGAGGCTGTGGCAGAAAAAGACAAGGGATTTTCTATATCGAGTAAGTATACTGCAGTAGTGCATTTACCCTAATGAACTGTTGTGTGTGTTTCAGTACAAGGCTTTATGAATTTCTAGTTTGTAAAATGTGTTTCTTTATTTCTTAGGCGCTAATTTTTGACTACTTGCTTCGTATTTATCTGCAGATGAATTCTACGAAAAAAAAAGGAAATCGTTTGAAGAAAAGCTAGAAAATGCTTCGTCGATTGAAGATAAATTCAATACATGGTTGGATTATATTAGTTGGACTCAAACTACGTTTACCAGTGGAGGAATAAAGTCAAGGATTGTTCCTTTGTTGGAGCGATGCGTGTATACATTTAAAGATAACTCGGAGCTGAAGAAGAATATAAAATACCTCCGCTTGTGGGTTATGTACGCTGACAACGTGAAAGATCCCAACGATATCTACAAGTTCATGTTAGTGAACGGAATAGGGACGATGCATGCAGTGTTCTACCGCGCATATGCCTCATCCCTCTTCACGCAGGGCCACTACAGAGAAATAGAGAAGGTTCTGCAGCATGGGATAGATATGAGAGCAGACCCTGTGAGTGCGCTCAAAGAAGAACTGCAAAGCATGAGAAGAAAGATCGAGGTGAAGAAGGAGAAGAGTGAGGCTAGTGGTGACGAAGAGAGGGACAGGGCTCCCCTTGGCCAGTCCAGGTCGTTTGGAAGAGACATCAGCCAAGACCCAGAAAACAGAACCAGACCTACCTCACTCTCCTCCTCCTCACTCTCCTCCTCCTCACTCTCCTCCTCCGCTTCTCTTGGTTCTGGAAGAAGGGGTCTTGGGCTAGGAGGGGTGAGAGCAGGGCTTTCCTCCAGAGACTCTTTCTTTTCCTCCTCTTCCTCTTCTTCGTCATCTGTCCCCGTCTTTTCCTCTTCCTCTTACTCCCCCTCGGCTGGGTTTCCATCTGAGTCCGCTTCCACTGACCAAGAGAAGGGAAGGAACAACTTTATGGTGTTTGATGAGACTGGAAGGGGGTAAGGGGGGAAGAAAGGAGGAAAGGAGAGCAGACGATGCCTTTTCCTCTGCTATTCCCTCCTACTCTCAATCAATAGACTTCCCCTTTGCTCCGTCGGACTACGTGCAGAAGAAGAGAGAGGGAGGGTGAAGAGGGTGGGGGAGATGTAGGTATGGTGGATGAGGATGAATACATGGAGGATGAAGAAGGGAGAAGGAAGAAACAACGTCTTGTGTGGAAGGCTCTGCCGACAAGAGAAGAGAGGGACAAAGAGAATACAATGAAGCCACAGAGATGGACAGATGCTGGGGGACTTAAAATCGAAGTGGGACTCAAAAGGAAGATGACGCCATCTCTCATATCCACACTCTCTTCGTCCTCTTCCTCTTCCTCCTCTTCCTCTTCCTCTTCCTCTTTGAGTAAAAAAGACCTCGCCAACTCTTTTATGATTGGAAGTTCTCGGAAGCACTAAGAAAACAAGAAGTAGAGTTGTGGTGATTGTACCAATACCTTCTATTTGAGAATCATATAAATATCTATAATCTATGCATTATTACTTCTAGACTCAATAAACATCCTAAAAGCTTATTGGAACTCGCACCCTAACACCACACTATATAGAGCAGGATATTGCTGATATCCAAGCTATTTCTGTGCAATTCGTTCTACATAGCTAAATCTTAGTTGAATGAATGAATTACGGTACTACTGCATGTTTGAGTAATGCTAACCACCCCACAAACCACTTAACATACCAACACATGTCTGTTCAAAATTGTAGTTCGGGAATATATATATGAGATGCGTGCTTCATCGCAATGGACTTCATAATTCTGAGTGAATATACAAACACCGTCATGATTTATTCGAACATCCACACAAAATTGACCATGCATTTATTCATCTGGTTATTGATACATCTTCTTCAGTGACTTTAGCGTGGATTAGACGACATTTTAAGTGTTCCGTTAATATTTTAATAGAGAAGAGTTGGCCTTTACTTGATTTACATGCTTCCCAATTAAAAACAAAAAGCTTGTATCGCGTACTTGCATCATATTACGAAAATTATTTCCCAGCATACTACTTTAATTCGTGTTTATAGTGTAATTGATTTCGTTCTCAATTTGATTGCGTAGTGCATGTTACCCGTGTAGAAATGAGTTTTGAATTAACAAGACAGCTTCTGCTTTATGCAGAATATATTTTCATCTGGCAGCACCATGCTTCTTGCCATACTCTTAACTCATGTGAATACTATCATAGTGTAGACGGCCATACATAATAGATTTAACAGATTTTTATGTACAATTTTGCGAGTTATTTTTACTTCAAGTAATATTGTTAATTCTTTCACATACAATACTTTGTTGTTCATCCTATCCTTCCTTCACCATGTTTGGGAGCTGAAAAACAAAATAAATTGGATATATGTATTTATCCTTTTACGTATTGACATATCCCTCAAATCATATTTAACCATCCTTGCGGACACTCGCTCCTTAGTAGCAATAATCTAACATTTTTTGGTACAATTTTATTTCATTTTGTATAGTATGTTGTGGTATGTGCTTGGATTGGCAGTTTTGTTAGTTGCCTTAATCTTGGGCTTTACCAATTACATAGACCACCGCTTTACATCTATCTATGACCTTAAAGAAGTTGGCCAGGAGAAACCTGTACGTATACAATTTGATTCTATCTAACCACTAATTCATTGATAAACCAAAAAGCATACACGCGCACATATCTGACAAAAGATGTTATGATTTTGCATGTACCCATAGGAGGGAAAGAAGGGGAAAACATGCTGTTGTTATGGGAGGTAAGCATTGCAGGATTGATGGTAGCAAGAGTCTTGCTTTACCATTTCGATTACGTGACAATCATCGAGGAGTCTGATTATTCGGAGAATGAGAGAATTCGTTCTGCTGTTCCTCAAGGAGCCCATGCTCACCTCCTCCTTGCTCTCGCCAACTCTTTGTGCAGAGTTCTCTTCAAGGGTAGGGTCAACAGTAACACATTGTGTATGCCATCATATCACATGATTAATTCGTCACTTTCGGCTAATTATTTTCCTTGTTTGTAATCTATGGTTTGACGTGTCACGTTTTTCTTTTTCACATCACGTCTTCCTTCCATCGCCCTTATACCGCCCTTCCACTCCCCTTTCACTCCCCTTCCGCTCTTGTTTGTTTTGGTGCTTGGTCTCCGCACACAGGAATCGACGTCCTCTACAAGTCTAGAGGAGGAAGAGTGCAAGACCTGGGGTCAGCAATGCGTTGGTTCTACTCGGAGTTCTGAGAGGGTGAGGTGCACTCTCAACTTCCCCTTCTGGTGTTGTTCACGCCCCTTCCTTGACTCAATTATCCGCCGAAGCCTTCTTCTCCTCCAACCTCTCTTCCAGGATCATCGTCCGCACCAACGTCAAGGTCCTTTCCCCCGTTCTATCTACTGACGTGAAGGGAATGAGTGTATATGTGGGAGAGGAGGGGGAGAAAGAGACGCAGAGGGAAAGGAATGGGGGAGAGGAAGAGACGAAACACTTCGAACGCAGAGAGAGGAGAACTCTGGCTTAGCAGCGAGAAAAGAAAGTGGAGGAGGAGTGCGAATATCCACTACTTCGAGACACACCGAGTAAGTGAAGAGGATGAGTTCAGAGTGGTTGGAGTGAGGGTAAAGGGAAGAAGGGATAAGGGGGAGAAAGGGGAAAGGGGGAGGAGGATTCTTCTACTCCCTTTTAACGTCACTGCGCTTGAGATCGGAGGAAAACCGGCAGAGTATGTAGGGAAGGAGGAGAATGAATTTGAGTGCGTGGAGGACGGGAGTGGGAGTGCTGAGGAGGTGTTACTGGGTGGATTGGTTGTTGACTGCACTGGAGGAACTGCTGTCTCTCTCTCTTGGGCCCACAGATGGGGTTTGGAGGTGCAGAAAACGGAGATCAAGGCCAACAGCATGTACTGCTCTCTCTTGTTGAACGAACCCCAGGGTTTCGAGGCGGACTGGATCTGTGCTCCTGTGTATCCGCTCCCTGGGAAATCATCTAGGTTTGGATACCTCATGAGAGTAGAAGGAAACAAGTGGCAACTCACCGGAATGGCCACTGCAGGCACCCAGGTGCCCAGGGGAAGCGTCGAGGGAGTTCTTCCAGCACTTCAACATGCTGGACGATGACTTCATCTACAAAACGATCACCTCCCCTTCTCCCACCGGACACATGCCCTCGGTCGTCCAAGGAGAAAAGGTACTCTTGTCTCTATATATATGTGCGTTTTGGCGTGTGAATGTGATGTGTGTAGTTGTACGGTATATTTTTTTTTGTACTTTTTGTGTTTGTTTATTTCTTTTTTATAGCCGCCACAATCATTCGGTCTGACGTCTCCCTTTCCCCCTCTCCTTCACCACCCCCCTCACCTACCTCCTCCTGCTTGTGTACTGCTCCTTCGGTTGTTCAGTTGCACACCTACTTCCCCAAACACTACGTGAGGAACCACGTGGAACACACCACCAGTTGGCCTGAGGGGCTAGTATGCAGTGGGAACAGCGTGTGTATCTTCGACCCTATGTACGGCCAGGGAATGTCCGGAGCTGCCATTTCCGCGCTTGCTCTCAACCACGCTCTCCTCAAGGAGTCTGAATCTTCTCAATTTGATGTTGCCAACGGATTCTCCAGCAGATACCACCACATCCTCGCTGACAGGTGAGTCAGGGTCTGAGCCCAGTAGACTTGTCTTTCCTACCCTTTTCTCCTTCGCTTTCTATTCCCCTTCTCTTTCTTTTTCTTTTTCTCGGTTCCTTTTTTCCCTATATTATATCCTTCGTAACTAACCCTATCTTTCGTTGGTTCGTTTGCTGCATCTCTCCCTTCGCATATCTCTTCCTTTCGTCTGCTTCCATAGATTGGCTTTCCCTGGATGCTTTGTGTAGGGGAGGACAAGAGATGGCCTCAGATCAAGAGTAAGTCACTTGATGTTACATTCCTCCTATCTCTATGTCGAACTCTGCTTATCTTCTTTGTTTCCTTCGTACGCCATTCCCCTGACGACTCCCCTCCTCTGCCCCCCCCCCCTTTTTTTTTTTTTTTACCTTTTCCTTCTCTTTAACCCCCTCTGTTTTTCTTCCCCTTTCTATCACTTGTTCCACTCATCTGCAGTGCAAGGCCCTTCGTCTCACTCACACATCCTCATGAGGTCTCTTCAATATTGGATCAGGCAGGGAATGGTCCTTGCCTCTTACTCGCCCCTTGCCCAAAGCACAGCAATGGGCATCATGAACATGGTCAAACCCTTCACCTCCCTCCTCTACCCTCCCCTCGTCGCCCAGGTGGCATACAATGTCATCCTCGAGTCTTTGAGTAAGTTCTCTTTCGAGTCCTTTTTGTTCCCACCTCCCTTCTCTTCTCCCTGTTTGCTTGACACTAATTTTTTTCTCTCCATATGATATTCCTCCTTTGGTTTTTTTCTTTCGCTTTTTTCTTTTTGTCGATTTTTTTTTTATTTTTTTTTTATTTTTTCCCCCTGTTTCTTTTTTTAGGTCTTTCGGTTACCCCTGAGATGAAGTTCAAGGATATTGAGAAGAGGAGACAGGAGAGGATCCAGAAGGCCAAGAAGCACGGATTGCTTCAATAGCTGCGTTGTCGCCACACATTGCTCTCAAACTTCTGTCATCTCACACAGTTGATCTTTGTGTTCGTTTTTCAAATGTGTAGTTTGTTTTATTCGGTTTCTTTTTATGCATGGGATTCCGTTAACTCCCTTTGTTTGTGCGCCATACGTATCATTTTATTTTCTTTTATACGTTCTTGTTTTATCCTTGTATGTGGTAAAGCCCCACTGTGTAGCATTTCTCATCCTTTTCATATAGATTAGCATTCCTTTGACTTTACTTCTCCTCTTTACTTTCTCTTTATTTATTGTCCAGCATATCTGGAATAAAAACGTTTTTTTCGATTATAGACAGCATAAGTATTCATTCATGTTTTTATAATTGTGACATTCTGCGTAACGATTCTCACTCATACGCAGCCCGTAACTCTCCCAGCTATTGCTTCCGGAGTTTTTTTTTTTGTAACAAACAGTTTATTAAGAACTAAAATAAACAGCCCCTAACAAAATCACACTTCGATACTCCGCAAAAACCAAGAGTGTGAATATCCTTGACGGGCTGGAACAAACTAACTAGAGACTACTCAAAAAACGGGTGGTGTTGATAGCATCATATGCAATGCATTCACGTGAGAATCAAAATCAAACCGAAAATGAGGCGTACAAAGTAGGAATAGAAAATAAAGATACAGGATATAGTGCACACAGAAGTGATAAAGACATATGACAACATGAACTCACACACTTGTTCATATCGTTCCGTAGTGCCAGGAAAAAGGCAACACCAGCAATCACCACTCGCTAAAAACGCTGCAGAGGCATTCCATGACTTGCGAAGAATTAGACGTGGTAATGTCTGAGATAAGGACGGTTCTTTTTCATCAACACACGGTTATCTATACAAAACAAATTAGTTCCTGTTCTATTTATCTAATGACATAATATTCTTTAATAAATCCGTATAATACACGGGGCTGATTTAAACAGCAGACAATTTTTTTTCCGAATTTACAATATAACATTTCACACAAATTACTATAACATAATATAACGTAATACACCAGCAAATGCAAAGTCTAAAGAGCTTACACAACTAATATACTTTTCCACTATTCCAATGTATGCAAAATGCAGACCACCAGGCAGACATGTCCTACTGCTCAAGTACCGTACAAACGCGAAGTATGCATAACGGTTTTGTTTTTTTCAAGAGATACATGTACCTAATATAAAGAAATATAAAGCTGATTGCCACACAACAGAGGCTATTAACCACGCAATAAATAGGTTAGATACGCAAGGGAACAAATACATAACTACTATCTAATTAGTTATCTAATTAGTAGGTCAATTTCAACCAGTATTTGCACAAATAAATAACACACGTAAGTCAACATATACATAAATACAATAACACAGAAATTAATACACTAAGTTAATTAGCACCGGGATACCCTTTAACCCGTACCGAACCCAAGGCTTCCTTCTCTGAGAGCAAGGAGGACCTTTTCCTTCATGATTGAGAGAGAGGAGTAGTCAGGGAGGTCGAGTTGATTGAAACATGTATGGGCACGAGGAAGTGTATCTATTTGATCGAGGTATTGGATGGTGAAGGGGTGTTCCAAGGATTTGAACCCAGTAACAGGTACTCTGGATGTGCCAGTCACAAACAGAATTAGCTTGGCGACGTCATCTTCCTCCAGCTCTCCCAGCAACTGCCAGAACATTATGATGGTGGGGTGTGTCTGGGGGTTGGACCCGAATCCGTTGTAGTCGGTGTGCGCCTTGAGATCTGCGATGTCCACAGTGGGAATTCCACAAATAATGAGCTCGAGTTCTTCCGGAGAGAAGATTGAGATGAGATCTCTGGGAATAAGTTCATAGAACCCTTCATAAATTCGTCTAATTGCTTTTCGATCGACTTGCAAAGGACGAATTCAGTCATGAGTTTGATATAGAGTGTCTTGTTTTCATCGGTCACATCGATGCCTTCTCCATTCGGAACCAAGTCCACCAGTCTGTCCTCTCCAAAGTCATCCACTGCCGCCTGGAACACATTGAACAGAATACCATCAATGCTCTCCTTCTTCATCCAATTCAGCGATCTGGAAGTAGGCGGCGTCGAATGCCTCCAAGTCGGAGAAGGTGATAGGGATACCTAGGATGTGCTTATAGACTGCCTTGGTGAAGTAGCAGTCCAGTCTCTCTCCTTCGTAGATCGCCTTCCCTACGAATCTTCCAATAAAGCGGAAGTACTCTAAGTGGTCCTGTGTCCAATATGAAGTCATGTTGGGAAGGAAGACATTAGGGTTGTCTGGGGAGGGAACGAAGAGGGCAAAGGAAGGGTCGAAGATGGCCCGAGAGAGAATGAGAAAGAACTCCCTCGTCAGACCCCCCACATCTACTCCTTCTTCTCCCACAAACTCAATGCGGAGCTTCATCTTCCACTCTTTGTCTCCACTGAGTCCCCTCATTTGGTAAAAGGTGTCTTCGAAGATGAGGTCCCTCCTTATCTTGAGTCGGTGGAACTGGCTTTTGTTTCTCTTGCCTTGAGCTCCCCTCACGCACCCTCTGAAATACTTAAGTCTGACATCGAAGTCCAAGATCTTCTTTGGGTTCCAGAGGAGAGGGTTGAAAATACCAGCACCAGGACCAGGAGAGAGACATACACGAGGGAGAGGTGGCAAGGGGAGAGGAGGAGGATGCGGAGGACGACGGGTGCTTCACCAGGTTGCTATACTTCCTACACAGCAAAGAGATCACAGATCCGAACTTTTCGACGAACCAGTTGTATTCTCTGTAGTCCCTGCTCTGCTGTTTCTCAGAGATAGGGCTCAGGTAGTTGGAGGAAGACGGTGGAAAGGACGAGGAAGACGACGAGGGAGAGGAAGAAAAGGAAGTAAGAGAAGTAGAGGAAGAAGGCAAAGAAGAGGAAGGCGAGGAAGACGAGGAAGACGAGGAAGAAGAGGAAGAAGAGGAAGAAGAGGAGGAAGCAGAAGAAGCAGAAGAAGAGAAGGAATAGGTTGGATCCGTCTGTGCGAAGTACGATTCCTCTTCATCGTCTCCCACTGAGAGTCGAGGGACAAGTCAAAGGGAGACCCGAGCGCACGACTACGGGTAAACAGAGGACCATCATCATCACCGTCCCTTTTCATCCTCTCCTTCTCCCTCTTCAGTTTTATCGCCTTCCTCTCCTCCTCTACAAAGCAGTCGTAGAACGTGGGCACACGGATGATGGGAGGATCCAGTCCTTCCCACGAAACGGGGGAGAGACGAACTGGAGAGGGAGGGGGACAGGGAGGAGCAAACACAAGGAAGAAACACTGTAGGAGAGGGAGATGGAAGAGTTGGGACCAATCCGAAGCGTTCCAGTTGGCTCTCACAGAGGAGTGCTCAGGAACAAACGCTTCTCTCTCCGCCTCTTCTTCCTCCTCTTCTGTCCTCATCAAGTTAACTCTATCCGAGGAGGCACACGCACCTGATGATCCAACCGCATTCGAGGGGAGACCCACTCTCCTGCCCATGCCCTCTTTCACTGCCCCTTTCACCTTTGCCTTGTCCTTTGCCGTGTTCTTCTCCATAGACCCGACAGAGGACACCGAAGAGGGGTTGTGTGTGTTCTTTCTCTTCTTCGAGTTCCACTCTTCCGCAAAGAGAACATGCGTGGATACATCGCGCATGCCCTCATCACCTGAGTCACCCTCCTCCACACGCTCATCAACTGCTGCCCTAGCTCTCTTCCTCCTCTGTTTCCCGCCTCTCTTAGACTCCTTCACACTTGGTTCTTTCTCCTTCTCTTCCTCTTGCATCTCGAGCTTCGCAGGATCCTCTACTTGGAAAGAGGAAGAGAGAGAAGACGACAGGACCGGGGGTGAGTACGTGGAAGAGGAGTGAGATATGTTCTCTTGCGAAATTGAGGATAAATACACGTTGAGAACGTTGAAGAGGTTCGCAATGGAGTCATACAGACCGCAAGAGGAGAGGATCGAACGCTCGTACAAAAGAGAAACGTAGCTTCTCTCGCTTACTTCTCGCCTCGACAAGGCAAATACTAGCTCTGCACACTTGAGTCTCCTAGCGTGAGAAGATAAGTACTCCCCCCCCACGTTGTGTTTCATCTTGGTTCCGTCCCCTTCTCTCTCCAGCACAGACGACAACACGTCTAGGATATCTCCCGAGTCCTCCGACCCAAACGCATGTATGCGAAGAGACGAGAACGCGGAAGACGAAGAAGAACTACAATTGTTAGATGAGGAGGGCAAACTAGAGGAAGAAGAGTACTGGCTTTTGGGTTTTCTGTTGAAAGAGGGGAAGATCACGGAGGGATGGGGGAGGAACCCGACGAGGTGGATGCGCTTGAGTAGGCCTATGATCCTCACCAGAGATTCTTCATGGGCACACACTGACCACGCAGATATGTTCTCTTGGTTTAGGTTGAGCTCTCTTCCCCTTATATTCATCTCGATTATGGAAGGAGGGGGACGATTCACTCCGTGCGAGGCAAGGTGCAACTGAGAGAGAAGAGAGAGCTTATACGCAGATTCATTGCACATGGAAGCAGTGGAAGAGGCAAGGATGGAGAGGAGGACTCCCCCTTGTGGATCTGAAGCTGAACCTATTTCTCTCAATAGGATCTACAATTTCCTTCTCCCCCAACACCATTGACGCTACAGACAAGGCTGCATCAATCTGAGAAGAAGGCGCTACGAGCGATGATGAGGAAGAGGAAGAGGAAGATGAGGAGAAGGAGGAGGAGGAGGAGGTGGGAGACGCAGAAGACAGCACAGGGGAGGAGGCGGGGCAGTTGGAGGAGAGAATGCGGGAAAGTGCTTCAGAGTGAGAAGAGGACACACTAGGAACGTAATCTTGAAGTTGGACTGTAAGCGAGGGGATCTCGGAGGTTCTGTCGGAAAAGAGAGGCGAGCTGTCTTGCAAAAGAGAGAAAGAGGGGGAGGATGGCATCTCTGGACCTCCACTCTTGGTAAGTATAGCGTGTCCAGAAGCAGAATGCTTGGGAGCAAGAAACATAAAGAGTCGAAGTAGTTTGGAGAGGAAGTCTGAGGAGATGGAGGAGGTATTAGTAGACGTAAAACAAAGAATGAGACTGTGAAGTGCATGGCATGATATCACTGGCAGATGGGAGTACTCCAGGATCTTCTCCCTCTCCTGTTCGCCCTTTTCTTGCTTCTCTCCCCGGCCATTCCTCCCTGACGTCATGAGACCTGAGAGCGCAGATACTGCTCCCACAACAGAGTGAAGGTCATCTGGTTCCCCACACTCCAGCACCGCAACTGTCTCATCCACATTCCTCCTCGCCTTCGCCGCGTCACTGAACGCATCGAATGTACACCCGATCTTCTTATCCGATTTCTTGGAGGAGGGAGAGGGCGAGAGGAGACCCGAGAGAAAAGTGAAGCAACACTTGGAGATAGATTGCATTACCTGGGCATTCACATTCACGAGGGGAGATCCGAAGAGAGACATCATTTGCTCCAACGGAGCAAACTCCACGATATGAATGTTTCCCTTTGATTCGGATTCCCTGACGAGGGAGAGAGAGAGGCCTCTCTTAGACACAGCCGCTGTGGAGGGAGCGGACGAAGAAGAGGCGGAGGAGGACGAGGGGGGCAGGGGGAGGGCAAAGCGAGAGGGCTCCTGATTGGGAGGGGCGGACGTTCTTTCCATGAGCGAACGAGACCGTTTCCTTCCTGACTGCACGGACCCCTTTCCACTCTTTTTCAAGGGAGTCGAAAAGGACTCAGAGAAGGAAGAAGACGACAAGGCTGAGGAGGAAGAGGAAGAGGAGGAAGAGGAAGACGGGGTGCCCAGCTGGAGAGAACTACTGGGGTGAGATGATTGAGGAGGGAAGGCGAAGACTGAAGACGAAGAAGAGGAGGAGGAAGACGAAGAAGAGGGCGTGAGGAGGGAGAGGTTAGTAGCCGAGTGAGAGTGAGAGAGAGAAGGGTTCAAACTTAGTGCAGGCGAGGGAAAGGAAGAAGTCAAACAAGACTTGTAGGGGATGGATGAGGAGAGGGAGGAAGACGAGGATGGAGAGGGAGACACAGGAGAGAACACAGGGGGGTGGAGAGGGAGAATGATGAGTCATCCAAAGAAGCACGAGAGGAAGACGAGGTGAGGGAGGAGAGGGAGAGAGCGGAGTGGGAAGGGCTCATCCTGGGAGTGGTTCCCTTTCCTCCCAGTGCACCTTCTACCTTCGTCCCCTGGAAGACAGCTTCCAGGTCAAGCACCTTGTCATCGATAACATTCCCACAAGCATCCACTCGAAGTCTAAACCCTGAGGACAAGACGTCTCTCCATGGGTGAGGCTTATGGGAGATCACCGCATCCAAAAGGGAAATCAGGTTGATCACTGCGAGAGAGACGTCTGATGCCCACACACCTCTCGATTCCACGCTCACTGAGGGAGAAGAGGAGGACAAGGAGGACAATGATGAAGAGGAGGAAGATGACGACGAGGGAGCAGCGAGGGTAGGTACGTGCGAGAAGGAAATGATGGAGGATGTTCCTTTCTTGAACCTTTCGAAGACACCCACCTCAACTTGAGTGTTCCCCTCTGGCTGCGTCAAACCACCGCTTGATGACAATGAGGAAGACGACGACGAGGAAGGCGATGAGGGCGGAGGCACCGCACACAGCTGAGCAATGCGGAGGGGGAGGCTTTGCATGAGGTTCTTGGATTTCTCCACCCCACTCAGGAATCCAGGCAGGACGAAGGGATTCACGACCTTCGCATACAAGCCCAGAGAGGCAGCAACCGAGGGAGCAGAGGGGGACAAAGCGTCGGCAGAGAGGGAAAGGGAAGACAGGGAACAGGAGGCATCTGACACTCCTCCGTAGTCGAAACACTTATCCACAGAGGAGGAAGAGGAATACGATACAGAGGAGGACGAGGAAGAGGACGAGGAAGAGGGTGGGGAAGAGGAGGAAGAGGATGGGGAAGAGGAAGAAGAGGAAGATTGGGGAACAACGCACATTTTGTGGAGGAGGGAAGTAATGAGTTGAAGGAAAATCACCCTAGAGGAAGGGTAGGCGCACACACTGAAGAAGAGGGAGTACCTCTCAGCTAGGAGAGGAGGGTGGGTGGAGGGGACGGACAGGAGGACAGGGGAAAGGAGACAGGAGAAGAGAGACGAGGGGATGGGACAGGAGGAGCTGAGATTGAATGCGACGTCGAGTGTATCTCCGAGCGCAGAGGTCATGAAGGGATGGGTCCGCGGGTGAGAGAATAAGGATTCTCCTACCGAGGTACCTCCTACCATGTCTCCTACTCCGTAATACTTCGCCACCTCTTCTGCGCTCAATACTTCTCCGTCCGGTACCTCATTATCCTCCTTTCCACCCCCTTCGTGCATCTCCTGACTCCTAAGCCTAGTCCTTATAATGTCCTCCTCCTCTTTACTGACACTCATCGCGTGCATAAGGTCTTCGTAGTAGTCTGCCTTCGTCTTTGACTTGGGTTCCTCCACATCTACATCTTTGAAGTTAGAACCCTTATGTTTGTTGTTTTTGTTGCGCTTGAGTTTGAGTGCTTCTGCCAAGAGAGCGGGGGAAGGTTAACCAGCATCGACTCTTTCTGTGAAGCAAGGAACGATTCTCGGAGATGATGGGGCACACTAGCAATCAGGGTCTCGAGGGAAGTGGAAGGGTTGGGGGATTGGAGGAGGAACTGGAGGAAGAGTCAGATGAAACAGGGGCAAATGAAGAGGGCAGAGAGGGGGAAGTGGGAGACGACTGAGAGGGGGACAAAGAGAAACCTCCGTGGTAGGTGGAAGAGGGAGACAGAGGGACGTATGAGGGATCAGAAAGTCGGTCAGAGGAGGTGGAGGAAGAGGAGAGGGAGGGAAGAGGGGAGGGCGCAGAAGCAGAAGCAGAGGCAGAGGCAGAGGCAGAGGAGGAGGAGGAAGAGGAGGAGGAGGAAGAGGAGGAGGAGGAAGAGGAGGAGGAGGAGGAAGAGGAGGAGGAGGAAGAGGAGGAGGAAGAGGAAGGGGAGGAGGAAGGGGAAGAGGAAGGGGAAGAGGAGTGCTCGTTGGGCCCATCCCTACAGACTGATTCGAGGGAGGCTATGTACTGCTGCATATCAGAAGTATACACGACCCCATCCCTCTCCACAGTGCCAGTCTTCTTGTTCCTCATCACTCTCTTCTCCCCACACAGGAGGCACTCATCTACCACAGGGAAGGAGTTCAGGTAAGTGCATACAGAACACTGCCACTCGTTCATCGCATAGCTACACTCCATAGCAGACATAAAGAAGTCTCCTAACTCACCCTCTTTCTTCTCACCCTCTTTCTCTCCCTCTTTCCCTTCGTCCACACGCTTCTCTTCATTTCCCACCATAATACCTTTCTCTTCATCTTTTCCTTCATCGCCCTTCGTTCCCTCTTTTTCCTTCGATAACAGGGAGGTCTCCAATGGAGAGAGAGGGGACAAGGGGGAGGAGGAAGCAAAAGAGGAGGAGAAAGAGGAGGAAAGAGGGGGGAAGGGAGAGGCAGAAGAGATGGACGAGAGATCAGGGAGAGCAGATATGTTTTTAGAAGGGGAGACAGAGGAAGTGAGGGGAGAGAGAGACGAGGTGAGCGGAGGAAGAGAGGACAGGGAAGGCAAGGGGAATTTAGGAGATCCAGAGGAGGAGAGAGGGGGAAGAGGAGAGGGAGAACTGGATGAAGGGAGGGATGAGGAAGAGAACTTGGGAGATCCAGAGGAGGAGAGGGGAGGAAGGGAAGAGAGAGACGGTAGGGAAGAGAGAGAAGGTAGGGTGGAGAGCGGGGGAAGAGAGGAGAGAGGAGGGAGTCCAGATGAAGAGAAGGAAGAGCGACCAGATGGAAGCTTAGGAAGAGAGGAGAGAGAGGGAGATGGCTGAAGCGAGTAGGCGCGGGAAGGAGGCGCGGAGGAAAGAGAGGGGAGAGAGGGAGGTGGGGCAGAAGAAGAAAGGGGGCCAAGGGGCGAGAGGAAAAGGAGTGAGAGGGAGACGCATTTGGAAGGAGGAGAGGACAACCACTCTCCTTCTCTTCTTTCTTTGTCGCTGTGTTCTTTCTCTTTGCCACCTCTTTCTTGCTTCCCCTTGTCTCCTCTTGGTCCACTTCACCTTCATCATCATCGCTCTCCCATCCTAAAACATAATCACCGCTGACGAACGCTCCACTGGGTCTCTGCCTTTCGCCATCTACCTCATCTCCTTCATCTTCCTCATCTCCTTCCCACATTCCCTCTATGTCTCCCTCCACATCGCCTTCTCCGAAGCATCCCATTGCCTCGCTCATTTCGTCACCTTCTTCTCCGTCTCCCTCTGCTTCCTCTCCGTCCTCCAACATCCTCAGGTATTGCCTTTCGGAAAGAGAAACACGCGCATTCCTCTCTCCGCTTTCCATTTTCTCTTTCTCCTTCTCCGATGCCAGAGACTTTCTCTCCCTCTGTCTCTCCCTCTCCTTCTCTATCCTCACCATTTTCGCCACATCCACTTCCTCTCCGTCCGAATCATTTCCCAACAATCCTTCTCCTTCCACCACCTCGAAGTCGATGGGTCTGGAATGCCTCTGAGCAGTGTCAGCACTGGAGGAGTGATGAAGGTATTTCACTCCTAAGCCTTCTCCCTCTCCCATATCTAGCACTCCGTAGTCCACCCCCACCCTCACCCATCTCGTGTCGTCTTCTCTGTCAAACTTCTTCATTTCCCACTCTACCACTCCTAACTCAGAGTCAGGTTTCTTTGAAGTGCTGTGCCCCCCGTCACCCTTGCATTCATTCTTGCTCCTTCTCTTTTCCTTCTCCACTCCTCCTAGAGGATACAACATGCACTTGAGTCCAGTTCCAAAACCCCTGTGGTCCTGGATGAGAGGCCTCCTCATTGCAGCGGAAGGACGAGCGATGATGCGGTGGGGAGCAAACGCTTCAGCCTCCTTAAGGGGAGAGAATTTAATGGACACACCTACATCCAACACGGTCGAATACATGTCAGCTCCACACAGAAGGGAAAAGATTAGCTTCTCCGTCTTTAGGAGCCTGCAGAGGAAAGAGTGGGAGAGGGTAGAGGATCTGACAGCAGATGCAATGGACGAGAGGGATCTGTCTTTCATTGTCGCAGCCCTTGAGAGGAGGGCGAAGCGTTCCTTCCAGACGAGAGAGTTTAGTATCGACAGAGTGACCTCTTCCAACAGCCCTGCTTCCCATAGCGTAGGTACCCTTCCTATTTTCCTATCAGCGAGGAACAGTGCGTATCCTCCAGCCTCAAGAGCGAGTGTGACTCCCTTGTAGCTCTCACTGTAGGGTTGAACCTCCGACTCCTTATCGATTAAGTTTCCCACGTACCAGTGCGCTGCTCTAGTTGCTGACATCGCTCTCTTCACGACGCAATCCATGTTACAAAGAGTGGCAGATGGTCTGGAGGAGAGAGACGCTCTAGGAGGCCAGTTCCAAGGCACCCCGTTGACACAGTTGTCAAGGAAGGCTAGGGAGGGGGAGAAAGAGGACCACTGCGAAGTAGACATGCCCATAAACCAACCGGACTTATCGAGGGAGCCGAAGCTGTGGGGCACCGCAACGGAGGAGAAGGGACGCACCAAGTTAGCAGCAGGGGACTGTGGGGTGGCACAAAATTTAGAAGGATGACTAGCGTACTTGGGAGTCGAAGACGAAACAGGGACGATGATGTCAGGTCCTCCCAGGAAGGAAGAGGAAGACCCCAGCACAGGG
The DNA here is from genome assembly GCA_035043665.1 of Drosophila quasianomalipes. NCBI lineage: Eukaryota > Metazoa > Arthropoda > Insecta > Diptera > Drosophilidae > Drosophila > Drosophila quasianomalipes. The sequence continues at coordinate 29,989 of JAWNMU010000418.1, forward strand.
TATGAGTTGTTCAGGTCTCCCACGCTCTCCAACGCCTCTCTATTGCAAACGGGGTAGTTGGGGTCAGCGATGATGCCTTGTACCTTAGGGATGGTCGTGTTCTCTCCCAGGTTCAGAGAGGCAGCAACAGGAGAGATTACGCTGTCAGAAGCGAGCAATGCTCTAGCAGGAGACGAAAGGGTGGGCTGTAGAACAGCTGTTCTTTCGCTCGGACTGAGGGCACGCAACGTTTGGAGATCTCTTGCATCTCCACCAGAAAATAACACGTCTGCCCTTTGGATAGCAGAGCTGAGGGGGAGGAAGACGCCGGCAAACTTGTTTGAGTTAAAGGGGAGACGGACAATGGAAGACATGATAGAGGCAGAGGGCATGGACTCATACTTGGAGTGTTTCATCATGTCTGAGACAGTAGGGGGACTCATCTCTGATCCATCGCAGGTCTCCGCAGTGAGGGAAAAAAGAAAAGGCACGGTGATCGCTGTGATCTCATCGAGACTCATAGACCGGAGAATGAATGAGTACTTGGATTCTCCTATTAGGAAACGACCGTTGTACGAGCAGTCGTCTTCTCTGTGGAAACCCTCAACGATGTCTCCTGCGTACCAGTCATTATCTCTCAACTTCATCCCTGGGTCTTCCACGATTCCTCTGTCCATCTTCGCATCTTCTTCGTCCTCGTCATCATCTTCATCATCCTCATCTTCATCATCCCCTGAGTCGTCCCCAGGGTCTCCTCTTCCACTTGCTCCTCTGTCTACACCTCCCTCCACAATAGAGGGTGGTTGGGCGAAGACGATCTGGTTGGAGCCGTTGACAGCTGAGGGAAGGGTTCTATACTCCGGGCCCAGATGTTCAGATGAGATGGTGGGGGCAGATCCTGCAGACTGATTCTGGAGGGGAATCAACGCAGACGAAATCGCTGGGCTAGAGTCAGTATCAGGAGGGGCAGAGGCAGGCAATGAGGAGTCAGAGTTCGAGGAAAGAGAGGAGATAGCGGAGGTAAGCGTATCTGTGAGTGAATCCACGTCCAATTGGTTGGTTTGAACCAGTCGGTTGAGGGTATTCCTGTTCATCGTTATTACTATCGAGAGGTTGTTTCCGTTCCTACTACTGAATACGTTGCTTCCCTCGTCTAGCTGCATGAACTGCCTCGTAAGAGAGGACACGAGAGATGTAGGGTCAGCCCCACTAGACACGCTTGCAGAATAGTTGGCCCCAGATGCATCCATGCTGCATTTGAAGAGTTCCCTGATGATTTTATTAGCCTCTGAGTCCAATGCTGATCCGCTCAGAGAAGAGGGAGGATACACAGGAGCAGAAGAGAAGAGGGAGGGGTCGGAGGAGGTCTTGACGAAGCAAGAGGAGGAAGTAGTGGTGGGAGTAGGAGAAGATGAGGGAGATTGTTGGGGAAGAGCACAAGTGAGGACGAAGACCTGGATGGGAAGAGAAGCGGACTCAGCATCAGACAGGAAGGACTCTAAGTCATCATGTGTGAGGAGGGGCTTGTCTTCGATCCACGAGGGCCCCCCTTGCCTACCCGAAGTAATCAGCGCAACCATAGTGCCTGGATTGCTGCTAGACTGCATGCCATCCCTCCTGCGCTCGTCACTCCTCCCCCTACGCACCATGTTTGTGAGTTGGGGCGGGGAGTAGACAGAAGTGGACCCCACCTCCCACGCCGACTCATCTAGTCCGTTGACTCCATTGAGAACAGAGCGGTAGAGGTTATGGGTCGAATCAGCAGCTGAGGAGGAAGGCATCTCGATGTCGTCAGGAGTAGTTGCAATCCGGGAGAGAGGCGATGCGTCTTCCTCCTCTACGTCATCAAGGTCCTGCATCTCCATATCTTCTTCGTCAGTCTGGAACTCGTCCATATCGTCCAAGTCTAGGTCTCCCAACTCTCCTCTATTTAGGTCATCATCACCATGACCATCGTGCATGATCACCTCTTCCTCTCCCTCAGGGTCCTCATCGTCCAGCATCTCCATATCCTCATCTGCCATATCGTCTTCCTCCATGTCCTCTTCATCATCTATTCCTTCTCCTGCATCCAAATGATCGGCAAACTCATCGTTCTCATCTTCATCCTCATCTTCTTCGTCGTTCTCCTTGCGAGAGTTTCTTTTCCTCTGACTCATACTTGGTACCATGACCCCATCTACCTCCTGTAACTCTTCTACCTCATCATCCTCGTCCTCGTCCTCATCCCCTCCCTCATCGTCACCATCCTCATCGCTCGTAACCTCATCTCCGTACATTTCCCTGTCTCCCTCCCCAAATCTACTCCTCCTGTTTCTTCTGTCTGCTCTTCTCCTCCCCCCATGTGCCCTTCCTCGTCCTCGTCGTCGTCATCCTCATTCTCGAAGCTCCTCCTCACGGCTTCATCGTCCTCGTCCTCACTGTCTTCGTCTTCCTCTTCGTGTTCATGGATTGTGCTCATATCAACCGTGTTTTCATCGATTGATTCGTCTGAACTCTCTCCGTACTCGTCGCTGTCTATTTCCTCATCCCCCACTATCGGAGACTCTTCGTTCCCTCCGAAATAAGCGTTGTCATCGTCTTCAATCGCGGACAAGTCTAACAACCCTCCTACACCAGAGGAAGATGAAGATGAGGATGATGAAGAGGAAGAGGAAGAAGTGGAGGAAGGAGTGGAGGAAGATAGCGAAGAAGAGGACGGTGTAGACTGAGTCTTGTTCTTACGTGAAGTCTTGTGCTTCTTTGAAAAGGGAGTGGATGCAGCCGAAGAGGAAGATGAGGAAGAAGACGAATGGGAGGACACGGAAGAGTTAAATGGTAGGGATGACAAATTAGATGAAGAGGACAAGGAGGAGGATTGATTGATAGAGCTAACAAAGGACTGAAGCTGAACAGCGCCGGAAGGAGGAGGAGGTTTATTGTCTGGGAGGAGGGAAGAGGGAAGGAAGGAAGAAGAGCTGTGCCCACTCCTTGAAGTGTGGAGCTTCAGAATGCTATTAAGGAGGGAGAAAACCTGTTTCGAAATATCCTCTCCGAATAGAGACGCAGCGATGGCAGACGAAAACACAACTCCATACTCGAGGAAGAGGGCGAGGAGGGGTCCATGGAATCTCTCAGTGATGATTTGTCTAATTCCATTAAGGAAGGAGAGGGAGTGAGCGATCTGCGAAGACACATACACCGAGAAGGCGGAGGTAAAGAATGTTGACCGATGCATCGGTGCTTTGGAAGCAATCTTAGCATGGAAGAGAAAGGTTGACGAGTTGGTCAACGGTGGAGTGAAGAAGAACAAAGGAAGTTCAAAGGCAAAGCGAGCAGAGGGAGAGGAAGAAGAAGAGATTACAGAGAGAGAACGAGAAAATAACACCTCCTTTTCTTTTTTGACCGTTCCGGAGGGAAGGGCACAAGCAGAAGCCCACGAGATGAGACCCTGGGAGACCTCAGAATCACATGAAGCAGCAGCGATTGAGGAGTAGTGCTTTATGACCTTAAAAGGGGAGTAGGGGTGGAAGAGGTGGATCACCGGAGAGACCGACTGCCAAATCGAAGGGGAGCAGGTGAAGGTAAGGGAGTTAAAATCTCCCTTGCCCATCCTTACTACGACAGAGGGAAGGAGCACTGGGGGCTGCATCACAGCAATGAGGTCTGACTCAGATGTAGAGAGGCAGGAGAGGATGGAGGAGGAGAGCCCTGCAATTATGGAGGGGAGCGCAGGTGGGAACGGAGTGTTCCTCGTAGCAAACTCCCTCAGACTCAGGTTCTGTTCCTTGTCCTGCTTCTTCTTTGTCTTCTGCAGATCCCCGATGCTAGTATTGAGTGGCCCCTTATTTCCAGCCACGATCGCCTTCAACATAGACTCGGCGGCGGAAGAGGCCTTTTCAGCGACAGAGAGAGAGACTCGGAGGATTCTCTGCCTGAACCCAGTGCTGAGGAAGGGTCTTGTAGTCATGCACTCTCCGGGGGCCCTCACCACAGACTGTGTGGGAAACTGCGCGTCCACTCGGTCCCTCAAACACGCCTTCTGAAGGGCAAGGGGAATTCCCTGGGAGTTGAAGCCGTAACTGTACTCGTTCTCTCCGTCTCCGTCTCCGTCTCCGTCTCCCTCCTCGTCTTCGTACTCGCAGTCCCACCCCTTCCTTTAATCATCTTGCATTCGCATCCTCTATCGACGCAGTCCACATCCTCCACCACGACTGAGTCCACGGTGTCATTTCTCCTTAACATTATCTTTCTCGCGTGCAGAGAGGCCAGTTGATCAACGAGAAGTTGACCCCTGGCTCCGAACTGAGCCAGATCCACGAGCGTCCCCTTCTCAAAAGAAGATAAACCAAGGTTCTCCGTAGCCTTCATCACCGCCTGGTACACAGGACCTGAGCAGGAACTCACACAGAAAGGAGGGGGTCCGAGGAAGAGGAGGAATCGTTGGCGTCTGCTGGCTGGAGGAATGGGTCAACACACTCCCTCACGTTCACAACAGTAGGATCCTCATTCGAGGGAAAGAGACGGTCCCTCAGCTTAGAGTCATATGGGATCGACATCGCATCTTTTTCCATCAACCCGCATCCTCTAGAGGGAGGGATCGTGAGCGCAAGTTGACAAAGGAAGGGGTCGTATGCATGTGCATCGACCAACATCCCCAGGGAGTCTAACTTTGAGTGGAGAAGAAGTAACGAGACGAAGGAGGGGATGTTAGGGGCCATCCATAGCAGCTGGTAGTCCATTGCCTTTCCCCCCGAGCAGAAGAGGAGGGATCGAACAGGGAAAGAGGGGTTGAAACGAAGCACAGTGCGAGGAACAAGGGGGTTGGACGGAGAGGGAGAGGAGGGAAGTACAGGGACAGCCACAGAAGAAGGCTTGTAGGCCAGGATAGAGTGGATTAGGTAGGGGTGACGAGCAACAAGGTGGGTGAGGTTGTTGATTAGAACAACGTGGTGAAATAGAGGGGCCTTCGGCAGTTGGATCGCATTTACTCCTCTTATCTCCTCCTTACCTATCTTCTTTGAGAACGAAGATGACTCAGAGGGGTATACGCTTCTTCTGCTCCATCTTCTCTCCCTGCTCCCACCACTTCGGTCAGAGGGAGTCTGTATACAGATGAGGTTTGGGAGGGGGAGGAAAAAGATGCCACGTTAAAGCAAGGCGAGGAGGAAAGCGAAAGGGAAAGCTCAGACGCTTTAGCAACAGAAAACCTCAACCAACCCATGTCCACCACAATCGAATCCAGGATGCAGCGGAGGGCCCTGGCGCAAGTTCTAGTCTCACTCTCCTCGATCCTTCTCTCAGTGGAAGACACATGTCTCAGAGAAACAGACGTCTTTGTGTTCAAAGATGACTTAGAACGCACGTACGACGAAAAGGAAGAAAACAACTTGGACACATCGAATGCTTTTACGACCTTATTGACTGCTTGCATGTGTTCTAACAACTCTCCCTCACCATACCTCCCACTGCCAAGTCCACGTCGATCTCCTCGAAATCTACTTCCTCCTCATCGTCCTCCATGGCATCCTCAGTCTCGGCAGACGAAGATTCTGCTGGGAGAGGACTCTTGCCCACATCCTCTGCATTCCACCAGGTGTCTGCGGGTGAACTCACTGCTTCGATGAACGCCTTCGCAATGTATTCGGGAAGGTACGAGATGTATCTAGAGGATGTACTGGGGGTCGAGCAGGGGACTCGCAATTCCGTTCATGAGGAATGCCATTCTCTCCTTATAAAGGATGAATCTGGCTAGGGCAACAGGATTTATGCGCACCCTCACCTTCATCATATTAGAGTTGAACACGTCCATCGCCTCGCTCACACTCAGTTCTCCCTTTGCAGCCTTATTAAGGAGGTCGACAACAGGGGGAATGGAGCTGAACCCCTTGTACCTTCTGTCACTCGTTGCCTTGGGAGTGGCTCTCGTAGCTCTTGGAGGCACCCAGTTCTGTTTGTAGTCCACTCCCTTTTCAATCGATTGTTTGAGCCACATATCGAGGTGGAGAATATGTTCAGTGAAAGAGCAGAAGTCGGAATAGGAGCCGAAGGAGTCAGGAACGTCGTCTTCCGTTGGACGTTGAATCCTGGGTCTATGCGAGTCTGAGTTCTTTCTGTAACCATAATATGACTCCATGGACCCAATCGGAGGCCCTGCCCTCGATGTTTCTTTGTACAGCTCGTCGACCATCGTTCCGTATCCATCGCCTTGGTCATCCATCATTTCCTTCACCATCGCTGCATGTTGGTCAGCAGCACTGCTCTGATTGTCCGAGGCCAAGTCATAAGAGTCATCATCGACCGGTTCGAAGATTAGTGCTCTGAGGAGGACTTTAATGAAAACGTCAGGGTAAGTCACATGGAGGGCAGCGAGAGTATCCATGCGCAAAATGTCATGGAGAGATACCACAAAGCTCGAGAGGAACAACGCTTGCAAGGGAGCAGGGAGAAGCACAGACGCCATGAGCTCAGCATGGGAGAGAGGAGCCGAAACAGCGACGTCCCAGTGGTCAGAGAGCTGGTTCCTCATCGAAGAAACGTTGTTCCAGGGGCAGAAGCGGAGGCAGGATTGCCCTTTCTTCTTCTTAGGGCGCCGCATCTCCTCCATCTCCTCCTGGAATCCCTCTAAACCATCCGCAAACTCCCCTTCTGCGCCCTCTCCTCTAACACCCATCATACCCTCCCTCCTCTGTTTCTTACTCATTTCCAGAGCGTGGGGACGGAGATATTTCTGAGCCCCCACAGACCCATACTTTTCCTTCATTCCTCTCTTAAACGAATTCCAGTCAGTCTGGTTCTGAACTGCCCTAGAATCCCAAGAGGGCTGGATGAGAGAGGCGAGAGAGAGACGATCGCAGTTCCAACAGATACAGCGGTCTCTCTCTCGTCGGTGAGGAGTAGTTCGAGAATGGGGAGAAGGCTACCATTGCAAATCGAGAGGGTAGTGGAACAACGAAGAGCCTTAGTCGATGAGTGAAACGCCATCACCTCACTCGGCTTCGAAGAGGAGGTGGGGGTAGGCGCAGGCACGGAAGAGGAAGAATCAGCGGAAGGAGGGGGGGCAGATGAGGCCGAAGAAGACGAGGAAGAGAAGCAGGGGAGGTAGGAGGAGGCGTTGGGCTTAGAGACTGCAGCAGCAGTGAACTGACTTTTGAGAAGGTCGGAAAACTTCTTTTTGGTGGCCCTGTCGACAGAATCAGGAGCAGAAACCATATAGGTCAGGTCAGCAGAAGAGAAGACTTCCATCACGTTGAACGCGTCTGCTCCGAGTGAGAGGAGGCGGAGAGTCCTCCCAGGTCAAGGAAAAGGTCTTTGTTCTTCTTGGAGACAAGAAGACACCTAAATATATCCATGATCACGGGAACACATGCTGGGAGGAGAGAAGAGGAGTCCAGAAGGCCTACACACAGACGAAGAACTCTCTCTTGCCGGAGGGCGGCACAAGAACTGAGGGACTCGAAGAGGTCTTCCCTCTTTTTGTTGACAGCGTTAACGGCAACGGATCCCTCCACAGGTATACATCCCATGACCTCGTTGTCCCTTGTCCTTCCGAGGTTGTACCACTTGTCAGGGAAGGCCTCCATTGCCTTCTTCCTCAGGTCGTGCGAGGCCTTGTAGTGCTCCGAGTAAATCTGCTTGGTGAGGAGGAGAGCAGACTCCTTGTCGAAGAGGTCCTCGGTGGAGGAGGGGTCCTTCACGCAGTCCTTGAGGAGGTGGGCACAAGATAGAACGAACGACTGTGCATGGAATAAAGAGAGATCCGTCACGTAGCTACGGGGAGAAAGAGATATAATAGGAAGCAGGTAGCGCAAAGTGGGGTGCACACCGATGACCACAGTGCCTCCGAAGTGAGACTTCCTCAGCTCTGCTGCCTTTCCTCCCTCCCTCGTCTCATTGGAGGTCGATGCTACGGAGGGAGCAGCAGGGAAGGAGAGACCATTCATCGTGCTTCTCTTCCCACTCCCTCACTTCTTCCGCAGAACACTTCCTCTCCAACAGCCTACTCAGCAGCATCTGCACCTTATTAGCAACGAATCCTCTTGATATGGAGCTGAGAGTAACTAGCTTAGCAGAACAGAGGGTGTACTCTCCCTCATACCCACTCAGACTGAAGGTTCTCTTCGTCCCACTCGATTTCCCCCTATGAAGTGAGGATGGCGAGAAAGACGAAGAGAGGGAGAGAAAGGGCGAGACGAGCTCACAGGAAGGAGAGGAGAATGACGGATGAGCGTAGGGCTGGTCAGGGGTGACGACCGAGCGAGGAGAGACCCCTGCGAAGACGTTGACTCTGTGGTTGAGGATGAATCTCTTGATGATGTCTGGGTGCGCATTCACTTTACTCACGTTACTCAACACTCTGTCTAACACCCACGTCAATGCAGGCATAACGACGACATCTCCCGCCTCTTTTCTCTCCGCACCTCCAAGTCCTCTTACCGCCTCTTCTCTCAACCCCTTGACGAGTGATCCCACGCCAGAGGAAGAGGAGAGGGAGTCGACGAGGCTGTTAATGCGGCACGCCCATCCCTCGCTCTGAGACAACTCACTCACGAAGGGTCTCATGCGCAGAGTATCGGCCCACCCACTGTGAGAAGACAACAACTGCGAAAATAGCAGAATCAGGGGCTGGATCATCATCACCACCCCACATAAGTGGAACGAAGATGGCGAGGAAGAGGCGAGGAAGAGGGCGAGGAAGAGGAGGAAGAGGAGGCGGAGGAGGCGGAAGAGGCGGATGAATATGAACAAGTGGTTGGGTGGTTAGATTCTCCAGAGAGGATAGTAGGCCCTAGAACGAGGTCAGCGGTGAGCCTGAAGGGGATGCTCTTCTCGAAGAGACAACCTCCAGGGACTCCGTCTCCCAACCCTTCCTTCGTCTCCACTCCCTTCGCTCCCTCATGCACGCCCTTCACAGGGCAAAAGCAAGAATCAGGAGCTGCATCATAAGAGTGTAGAGGGAGGGAAGTGAATTATACCTGATTGCAGACGCTACTACATCCTTTGCTTTCTTCGTCAATGCCAAGAAGTGGTGGGAAGAGAGGGAGGAAGAGGTCAGAGAAGGGGAACGGCATACCGCAGGGGACAGAGAACGCACAACTCTTTCGAGAAGAAGGGGCGAAGTACTGTACAAAGAGAAGTACCAGTGAGGGTAGGGAGTGTAAATGAAGGAAGGGATGGGTGAGGGAGAGGAAGCGAGGGGAGGTAAGGGAAGGGGGATGTTGGGGGGAAGAAGAGGGAGGGGCATGACAACGGATAATTGGAAGCACTGTCTCTGAGCAAACACAGCCCCTATAGAGACGATCAGCTCCTGCACTCCCTTTGTCGTCACTATTCGGCTGCTCTCCAGAGGACTACACACGAAGCTGTATGCATAAGGCAGAGCAGAGGAGGAAAACTTTGGGTAGAATACATCTGAATTAGAATATGTAGACGACACGCCGACCAGCTCTTCCTCTTCACTCCCGTGACGAGACGAAGAAGAACCGGAGGCTGCAACTGCAGAGAAAACGGAGGAGGAGCCAGGAGATGGGAGGCTGTCGGCGAAGGGACTCTCGGTAGAGGAGGAGGCGGATGAGGTAGAGGATGAGGCGGAGGAGGCAGATGAAGAAGACCAGGAGTACTCGTCAGTTAGGGCAAACGACCCACTGTTTGAGACATTGAGGATGCTTCCTTCCTCATAGATCGCCCACAGAATCCACAGGAGTCTTTGTTTATGAAGCAATAAGGACATGCGTTCACTTTGGAGTGGTCGAACGAGGGGAACAGAGAAGGAGAAAACGACGACGGAAGGTTGAAGAAGGGGGAAGGGACAACGCCGTCGAGAGAGAACATACGCTCTCAGGCACTACCCAGCGATCACACGAGGGAGAGGAAGAGGAGGAAGAAGAGGAGGAGGAAGGAGGCAAAAGAAGAGATGGAAGAGGGAGAAGGGACGGGAGGAACAGACGTATCTTTCCTTTCCTTCTTTTTCTTTTCCTTCTGGTCTTTCTTTTCTTTCTTTCGGTCTTTCTTACTCCTCCTCACCTCCTTCTCTCTCCTCCCGCCCAGCTTCATCGACAGCACATGCCTCCGCATACTCAGCCACTGCGAGGGAAGCGAGGGCAGATGGAGAACGGATGATTTGGAGCGCACCCATAGAGTTCGAAAGAGCTCCAACTAGGGGATAGAAGAGGTTCTCGTACACGTTGGCGAAGAAGGTGGAGATACCGGATGAGACGAACAACTCTGTAAAGAAAGGAGAACAGGGGAGAGGGAAAGACAAGAGGGAGAAGAGGAGGGAGACAAGGCAGAGGAAAGGAGAGGAAGGAAGAGGTATCCGAACAGTGAGAGGGACGAGAAGGTCGGAGTGACTAGGACATTGGGGGAAATGAAGAGGAGGGGCAGAAGGATGGATGGGGGAATCCCTGTGGGGCTGAGGAGAGAGAGGATGTAGGAGACATCGACGGGGGAAAGGTCCAAAAGGAAAGATAGATTCATGTCGGAAGCGTCAGACGTAGAGGTGGATATAGGAGGGGGTGCGGGATGGTTCAGGGGAAGAGGAAGGGGAAGAGGGCAGGACGAAGAGGAAGACGAAGAGGGAGAAACATAGGAAGACGAAGAGGAAGACTCTGCTTGTTCATCTGTCTCTCTCTTCTTCTTTCCAGCATTCCTGATCTTTTTGATCTCATCAACTTCCCTTCCGTAAGATCTTTCTATGTAGCTCCATTCACTTCTGTCCTCTTCCCCTCTTTACCTGTTTGATTTTTCTTTCCCTCCCTGTCCACCTCCTCCTCCAAATTGACAAATTCGTGAATACCATCAATTTGCATTTGAGACCCATGCTTCATCCACCAGAGCTTGAAGAGACTAAGTCCAGCAATAGCCCTAGCGTGTGCATTCGTTTCCGACCTGGAGAATAATTCCTGGTGCACCACCGCCATCAAGGTTCTCATGAGCCCAAGGGGAGCATGCGGTAACAGATCGAACAGCGTAGCAGTTGTCTTCAAAGAAGAAGAGGAGGTGGAGGAAGAGGCAGAGGCAGAGGCAGAGGAAACATCGTGTTCATACTGATGGACTCTTTTGTAGACGAAGGGGGCAGAGGGGTTGGAAGAATTCTTCGGGTTGGGGACGAAGATGAGCTTGTGGATGAAGGATGAGTCAAAGGGCAACACGAACGAGTAGAAAAACACGAGCTTCTGGAAGGGGATGGCTATTGGACGGAGGTATGGGTTATTATATAGCATGTCCACGGCCACTCCCTCTGCTCCGTAGAACAAGGGGTCCAGCATGTCCTCCACAAGGGCAGAAGAGGATGAAGCTGAAGAAGAGGAAGAGGAAGAGGAAGAGGAAGAGGAAGAGGAAGAGGAAGAGGAAGAGGAAGAGGAAGAGGAAGAGGAGGAAGAAGGAGGATGCGCAAGAGAGAGGGAGAGGTCGACCCTCAGAGTGAGGGGGAGCAAATACCCAGGTACACCCCAGTTGCCCTTGTCGAGGAGGGAAGAGTAGGGAACGAGGAGGTTGCGAGAAGAAGATAAAGAGGAAGAGGAGGGGGGAGAGGGGAAGTTGCAGCGGAAAACATAGAGAAAGAGTCAGCGGAGGAGTAAAGAGAAGAGGGGAGGAACCGACGACAGAAGGAGCGACAGGGACGGGGGTAGAGGTAGCAGTAGGGTGAGAAGAGTGAGTCCTGTGTTTGCGACACCTTCTCTTTCTCCTAAGACATGATGCCGGGGCATTGGGGATTCCCCTGGCGGAGGTTGAGCTCATCCAAGCCATAGCAGGTAGTGCGAGATCGCAGCACTGGAGGGAAGCAGTGTCTCTTCTCTTGGGCCATGCCGAGAGACAAGAGTGAGGGTAGGAGGTGGACGAGGAGGGGAGAGGAAGGAGGAAGGAGGCACCCTGTGTGGTCTGCGGTGGTTGAGGGAGAAGTAGGACCAGGGGTAGTCTTTTAGAAGGGGAAAGAGGGAGTTCACCATGTCCTCCGTCTTTGCTGAGGGGTGTTGTTTCCTCATCTCCACCAGTTGGAAGAAAGAGGAGGCGCAGGATGACCCGTAGGAGGGGAAATCGGGGGAGAGCGCTTGCATCGAGACCTTAGTGATGGCTTCCACAACGTTGATCGTAGTATCAAGCTCACTTAACGTCCTTCTTACGAGTCCTCTAATGGGTGCTTGGGAGAAGAGAGAAATGAGCCTCATTGTGGAGTAGATAGAGGCGGTGGGGGTGTAGGGCCACACCAAAGACAACAACAACTGAGAAGTCTGATCGGTAGAGACGCTGCTAGTCACGGGGGAAGAGGAGCGAACAGAAGATATGAGGGACGATGCAGACGGAGGAGCCAAGGGATTAAAGGGGTCAGGGAAAGACAACGAAGAAGAGAGCTGGGCAGGGGAGATGGGGCAGTGTGAGTAGAAGGAGGGAAGGGAGCAGAGATCTCCGAAGAAGGGGTCGATGCATTTCATGATCGCGTTATCCGCTTCTTCCTCAGAAGAAAAGCATGAGAAGGAAAAGGAGGGATCAGAGGGGGAGAGGGAGGAGAGGGAAGGATAGGCCAAGAGAAACAGGGCGAACGAGTCCAGAGAAGGAGCAAATGAGGAGGAGGAATGTGCGTCATTCTTTCCAACAACTGAAACGACGTGTTTGATACGGTGATTGAGAGCGAGGGCATCAATATAAGCGCATACTAGATCTCCGTTCTCAACCGAGAAAAGGTCAGCGTTAGAGAAGGGGGAGAAAGAAGGAGGAAACAAAGAAGACGAGGGTAAGCCTGTGCCTCTGCCTTGGAGGGGGAGGGAGAACGGAAGAACAACTGAATTCTCGATTCCCCTCCTCCTTAGTTCTGCCACCAACAAGAGTTTCTTCCTAAAAGAGGCGAGGTATTCGTCTGACAAAGTAATGATAAAGGGCCTAGCACACTCGGAATCCTCATCCACTTGTGCCACGCTGCTTGCAATGAGGGAGTGGAGGGAGATACGGGCGGAGAGGAAGGAGCGGAACAATGCAACGAGGGAAATCAACCCCCCCGCTCTGTTGAACGCATCAAATTGAGAAGAACCTATACAGTAGTTAGTTTCTGAGAGACAAGGGGGAGGAGAAGGGAGAGACGGCGTTGAGGGAGGCGGGCGAGAGGAAGGAGAGGAAGAGGGGAGGGGCTGGACAGACTCGTCAACTAACACAGTCCCAGACCTATGATTAGAAGAGAATGAAGAGAGGGCGGCGAAGGGAGTTCCTGAGGGAGGGGGGGAGGAGGGGGAGTGAACACCGGTGGTTTCGCGGTGGAGGAAGACGGCTTGATGGAAAGATCAGTCGATTCTAAGAAGGGGGTCACGCTATCCACGCAAGCAGTACGCACTGCTGACAGCATAAAGAAGAACGAGGTGTGGATGGGAGTGGCGGGGGAAGAAAGATATGCCTGCACAAGGGGGAGGGAAGAGGATTCCAGATTAAGCACAAACAAGAGCTCACTCAGTCTGGAACAGTTGGACATCTTCCTTGCAAGGGCAGAGAGGGAGGCCCAGTGGACATCAGCGGATGCAGAGGCAACGGTAGAGGCGGAGGAAGAGACAAAGGAGGAGGGGTCTGAGGCGGGTGGAGAGGATGAATAGGGGGATCGGAGAGTGGGGTTGGATGGCCTGTGTCTGGTTCTGAGGAAGGAGTGTGACTGCTTGAAGAGGGGGAGACAACCGACGCCACTCCAACCTCAACGGAAGAGGGAGACAGGTTGGGTACTATGATGTTGGCGAGGTTTCTGAGCCTACGAGAGGAAGTGCAGGTGATGCACGAAGGGAGAGGGGAAGACAGCGCTGAGGAGTACAGTAATGGAGAGCACGAAGAGGAGGGAGAGGAGCTGGGAGGGCGAGAGAACCTGAACGCATATGCAGGTAGATATGCGTTGGGGATGGTGGCAGGGGTGAAGTTCTTAGAAGGAGAGAGAGAGGGAGAGGAAGAAGGAGACGATGCTGAAGGAGAGGATGGAGCCGAGGAAAAGGAATCGCTCCAGTCTAAATCCTCGTCATCCCCCTCATAATCCTCATCCCCTTCCTCTTCACACTCCGTCTCCTCTCCGTTCCACTCCACGCCCTCTTCTGTTCTGAAAAGCCCCCCTTCCTTTTCCTTCGTCTTCTCCTCCTTGATATCTTCTCCCTTCGCCGTTTCTTCTTTCGTTCCAATATACTGTCCTTTCGAGTTGTCTCCTTCCTTACTCCCTCCACTATTCTCCATTGACATTGCAATAGCAGCGATGAGGTCTTCGTCTTCGTCTTCGTCCATTCCTTGTCCCTCTTCCTCCACCACCACACCCTGCTCTGCATCCACCTCTACTCCCTCATCTTCCATCGCACCTTCTTCTATCGAAGTGAGAGTCTCTGGTTGACTACTCTGCGTCTCCTCAGTCTTTGCTTCTGACTCCCCCTCCTTCTTCAAAGGTAGAGAGCATCTCCTGAACTTCACAAGCACAGGGCTGATTACTGTCTCCCACTTGCGGTGGGTGGCGGAGAACGAAGAGACTGTGTCTCTGCAAGAAAGGAGCCAAGAACGGAAGGAGATAAAGTACTGTTTTAATGCACAATCCTCCGATTCATAAGTACTTACGAAGGGAGCAAGGGAGGACAAGGGGGCGGGGGAAGGAGATGAGAACAGGGTGGGGGAGACGGGGGAGGAGGGAGAGGAAGGAGAGGAAGGAGAGGAGGGAGAGGTGGATGCATGTCTGTTGATTTTTCTGATAGAAAAGAGGCGGATGAGGTCAGCGGTGTCCGTCTCTTGGGCCTTATTGAGGTCAAGCGAACAAATGGCGCTGTCTGAAATATCACACCAGTCCTCTAACTCCCCTCTCCGTCGCCGAGGTACTTTTTCACGAACGAAAACACCTTCCTCAATCTTTCCATATTCCTCTCCCTTAACCTAGCTTCCATCAGCACATCCAGAGTGCACACGAGGGAGTCGATTGCGTTTATACAGGAGGACACTCTAGCATCCAATAGCTGGAGAACTCTCTCGATCCTCACCAACTGGTCGTTCGAGTTTCCCACTTCCACAGAGGCAAAGAGGAAGTGAAGGTTCCTCCTTGAGATCAGAGCCAGGATCATCGCCTCGATGGTGGAGAGGAGGAGAGGTCTTCATAGACTAGATGCATGTCAATCAAACGAGCGGGGTACTCGGTCTCCATGAATGCTCTAAACTCCATCCTCTCCTCCTCGCTCTCTACTGCTTGTCTATCAGCCGCTAGTATCCTGTGGTTCACCGTAAAACTTCCAAGTTTACATGCCCAGGCGGAGGGAGAGAGAGGAAGGAGTGTCCGCCGTTCTCCACTCTTTCCATGATTCCTGTGGAAACAATCAAGGTAAAGTGCATCAGAGTATACACGGGGATAGTGGAAAAAGGGAAAACACGATTGGAGGGGGGCGGATCAAATAGTGTCTCGTTGTGTTGCTATTAACTGCAGGGAAAAAGGATGAGAAGCAGAGGGGAGTTCCAGGGAGGATGGGGAGACCCTGTCTTAGGGCAATATACGACAATTCGGACACACTGAACCGCTCTCTCGAGTTCACGGCAGTAGCCGACGCGATCACCTTTGAGATTCTCTTGGCGTGCATGGAGAAGGTCTCCCCTTCATACATGTCTCTGCCCCCATCCACCACCACCTCGCCCTCCATCTCATCGTTCCCGGACACTGCCAGTGCAGCTGCAACTCCGGTGGAGAATCCGTAGGAGGGGAAGAGGGCAGGGTTGAAAGACTCTTGGTGAGAGAAGGAGTTTGGAGAGCCTCTGAATTTTTTGTTTCCAGAGAAGAGAAGGTCAACTTGACATGCAGGCTCAAAAACGCAGCACATGAAGAGAGAGGACCGAAGTCATCGAGAGTGTCAGGGAACCCAGCTCTTGTTGCAGCCACTGCCGCCTTCTTCCCCTCCTCTGCTGCCTTGAAGAGGGCTCCACTCTCCACCACGTGCTTCCTTGAGGGCCTGGTAGGACGAGGGAGGATGAGATGGGGAAGCGCTCCGTTGATGATGGAAGAAGAAGAGTTCAGAAGCGATAAAACACACACACACTGTGCCACGATGTCGTGGAGGGCTGAAATCCCCATCGACGACACCACTTGAGTAGAGAAGGCTTGCACCAATGCGTTTGCGTTCTTTGCAATCCTCTTCAGAGAAAGCAACTGCAGCTCAATGTCAAGGCAAGTGATGTTCACCGCAGGATGGGATGCGGGAGAAGAGGAGGCAGGCGTGCAGAAGGGGAGATCGCAGATCTGAGTGCCTCAGAGAACCTCCCCAGTTCAGCGGAGTTAAGGAAGAGATCGGCGGGAGAGCGATAGAGCTTAGATAGAGAGGGGTGGAGGACTAGGATGCTGTTGGAAAATGTCATATGTTGTTTGATTCCAGAGATCAAGAGATCCACGATGTGGTACAACGCGGGTGAAGGGTTGAGCTGAGGGAAGAGGTGGAGCAGGGACGAAAACTCAGACATTACTCTAGCTAGATTGGTGTCTGCGGTGATGTTGCCGAAGTACTTACGGAGGAAGAGGGCTCCTCCTCCTCTTTGGAGATCCAACCACACCAGCCGCAACACGTCATTTCCCAGCGAAAACGAGGGACGAAGTGAGAACGGGTGTTGCCACTCAGACAACACACCTTCCTCCTTCTTCTTATTTCTCTCCTTTTCTTCCTCTTCCTCAGCAAAGGAGAAGAGAGAGGAGGACACGGAGAGAGGAATCAAAACCTCAGTAGGTGCGGACGGAGAAGAGAGGGGGGCACAGAGGGAGAGGGGCAGGATGCCGTTGGTGCATGCCTTCTTGAGAGCTTCTGCGTAGAGTGCGTTGTTTGACTCGATGACTTTGAGGAGAGAATATCTGTAGTGGAGAACACAAGGAGAGAGGATAAGGCGGAAGATAGAGGAAGAGACGATCATCTCGAGACATTTCTTATAGAGGATGAGGTGTCTTACGATGTTAACAAGAGCCATATGCACTCCCTCGAAGAGGAGATGGAGGGGAGTTATTGAGTCGAAGACCACGGAGAGAGCTCCACCGTCGTGGATGTACCGAAGGTAAGAGGGGTTGTTGTCGATTACGGAAGACAACAGATCCACTGCGCACACCAATGCCTTGCTTCCATACCACTGCACTGGACGAGGAGACCGACGGGGGATCGAGAGGGACTCAGGGGCAGAAGACGAAGAGAACGAGGAGGAAGAGGAGGAAGAGGAGGAAGAGGAGGAAGAGGAGGAAGAGCTGGCAAAGTTAGAAGGAAGGAGGAAGGCAGGGATGAAGTGTCTCAGATTGTAGAACTCATCAGAGTCAGCCTCCGTCTCTGCCTTCGAATCACTCACGTCATATCCGTTTCCGGTGATGTCCCTTTCCCTGTTCTCCGTATCCTCTGTTCCCATCGCATCCTCCTCTGCGTCGATCTCCATCTCCACTCCCGCATCGGTCCCATTCGTTCTGGAAAGAGAACGAGAAAGGGAGAGCAAGGGAGAGAAGGAGGGAGAGGGCACGTGGGAGGACGAGGAGACAGGAGAGGAGAAAGGAGATGACGAGGGAGAGAAGTGGGAGAGGAGAGAGGACTGCCCAAAGAGGCGAACGCATTGGAAGAGGAAGACGTCGGAGGGAGGGCCAGGAGGAGAGGGGAAGGAGAGCGAAGAGGATTCGGAGGGGATGGGGGAGAGGGTCTCAGAAAGCAGGTTCACATCTTTCCTCGAGAGGGGGGAAGGAGGGAGAGGAGGGGGAAGGAGGAGGGGTTCAGAGACCCGTCCCACTCCTTCTCTGCCTCCCTCTTCCTTTCCTCCTCCACCAGCGCCCGCACCTCTCTTTCGAGAACCCTCTGGACACCCATCGTCTGGATTACAGATACAATCTCTGTCATCGAGAACAACTGACGAAAACCCCTAAGGAGGTCGAGGCGAAGGGGGTGAGAGAGAGAGAGCAAGAGGGAGAACTCCTCGGGAGAGAGGGAGGGAGAGGTCACGAGGGACGAGGGAAACGAGCCAGAGGGAGAAGAAAGAGCCCTGCGCTGGAAAGAGGAGACGAGGGAGGACACAGGAGACGAACATACTATCTCGAGGGGGAGTTGGGGATGGAGAAGGAGGAGGGGGGAGGACATGGAAGAGGAAGATGAGGACGAAGTGTCCTTCTGTTGGACATATAGAAGGGGGAAGGCAGAGGGCCTTGAAACGTCTAAGTGAGGGCAGATGGCGTTGTGGACAAAAGATACTAGGAAATTGTCTTTGTCCTTCCTGGCAGAGTAACGGCAGTCTTCTTCCTCTGCATCAGCTTCCTCTTCCCCTTCCACCTCTTCCTCATCTACCATATCCACTCTGCCTGCCTCCTCCTCCTCCTCCTCCTCCTCCTCTTCGTTATCTCCACTTCCTCCTCTTACTTCGTAAGGGACAATCCTCGCTCTTCCCCTCAAGTTCACACTTGAATGGGAGGGAGAAGGAGAGGGAGAAGGAGAGGGATAAGGAGAGGGAGAAGGGGAGGGAGAAGGAGAGGACGAGGGTTTGAAAGGACTGAGTTTTTTGGTCATATACTTCTCAATTTGGGAGTTTGATATGAAGACTGATTTTCCTGTGAGAGAAAAGAAAGTCGACCCGATGAGAGGAAGGAATAACAAGCCGTCCTTCTCCACCATCTCCCTCTCCTTATTTTTGTCTATCCTTCCTACGTCCCTCAAGATGTCTTCGTCCTCCCCGTCCTCTCTCTCTGGTCCTTCGTCCGCCTGACCCTCATCCTCCACGTGATCACCTGAAGAGGAGGGGGAAGAGAAGGGGAGAAAGTAGAAGGGGAAGAAGCGAGTGAGGGAGAAGAGGTGATGCCAGACGAAGCAGGAGCTGAGGACGTGATGGAAGAGGGGGAGGGAGAAGGGGCGGGAGAGGATGAGGGAGAAGGGGAAGGAAAGGGAGAGGGGGAAGAAGAGTGAGAGGGAGAGGGAACGGGGGAAGGAGAGGGAGAAGGGGAGGGGGAAGGAGAGGGAGAGGGAGAAGGAGAGGGAGAGGGAGAGGATGCGTGCGAGTGCGAGTGTAGATCGTGAGAGAATGATAGTGGATAAGTGACAGTGAGGTTGAAATTAGTGACCCAGTGGGGAGGTATAGCGTTGGAAATGACTTTGTTCGTTAGCCTGGTGATGGTTCCGTTCTTCACCTCTTCTAACCTCAGCGTGGTATTCGTGCTTTTGAACTCTTCTGCAACGAGAGACATCAACGCAAACACTACCATCTGCATCTCGCTGTTGCTGCAGGTGGGGGGGAACGAAGAACAGGAAACTGAGATGGCGATAACCTACGGTAAGAACGAGGACGGAGTGAGGAAGACGAGGAGACTGAAGAGGAAGTAGGTGAAGGAGAACAGGACGGAGCGAGGATAGAGGTAGATGAGATTGAAGAGTAATGCACATCGCCGTTGAGAGAGAAAGAAGGCATGTCTCCTTCAGTTTGAGAAGATGAAGAGAGAGATAGGGAGGGGAGTGAAGAGAGGGAGAGGGAAGGGAGGGAGGAGGAGATGGAGGGGGAAGCGATGGAGTGGAGCTGGGGAGAAGAGAGGAGGGGGCCGTATAGGTGGGAGGAGAGAGAGGGAGGACTGGACCGAGGGGAGGATAGGAAGGAGGAGGGGAGGGTAGAGGGGGACAAAGAGGGCGAAGGGGAAGAAGAGGTAGAGGGAGAAGGACAAGTAGAGAACGAAGGACGAGGAGGTGCCAGGGATCGAGAGAAGTGAACGCATCTGCTGCACGTTATGTGGGACGAAGAAGAGGGAGAATGGGAGGGAGAAGAGGTAGAAGATAAAGGGCAGGAGGAGGGGGAAAGGGAGGGAGAGGAGGAAGGGGAAAGGGAGGGGGAAGGCGAGGGTGAGAGGAAGGCGAACCCCTTGAATTCCAAATCGAAACCATGCAATCTGTTGTAGCTCTTTCTAATCATGCGGTATTCATCTACTTTACGAGTACGGGAGGAGGAGGAAGAGGAAGAGGGGGAAGAGGATGAGGGGGGAAGAGGAGGAGGATGATGAAGAGGAGCAGGAGGAGGAGGATGACGAACAAGAGAATGTCGGTAAGGGGAGGAGGAAGAAAAAGGAGAGAGGAGAGCATGAGAGACACCTGCAGCCCTCCTCTGCTCTTCTTCTCCTTCTATGTCAACTTGCGAACCCTTCTCTTCGTTTTCCTTCCTCTCCTTCTCCTGCCTCTCCCTTTCCTCCCATTTGGTTCTTCTGCTTCTAGGCTTTCTTTTCTTTTCTCCTTTCTTCTCCCTCTTCACCCCCTTCCCCCATCCTCCTCCTCATCACTGTCTAACATTGCCCTCACTTCCATCCTTCTCTCTTCCTTCCTATCTTTATCTTCCCTCACATTGTTTGCACTCTCTACATTCTCTCCCTTCGCCTCATCCTCTCTCTCTTTCTCTCCCTTCCTTGCCTTAGACCTTGACCGTGACCTCGACCTCTTCTTCTTGCCTTCTCCTTCCTTTTGCTCCGACTCCCTCTCGACCTTCCTCCTCTCTTCGTCTTCCCTCTTTTTCCTCTCCTCTTCTTCCTTTTTCTTCGTTTCCTCTTCTTCCTTCTTCTTCCTCTCCTTTTCCTCTCCCTTCTTCTTCCTCTCCTCTTCCTCTTGCTTCTTCTTCTGTTCCTCTTTCTCGATCTTCACATCTGCCTTCTCCCCTTTCGACTTCTTTGATTTTTTCCTTCTACTCTTTTGTTCCTTCATCACCGCTTCCCCTTCTACAACACTCGCCCTCTTTATTCCCCCTGGCGGTGTCTCCACCACCTCAACCGCCTCCATTCCCTCTATCTCCTCCATTTCTTTCCCTGTTTCGTTCCAAGTTTCTTCATCTGAGTCTTGCTCAGGATCCTCCTTTCCCTAAAGCAGTGGGAGAACATCTTCTTGTGCACTTCCATTGCTCCCCTATTTACAGAGTTCGTTGCTGCTGCAATTGAATGAGCTTCGACGACAGAGGCCTCCGAGACCATGTATTTGGGATACGTGGACAGCACAGACAAGACGGGGAGGTCGAGGAGGACAGAGCACCTGGCCACGGACCAGTCGGAGGGCACTTGGGAGAGAGCAAGAGTCTGCTTGTCCCCAATCAAGACACCCACTCTCTGCAAGCATATCTCAGAACCATTGAGGTAGCGGAAATGCTTCAGCGCTGGCTTATGATTCACAATAAGGTCTTTCAAGATCTCACACGAAGCACGGAGGAGGGATGCGTAGGGAACCAAGAGGGGAATAGGAAGAAGCGAAGCCTTCTCCCCTACCTCACCCTTCTCCCCTCCTCTGTTCCAGTCCGCGACAGAAGATGCTGACATCCCGAAGTCATCAGATGAGGAAGAGGACGTAGATGAGGAGACAGAGGGCGCAGGGGCTTTACCCTTCTCTGTTGCTTTCTTCACTGAACTAGAAGAGGAAGGACCCGCTCCTCTTAGATCTGAAAATGTTACGTTCAAGTCGTCTTCGTCTCCCTGCTCGTCCTCTTCTCCATCCCTCCCTTCATTTTTCTTCCCACCGCTGGCTCCTCTCTCCTCCTTTCCCCCACTCCTCTTGAAAACTTGTCCAACAGCAGCAGCAGCGTCGAAGACAGAAATATCAGTGCCCATTCTTCCTACTACTCTCATCAAGTCATCGACGGCATCGTTCACATGACTTCTGTTACTCATGTGTATCTTGTGAACTAACACCATCAACCACATCACCAAGTATGCCTGTTCTAGTTCCTTCCGCTCATCCACGTCAAGAGAAGCAGCGATGGAAGGATACGAAAGCAACGCAATTTCCTCCGGGGGGACGAGGGAGAGGTCTGAGAGGGCGAAGGAGACCGCTCCGATACTGGGGCGGAGAGAAGCATCACCTCTCCTCTGGTTGTTCGCAACGAGGGCAAGAAGGTCAGACACTGCATTGTGGAGCATTGAGTGGACCAACCCAGACTTAAACAAGGGAAGTGCACGCACCTTGAGTAGGGCAGATGTGCTGTTGAAGCATGCAGAAAGGGTGGAAACGGTGGAGATCGTGATGAGAGTGGGCACCCTCGGGAATCCCTTCAAGATATCGAACAACTTCGAAACGAGAGAACTCGAGTAATATGCGGTGTCATCAGTAAGGAGCTTCCTGCTGACTTTAGTGACCGCCAGCAGTTCAATTGCTAAGAGCTTGACTAGGAGACACATCCTCCTCGTCTCCGAGTCAGGCAACCCACATCCGAAGCGGAGAACGTGAGCAACTGCAGGCCAGTATACGAAGGGAATCGAAGCCCTTCCACACACCAACATCGACAGACGAGCGGTGGTGAGGGGGCGGCGGTGGGCGGAGAGGGATGAGGAAGCCGAACCGAAGTAGTCTAGTAGTGCATCGGAAGAGCAAGGGGCAGAGGAGGGGGAGGAGTAGGGCCAGAAAGGCATCGAGGAGGGGTGGGAAGAGGGAGAGGGAGAAAAAGAGTGGTCATGAGGTGGAGAGGAGTGCGAGGAGGAGGAGCAAGAGGTAGAGGAGGCGTTGTGCGAGTGATTACACAAACACATGTGCGTGTGGTTCCCCTTGGAGTCGACGAAGGAGGGAGGGGCGTTGGAGAGAAACGCAAACTCATCGCTCTGCATATGACTATGTCCAGACACACCCACACTCTCATCTTCTACCACAGCAATGTCATCGACGGAGGACGAAGATGAGGACGACGAAGACGAGCAGGAGGAAGAGGAGGGAGGGGGAGGAAGGCGGATCTAGTGGACCAAGGGAAATGCTTTCTCCAGGAGAAGTGAGGAAGAAGCACGGTGGGAACATAGTCCCATCCGTTAGAGGAAGAAGAAGAGGATGAGGAAGACGAGGAAGAATAAGAGGAGAAGGCGTAAGAAGAGGCGGAGGAAGGGGGGCCATAAAGAGACCGATTAGGGGAACAAGAGTAAACGAAGGGAGAGGAAGAGGACACAGTAGCATCCGATATGCATGCAGAAGGTGGGTCGTTCCACATGTGCCTCCTTTTCTTCGCATTGATATCTCCCTTTCCACCGTGTTCTCCCTCTTCTTCTTGTCCCTGTCCCTCCCTCCCTGTCTGCCCTTCCCTCATTCTCTCCCTATCCAGTGCTCCCTCTGCAAACTCCCCCTTGTAATTATAGTACTCATAGCATATAGTTTGAGCAATCTCCCATATGCTTTTGAAAGAAGAAGATTTGGCCCCCGGCAGAGAAGGACTCAATCTGGCACAAGTAAAGATCTCCTTGTTGCTGCTGCTGTAAGTCAAAGGGGGGTCGCAGTAGACCAAAGGAATCCGATCCCTCACATCAGAAGAATTAACATCAACATCCTCCGTGTGCATCAACTCACCCAAGTGAATCGACTCTGAAGAGTAAGAAAAGCTGAATGCAAGGCACATGAGGTTAGTGAGGAGGTCAGGGTCCCTCTCTGTCTGGTAGGGAGGTATCATGTTTCCTAACTCAGATATCACGATCATTGCAAAACGAACAACTTCCATGTCATCACAGTTAAGCAAAGATACCAAAGGCCTCGTGTCTATATCTATCACCTCCCCCAATTCGTTCAGATAAAACACCAACAATTCGTAGAACCTCAGACAGGATATCACCAGGCAGAGCTCCTCTGAATGAGATAGAGGAACCACATCATCTCTCTGTCCATCAATGTGTATCACTGTTGAGGAGCAAGGAAGATCATTTTTTATACAATATGATACCAAGATATTCTGAAGGCGAACCACTTCTGTTGACAGGAATTCAAAGCGATCAGGGATATCCCATTCCCAAACATATATAGTAGATAAAAATAGTAATAACTCTCTATTCGACATGCAACGGAAACTGACTGGAGGCAAATGAGGCTTGCACGCCCAGGGAATCATCCCCAGACGAGATGGCCGTTTGCTGAAGAACGACATTCTCGTTTACGATGATTATAGAAGAGTCTGCATAGACAGTGAGATGTTTGTGGATACAAGAGTTAGAATGTGCGAAAAACACGCCTTTCTGTCAGGAGAAAATGAAACTGTTCGCACAGTGCCTTATATAGAGAAAAGAAAAAAATGAGGTATACATTTTGTACATAGTAGATGACGTATAGAAAAAATGAGTAAACATGGTATATGTGTAAGCATTTCTCGATTTTTTTCTTTGTAACACTGTTGGATTGGTGTGCACAACAAATTACAAATAATATGAAAAATGAGTGATTATTAAAATGATATGAGTAGAGTAGAGATTACGCGATATCAAGATCGCTTTTCGTAGGATACACATGTGCATAGAAATTAATCATATTTAAAACCTTGATGTATATTTGCACATAAAATATATTAATTTGCTACACAAGAGTACGAATTCTTGAACTCACACATAGATTGTAAGTGGTTCAAAATAAAAGACTTATTTAGCATTATTGTACTGGTATTTGTAACTTGAAAACCTCACATGTACTCTGGATGATGCCTGTTAGCTTCTGATTTGCAGTAAACTGTGATTCTTTAGAAAAAAAAAAAAAGTCATCAAATAGACCTCAAAAAAAAGCTCTCTCACCGGGAATCGAACCCGGGTCATCTCCGTGACAGGGAGATATACTAGCCACTATACTATAAGAGATTTTAATGGTTAAAACCTAAATAAATATGATTGTTTTAATGTATAATGTCTCTGATTTAACTGTCTGTTAAACATTAGATTATACTATGCATTGATTATACACTTGTATTTTCCAAGATGCAAATCAATGTTTTTTGCTCTCTAAATTTCCCTAATTGGCATCTTATTTTGAATTTGGATATTTATTAGATTTTTGGTGAACTAGGCAAAATGATAAATTATGAAGAATTAGTTTTATTTGCATTTGTAGGTACATTTATTTTAGTTGCTATTTTTCGAATGATTTTAATGTTCTACACAACACCGTTATTTTACATCATGTTCTACATTTGATGTGTACAACTTACTTTTTAGGGACAGTTGAAATAAGCACTACTATGGAAGAGGCAAAGGCTGAGGTTTTATTTAAAGTTGGGGTAGTAAGCTCCGCTTCTGGTTCATGTTGGTATGAATCAGGAAGTACTAAGCTTATTGCATCCGTATATGGGCCTCGTCAGAGCCACGAAGCGTGAGTATAGTGACAAGGGAACCGTTTCTTGTGAATTCAAGTACGCCCCTTTTGCTTTAGAAGCGAGAAAGAAGACTGGCTTGTCTAATTTGACTGCCGACGAACGTAAATATTCACAACTTTTGCAAGAGGCTATTGAGATTGGTGTGCAGCTTGATAAGTTCATTAAACATGAAATTCAAGTGAACATCCTAGTGTTAGAAAAGGGGCGTGATGAGTTGTCTGCTGCTATTATTGCTTCCACTCTCGCCCTTGCAGACAGTGGAGTTGATATGCATGATCTTCCTGCTGCTTGCACTGCTGTGAGTACTACCAACCAAATACGGGCATGCTTGTATTATTATGTGTTCTTTGTGTCTCGTCATCATTTTACATTGTAAATTAAGCTTGGCAATGGTGTAACTAATCGTTCTATCGCTGCACCTCTTTATTGTTGTACTGTGATAACTCACTGCTTTTTGGTTGTCCTACGCCCTTGTGTTTTTACCGAGTCTTTACGCATGAAGAACCTAGAGATCAGGCTAAGCGATAACACTGTGGTGGAGACGAAGGACGGATCTACTAATGTTGCTGACCCCATCTGCAAGGGAGTGTATCTCTGGGATACCTTTGTTCCCTCCAGCAAACTTCCTTCCTTCACCAAACTGGTCTTCTCTCCGTTGACGAGGTACGTCATGTCGTTTCGGATTTTTACTCTCTACGATGCTCGTAAACGGCAGTCTGCGAGTTGCATTATCACCGCACTCTGCTTGCCTTGCAATACGTTCGGTGTCTTCTCGATATGCCTGTGGTGTATCCGCTTATCCCTTCTTTTTATCAACTCTCTGGCTGAATGGTGTTAGTGCATATATCTTATCTCGCTATAGCACATCAATTATTCCCATTTCATGTGTTCATATCATCGCCTGTATTCACTCTTTTAATGTTGCACCCTTATGCTGTGCGTTCGTATGATCCCTCCACCGCTGGCGTCTCCGTGTGTAGTTCAAGGAGTTGGTGTCTGTATGCATCGATGGATGCATATCAGTGAGGAAGCTTATGGAGCAAGAAGTGGTCAGGGGATATCTGGAGAAAGAAGGCAGAGGCCAAGTAATAGAGGCGACTGAAAGAATAGTGGGGATAGGTAGGAGGGAGACGACAGGAAGATACATGCGGAAATAGAAGAGGCAAAGAAGTGGATGACCTTAAGGAAGTGAGACAAACCCGAAGTCTGTTATTTGTGTACTGTATGCCTTTCATTTGCAGTGTTTGTGTTGTGCTTCTTGAATTGATATTTAGCATAAACGTCTCTCTCACGCATACATTATAGGCGCATACATTCAAATGGTTTTCTTTACAGCGATCTTAATCAGAACCAAGTATTTATTAATCAAGAAAGTTTGCTTTTCTTAATTGAATAAACTCATCTGCAATGCAGAAAGTGTATATATATGCATGTAAAGTAATAGTTCTTTAAGTCAGGTCTCATAAAACTCTTTTGTACACGTGTATGGCTTATTCGAACTCACTTTTAACCACTTGACTACTTAGACAAAAAAAAATACAGTATTCACACACTAATATTTTATGCAAAGATATTGCGAGAATCATTTGCGAGCATCAATGCAACGGAGTCAAGGGAGTTCGTTAGTATTGTAGAGATTTTATTTGAATAACATCCTCTTCCTATTCAAAATTAGGATAAGATATTTCTATTCATTCCGACTTCTTGAGGTTTTGCATGTTGTTTATTTCCTTAACTCTTCATGTAAAAGTTTGGTAGTTTAACCCACCGGGATTTGCTTAAACTTGTTTTCACTATTAACTTTTGGAGGAAAGTATATTTTCACAGTATAATTTGCTACAAGACTTAGAGACATTTTTTGTGCTCACTACAGACACAAAACCAAATTTAGCTCCAATTTTTTTCATGAATACTCACTAGCATATAACACGTATACTACCGCAATGTCCCCACGAAAATGCGCTCAGTGTTGTTTCTGATGTCTCCTTTTTGTGTTTCAAATATACGATTGTTGATACATTTTTTAGATGCTGCGTTTATGGAAGTCTACGTCTTCATCTGCCACGTCGAGGCGTGAGCATATTACGCAGATCGTCGAATCTGGTCTGCTTAAATAACGAAGGCAATGCAATGAAGCATGTTTACACCAACATTGTTCGTCATCACAGGCATGTTCCCAACGATGGACTTACTTTAAAAGATTTCATGCAAGCATACGACCCTGCAGTCGGAGATGAGCATAAGGCAGGGAAGCATGCCGACAAATCAATTGCTGATGAATCTCCTGTGGCAGTAGGAAATCAAAATAAGTTACAGTTAAGGTCTAAGACTTATTACTTAGAGACTTATGGATGCCAAATGAATGTGGCCGACTCTGAGTTAGTTCACTCCATCTTAGAGCAGTCGGGAATGAAGCAGGTCAAGACATTGGAAGACGCTGACTTGATCATGCTCAACACGTGTTCTGTGAGAGACAACGCAGAGCAGAGGATTATTGGACGATTGGGATTTATTAAGGGTGCGATTTTGAACAAAACAAAGGCGTTCTCAAACGGAATGCGCCCTGCGAAGGTAAGAGATGACATATCTTCTTCTCAAAAGATAGTTGACGACCTGGGCGTGAGAAAGACCCTCGTCACCAAAAAGGGAGAAAAGGTCGACACCCCCATCATTGCGGTGCTTGGATGCATGGCTGAGAGAATGAGGGAGAAGCTGATTGAGAGAGAGAAGATTGTGGACTTGGTGGCTGGGCCCGACGCTTACAGAGACCTCCACGCCTCATCCACATCGTGGAGGGGGGCATGATCAGCATGAACGTCCAACTGTCCCTCGATGAAACTTATGGAGACATTGCCCCCGTAAGGAGAGAGAGTAACGCCATCTCTGCATTCATTTCAATTACAAGAGGCTGTGACAACCTCTGTACCTTCTGCATTGTACCCTATACTAGAGGGAAGGAGAGATCGAGAGATGTGGACAGCATCATCAGCGAGATCAAGGGGTTGGCGAAGGAAGGGGTATCTAAGGAGATCACTCTGCTGGGACAGAATGTGAATAGTTACAATGACACCTCCAAGATCAAGGAGGACCTCATCAAGCAGAAGAGGCAGTTGGAAGATGAGAAAGAAAAGGAGAAAGAGGCAGACTCGGGTGTTGAAGAGGGTGCAGTGGAGGGGAAGGAGGGGAAGGAGGGAAAGGTAAGATTCTCAACTCGTGTGCCTCTGAAGCAGACCCTGGATGCGAGGGCAGAAGGATTCGTGAACAACTCAAGAAGACAAGAGGACGGAGTGACCTTCGCGATGCTTTTAGATAGGGTATCTCGGGAAGTGCCTGGAGTGAGGATCCGTTTCACCTCGCCTCATCCCAAGGACTTCGGACCCGATGTCATCGACGTGATGAAGAAGAGATACAACGTCTGCAAGCTGGTGCACCTGCCCCCTCCAATCCGGGTCTGACCGGTAGCGCTTTCGAAGGATGAAGAGGGGGTATACCAAGGAGGGCCTTCCTTTCCCTCGTCTCCACGATAAGAAGCAAAACATCCCCAATATGGCCTTCTCCACCGACGTTATTGCTGGATTCTGCGGGGAGACTGAAGCCAGACCACTGACTTGACACTATGGATGTCATGGAGACTGTCGGGTTCGGCCGCGCGTTCATGTTCAAAATATTCCGAGGAGAGAGAAAGCCTACGCCCACAGGCATTACGCAGACGATGTCCCTGAAGATGTGAAGCAGAGGGAGACTGCAGGAGATCATCGACTCCTTCACGTCTGGGTTGGAAAGGAAGAACAAGGGAGAGGTGGGTGAAATCCATTCAGTTTTGCTGAGAAGAACCCTAAGAAGAAGAACGTAAAGCAGGGGGAGAAGGGGAGGAAGACGATTGCGATCGTGAAGGAGCTCGTCGGAAGGACGGATACTAATGAAAGCCCGTGTGAACGTGAGGGATGAGGAAGGTCCCTTTCCTGTCCCTCGTTGACCCTACTACTAGACTCTCCCGTAGAGAACGCAAGGGTGGGCAGAATGCTCATGTCGATAGCGGAGGAAGAGGAGAGCGCAGAGGCAGTAAGCAGAAGGAGAGCGACGTGTTGCACGCAGGCGCTGAATCGAAGGGAGAGCTCGGACCGGACCAAGGTTTCTCTCAAGTCCAAGATGGATGATATCCTCTCTTGCTCTCTTGGCACGCATCAAGGAGGGGGAAGAGGCTGCGGTAGGAAATGAACTCCTCGGTGCTCCTCGACTGAGGGGACTTCGTCGCGGTGAGGATCATCGAATCTGAGAGACACACTCTCGTGCGGTGAGGCTCTCTTCGCTGTCTCTCTTGGTCACTACAGCGCAACGGAGCAATCTCTTCTACTCCCCATCTTCGCCTCTCACGCGGAGAAATTTTCCCCGGGATTACGAGCGAATGGAACCTATTGTCAATGGGCAGAGCGAGGAGGAGGAGGATTAGGGGTGAGGAAGAGGACTATGAATTCCTTTGCAACTGTACCGAATCATCTCAGTGATCGGCCCTATTTATTTACGTAGTGTTTGACTTATTTATTATCTAATCTTTCCCGCTAGTGTTTGCTCACTCTGTTTTTTTAGTCTTCTCTGCCTCCTCCCCCTCTGCCGTTTGTATTGGGATGGTTCATACTCGATGTCTCAAATGCGAGTAGCACTCCGACTTGATGCCTGTCATTTAATAAAGAGCATATGTGATTGTGCCCTGCGCGGGCGACATCCTTTAAATATGAATATATTGCAGGCCATAAGGTTATACCTTCATATCGCAACGTGTTGCTTTTATACCCTTGACTCCTGTGAGAATAGTAAGAGGGTTTTGATTGCAGAACTGCGTGTGGGTGCGTAGCGCAAGAATGCGCCTCACTGCATGGGGTCTCGTGATGCAGAGAATGGAGATCCAGAGGGAAGCTACATTGAGCGTAAGGGGGAAGACGCGGAGAGAGAGTGAAAAGGTAGATGTGGAGATTTCACTCATGTGCATCCCGGTCTCCTCGATTTTCTTCCACATTGACTCAAGGAAGTCAGTCGAAAATAACTAAGCACGTAAGAACAAGTGGCGCTGAAGTTCGAAACATACGATAACACATCATTGTGATAAATAAATGGGATAGGCGCGGAGGTGTAGGAGAATAAGGAGTGGTTAAAGAGAGCAAAACACATTCATAACGTAGGTTAAATAATGCATGTCACTTGAAAATACGTAAGCATGCATGGCAACGTTTCTGTTCGGCTGCGCATGAGCCCCCTCCCTTTCTTACCTCCTCATCACAGAAGCAAGGGAAGTGCATCACAAATCCAAAGGAGGAAGCGGCGCCAGGGATGCGGAGGAGGCTTTCGAGAGGGACAACGTCTCGAGACCGCTGTGAGCAGGAGATACGGTGCGGACACTGTCTGCGCAACACTCTCTCCATCTCAGCAAATCCTATCGTACATGTAGTTGACCACTGTGGGGAAAGAAAGGCAGCTGACAAACAAATGGAGAAGAGAAAAAAAGCAGAGTGAGTGTGAGCAAAGATAAGAGTGCGACATGTTTAGAGAAAAAGAACAAGAAGTAGGTGGGAGAGCACGTGGCGTGACGTATGCCAGTTGTTTGTTACGTTATCTAAACTGAATTGAATTCAGAACGTATTGGCTAGCTCACCTCCGTAATTCCAGAACGTGGGGAGAGACCGATTGTCGACAAAAGAAGACTCCAACCAGCGCAGGAGCTGACTTGATCTCGCCCTCCACACGTCGTCCATGCTTTTGTCGATAAGCTCGTTGTCGTAGAACACCCAGGTCTGCACTTGCACTCTCCCGTTCCACTTGCATGCCAGTCGGTCTCTGTTGTTGTCGAAGAGGAATCCAGTTAGAAGAGTCCATCGGGTCAAGGTTTGTCAGCAGAAGAGAGTCATCCGGTTGGGAGTTGTAGTAGATGTTGTCTTCGCTTACGATCGCATCGATGCTCTTGAGAAAAAAGCACCGAATCTCCTCTGAGTCATTCGCGTTCACCCCAAATCCATTTACACTATCAAACAACAGCTCCTCTGTTATTTTACCACCCTGGAGAAGACAAGGAAACCGCATGCACATACCACATACACACATACATAGACACATGCCCGAGACGTTGGCACCACGGATACAAAGACACGGACAGTCAGGGAAGAGCATCTCACACGTGTAGAGAACACAAGCGGGAGGACACAACCGAAAAGCATACCAACACGTACAACGAAAAAAAAAAAGGGGGGGCAAAGAGACGGAGAGGGTGGATAGTAGAACTGAGCAAGTGGGCCATACCTCTCTGCAAACGGTGAGGACTGCGAACGAGGGACTGTCTGCGTGGGTTCTTCCAACGACCAGGTAACACTTCCTTTGGATCCTAAGAGTCTCATCGTCTTGTTTAGACGCTCCCTGCAACCACTTGATGTACCCATGCAGCAGCAACTGAGGAGGGAAGGGTGAGATATGGGCAAGGGGGTGGGGGGCGCAGAGGGGGAAAGGAGAGAAAAGGCAAGGAAAGGGAAGGAAAGGGAAGGACAGGGAAGAGAAAGGGAAGAGAAAGAGAAGAAACGGGAAAGCAGTAAGAAAGAGGGTAAAGGAATGAGGAGGCAAATGAAAGATGAGTCTAAGATGCGAAGAATGGAAGTGGGGAGAGGGAAGGTAAAGAACAAGGCAGATAGGGGAGTAGGGGAAAGAGAGGACGCAAGAGACAGAACAAAAGGCGAAGGGGGCACTTACAGCGTGTTCGATGGCGTTGGCAGATCCGATGAGGAGAGTTTGAGCAGCAGAGGAAACGACGGGAAGGGGAGACGTGTTGTCAATGGGATCCTCGAAAGGAATACATGACACGAAGTGCACTACAGAAGGAACGGTATGAAGGCAAGAGGGGGAGGAGGAAACTCAGACAGAAAGTCGCAGAGGAGAATGACGTCACCGTTTACATTGCAGACCAGAGACAGCAGGTAACGGTTGGGCTGGAGAGAGAGGCGAGCGAGAGAGAGATAGCGGAGGGAAGGAGGAGAGGAACGCAACGAGGAGACAGACAATGTATGGTCAGAATGGGAAGAAAGGAAAAGAATCACGTGTGGAAGAAGAATAAGCATTAAACAAATAGAGAAATATCGGAAGTGGATAGAAAGGGAAGGGAGGTAGCTGGGAGAGATGGTGTGAAGTGGGAAGTCTTTCTTCTTACTTCTACGTCTCCTTTGATGTCAGTCATGTCGTCGAATGCCATCTGAAGGGGACGAACGAGGCGAGAAGAGGGGGAGAGGGAGGGGCAGGGATCACAGGGGAGAGAGTCAAGAAGAGAGACAGAGAAGGAGGTCGGGCCCTGGAGTACCCCACAGAAGAGGAGGGTATATCGAGGAGGAAGGAGGCGGAGAGAGACGAGGAGCGGAGGAGGGCAGCAAAGGGGATAGTCACAGACCCCAAGTACACGTCGATCGTCGTTGTGACGTAAGTGCTCTCGTATCTGTCGTCAGCCGATGATTTCCTCACAGTGACTTCGTCGAAGAGATCGATAGAGATGGGAGTAGAGATGGTAGAAAGAAGAGAAGGATCCACAGCGTACATGTCCTCGATTGGAAGGTGGAAAGACTGAGAGGGAGGGAGGGAAGGGAAGCGAAGGAAAAGAGAAACACCGTTGGTTGGGACAAAATGAAGCGGAACAACGGAGGTGGGGAAAGGAAGAGTTAAATGATAGAGAATTAGAATGCGGGTGTTCCAGGACCTATGTAAGTGTGAATAAATATACATGACCGAGCAAAGAAGAGGATGCAGTTCGGACGAAGAGGAAGAGGTTCAATGAGAGATGAAGCGGTCTAATCAAAAGAACAAGGAACGCAACTCCTCGTTCCCTGGCGTATGCTGTTGGGCCTACCTCGTTCCACCTCGGGTCTTCTCCCGTCACGACTCTCGTTCTGAAGGACCAAGAACCAAACGATACTCGAGCAAAGGTGTGGAACCGGCCACTGTCCACCACGCTTCCTCCCCCACACCCACCCAACTCTCTGACATACGCTTTGGCAGACAACGGGCACCCACAACCTAGAAGGAAAGGGAGGCAGGGGAGAGGGAGAGGGAGAGGGGGAGGGATGTGGAGTGGAGACGGCGGGGAAAGGGAAGAGGGAGTAAAAAGAAAGGCAAAGGATAGGAGAGTAAACAGAATAGCACAAGGAGGGGGCGAATGTAGACACGAAGAAGCAGAGAGAAGGAAGAGCGAGAAAACGAAGAGGGAATAAGAGTGCACAGAAGAAGAGAAGGGGGAAAAGAGAAGGGGGAAAGAGAAGGGGGAAAAGAGAAGGGGAGAGGAAGAGGGCAGAAGAAGAGGAGAGAAGAGAAAGGAAAGAAAGAGGTATGGAAATAGGTGTCAGGGTATGCCTGGGTAGATGCAGAGTGTGATTGAGATAGTGAAAGCTACGAGGGAAGAGAGTGGAGAGGTAGAAAGGGACAGAGAAAGTAGAGAGAAGTAGAGATAGATACAGAGAAGATAGGAGCTGGGAAGAGCAGAGAGGGAGAGGAGCAGAGGAGAGTGAGTACCTGTACGACAACGTCACATCTATTTGAAGAAAAGACGGGGAATCTTTTTAAGGCGACCGGGACGATGGGGGTGGGCAAAATCATCGAAACGAGCACCATAGGATCATATTCTGCAATCGAGGAGGAAGGGGAAATAAAATAGCGAAGGGAGACAAGGAAGGGAAGGTGAGGAAAGGGGGAAGGGAAGGATTGGGGGGAAGGAAAGGGTAGGAATGGGGGAAGAGAAGGAAAGAAAGGAAGGGAAGGAAGGGAAGGAAGGGAAGGAATTGAATGACAAAGTGGCAAATTAGTAAAGAAAATGAAGGCGAGGAAGAGAAAGAGAAAGAGAAAAAGAGAAAGAGAAAAAGAAAAAGAAAAAGAAAAAGAAAAAAGAAAAGAAAAAGAAAAAGAAAAAGAAAAATGAAGAGGAGAAAGGGAAAGAGGTAGAAAGGAAGAGAGCGATGCACGCATATGTGTGGGTGCATGACGTAACAGTGTGTATGCGAGTGAAGATATGCATGTACGGAGGAATACGACAGTGCGGTCGCCTACCGGATGCTTCGTCTACGTATTCACACACAACGTCGGAAACATCCGAGATCTCGTGGCGAGTGGACTCGGGCTACACGGGGATGAAAGGGGACGACATGTAGGCGAAAGGAGGGGAAAGGGGGGACGAAAGGAGATTAAAGGGTATGAAGGGGGTGGAGAGGGAGGAACCAAACAGGAACAAGAGGGCAAGGAAAGGGGTGGGGAGGGGGGTTGCAGAGGGCAAGGGTTACGATGAAGAGATAATCATAACATGAACGAAAGAAACACAGTTATACAGAAGAGAGGGGTTAGCATAGCAACATGCGTAGAAGGAAAGCTATGAGAATGAAGGGACGAGCAACCAGGCATTGAAGATGAGATGAAAAAACAAAGATCATCATGTGAGTTCGGCAAGGATGAAAAGGAAAGCGAAGGGGAGTGGAAGGGAAAAGCAACCCCATAAGAAAGGTATACGCGTACAGAGATTGAGAGTAAAGTACAAGTGGAGGAAGGATGGATAGTGAGAGTACATGGGCGTGTATGTGCGAGTGAGTATACGAGTGCATGAGTATATGACTGCGTGCGAGTATGTTGTCTCTTCTACCTGTAGTGCCCTGGCCTCCTCTACATCTGCTATTCCCCCACTCCCCAGCAGTTTTATCTTCTCCAATTCAGCCTCAGCAGCTGCAACCTTAGCCAGCATAAGTACTTCCTCGATCTCTTCATCCTCCGTCTTTCTCTTAACTTGTCCCTCCGCCCCAATCTCTACGTTCTGATCGACCTCCACTCCGAACCCAGGTGAGAGAGAAGAGGGGTCTGTCTGCCTCTGTCTCTGCTTCTGCCTCTCCCTGCGCTCTCTCTCATCTTTCCTTTGCCTCACCTCTTCGATCACAGAGTCAACGTAAGAGATTCCGCTTATCATTTCCCCGCTTCCTCCGACCAGAGACCCCTCGTATGCCGATCGATACGTGCCCACAATAGAGTCGAAGATGTCGGCTTTCAAAGCGTCCTTTCCCCCACTCGTCTTGCTGAGGGCGGAGGAAACAGGAACAGAGGATGAGGAGGGGAGGGGCAATGAGGGGAGGGCAGAGGACTTGGTTTCGAATTCATAGTTGAGGTACACGTTGATGTTATTATTTCTAAATAGGTAGTCGAGGTGGGAAGAGGGAAGAGCGTCGCCGTTGAGGGGGATCGGGAGGTGGGAGAAGGGCTGGGCCTGGTATTTGGAGGACATGTGTCTCGATATGATCATCTGTTTGCGAAGGGAAGGAACAAAGTAGTGGAGGTCGACGAGGAGGAGCGAAGGGTGTGTATCAAAGAGAGACAGGGAGGAGGAAGCGGGCGAAGGGAAGGGCGAGAGGGGCGTGGGTTTTCTTTGAGCTGTGACGATAGGTCCATAAGCCCCGTACATCTTCCTCAAGTAGTCAGGAATCGAGAGCTTGAAGAGATCAGCGGTGGGGTCGTCCTTAGAGAGCAGGGAGGGGTTCAGGAGCTCATCTCCCCCGTCCCCCGCCACCCCCTTCTCCTTCTTTCCCTTGCGAACCCCCTTCCTTCCCTTGGTCCTCTCTCTCTCCTTCTCCATCGCCTTCTTCCTCATCTTTCTTATAGCATACATCTCCCTGACTAAATCTTCGTCTCCCCAGTAAAGTACAGTATCCGCACTGCCCTCCACCCTCCTCTCCTTCCCCACCTTGAGCCACTCTCCTATCCTCTTATCTCCCATTTCTCCCACGTTCCGCTCATCTTCTCCCGATGGAAGATTCTTTTTGTACTGGTCAAATTGAGAGAGAAACGGACTGTTGAAGAGGCGGCCAGAGAAACAAATGGATTCCAGGACAGGGGGGAAGAGGAGGAGGGAAGGGGGATGAAGAAGGTGCAGACTTCTCTGCCTCCCTCTCCCTCCTTCCCCCACCCCTTCCTCGCCTTGGACTTGACTGTGGCGGTGAGGGAGTATGGAGGCAGTCGACAGTAGATGTGGAGGGAGAGATCGAGTTGAAGGGTCCACTGAGGGAATGATAACGACGATACGCAGGAGATGAGTTCTTTCCCATTGGCATTCAGGGATACTACATATTTCTCTGTCTCTGCCCTCCTCCTCCTCTCCGCCTCCTTTGCCCTGGCCCTCTTCACTTCCTCCGGAATGACTGTGAATGAAAAGAACAAGGAAGGGGGTGGCAGGGGGGAGAAGGAGAGGGGGCGGAAGGGAATTGGGGGAGGAAGAAGATGAAGAAGGAAAGGTCGAAGAGGGAGGAGGGGGGAAGGGGAAGGAGGAGGAGGGGTTTCGGTTGTTCGGATCTAAAGGAGGAGAGAAAGGGGGAGAGAAAGGGGGAGAGAAAGGGGGAGAGAAAGAGGAGGAGGAGGAGGGGAAAGAAGAAGAAGAAGGATCCGTAGGAGACGATGAGGGTGAAGAAGTCAAAGGAGGGAGGGGGGAGAAGGAGGGAGAGGGGGGAGGGAAGAGGGTGGGAAGGAGGGAGAGAAGAGGAGGGGAGGGAAGAGGGAGGTGAGGGGGAAGGGAGAGGTGACGGCAGACGGTCAGGGAAAGGAAAAGAAGTGGAAGATATATCAGAAGAAGAAGAGGGATTGGAGGGAGAGTTTGCAGAGTAGGGAAAGGGAGGCTGAGAAAAGGAAGAGGAGTGGTTAGGGGAAAGGGTGGAAGAAGAGGGGGAATGGGAAGAAAAGGAAGGCCGAGAGGGGGATGTAGAAAGAGAGGAAGAATGAGGTGGAGACAGAGGATGAGGGGGGGAGAGAGGGTGAGAGAAAGGCGAAAGGGGGCGAGAGTGTGAGGGAAGTGGTGGTAGTCCCCTTGTGTCTGTTGAGTGCCCCGTTGGAGAAAAAGGAGGCACAGAGGGAGAGGAAGAAGGTGATGATAGTGAGGAAGAGGAAGAGGAAGAGGAAGAGGAAGAGGGAGAAGAAGAGAGCGGGCCCCCTCTTCTGATCTCATCTTTCCCTCCCCGTTCTCTTCCCACCTCACTGTTATCGTAGTTGTTGTTGTTGTTGTTGTTGTTGTTGTTGTTGTTGTTGTTGTTGTAATATCTCTCTTCTCTTCCTCCGCTTCCCTCACTAGTCTGATACATGTAGTAGTACGTGTTCTGGGCTATGGGGTCAGAGGGAGAGGGGAGGGAGAAAGGAGGGAGTAGTCATATATGAGCAGAGGCTCGTACGCAGAGTTAAATGACTCCCCCACACCCATCGTCCTCTTCCTGATAATTCTCAAGCACTCTCCTTCTTGAAACACTGCCACCTTCCCCTTCCTATTCCTCTCCCGCCCCCTCTCCCCTCCTTCTCTCCCACCTTCTCCTTCTCCTCCTCCTTCTTCTTCTTCCTCCTTTTGCGTCACAACCACCTTACTGAAGGGGATGGGGTCGCTCTTTTTCCCGAAGGAGAAGGCAACTCCAAGAGACTTGATGTTTATAGAGCCAGGGGGTAAAGACAAAAGAGAAACCAGGTAGCACAACTCGAAGTGTTTTCGATCTTCCTCTATCTCGTCACCCTCTTCTTTCCTCCTCCTCTCTACGTCCCCGTCCTTCCCTCCCTTTGCGCCCTTCCTCAGCCTAAACTTGAGCATGTATGGGTTTGAAATGAACTCAGTTGCCCTTGTGCTTTCATCTCTCTTCCCCTTCCTTGCTCCCGCACCCCTCTCAACGCGCTCTCTGCAAACAACGCTACCTCCTCCTCCGACGGCTCCTCTGCTCTTGCCCTCGCCCTCTGTCTCTCTGCGGTGTCCCCCCACTGCTCCACCCCCAGCTCAACCGCCCTCCTCTTCCTGTATTCTTTTATGCTTGAGCCATATCCCGTAGATCACCTTTAGATGCACCCACTTTCCAACCCTCTCCACGTCCCTCGCCTCTCTCTTCTTCTTCAGTCTCCGCACGTCTTCTAGCACCCACTCTACTTTCCTACGCATCCTCAGTCTGTTCACCGCCTTCTCCTCTCTCTCCATCTCCGTTTCCTCCGCTAAATCCTCTGCCTCCTCAATCATTGTTTGAACCTCTGCTACTCCCTTCTCTACCCTCCTCCTCAGCTCGTCGATCTGCACACTGATAGTTCTTTCCACGTCCACGTCGTCCCTCCTCTTCCACCGCTCCACCTCCTCCCTCAACTTCACGCACAACACATCTTCTTGTGTGAAAAGGTAGAAGTCAGAAACGTGTATTTGCGTCAGAGACACTATGAGACTCCTCCACTCCATGTTCCCACCGTCCCTCCTCGGGCCCTTCACCACCATGTTCACCAACCCCACCGGCCCAGAAAACACGTCATCCAACTCAAAACGGCGCACCCCCACTTTTCCTAGCATGTCGGGGAGGGTTCTTATGTCTCCATTGGGGTTGAAGAGGAGCGGTTGGTCCACATCCTCCCTCAGCAACCGACTCTCAAACTTGAACGAACGAAATGACGGGATTGATGGGTACAGTATCGCCTGAATTCCCTCTTCCGCCTCGTCTCGCGGTAGGGAGTACATGTATGGGAGGACTGGGGAGGAGGAAGAGACAGATCCGTAGAGCTGAAGCTCTCTCTGCACTTGATCGTACAGGGACACTGGCTCAGGGGGGACACTTCTGTTATCGTGTTGTTCCCTAGCAAACGCCTCGCATGAGCTCTTCCTGCACCCATACCTCCTTTCTTCTCATCGCTTTCATCTAATTTCTGATACCCCAACCCATTAAGTTTCTTTTTCTCGTTTACTTCGTCGTCATCTGCTTCCTCACTCAAATCCTCATCGTATCGCAGATTTGCTCCTTGCAATTCAAATGCTGCCGCCTCTTCGTAATTAGGAATGAACCCGTTCTCAGTAGGAATGAGCTCTCCTTTATACATACCATTTTTGTCATAGATTCCTGCTGACTTCGAAATGTTCAGATCTACTAAGTAACTGTTTAGCCTTTCTCTAGCTGAAATGTATCTTTCGAAATCCATTCTAGAAAAGGAACGAAAATACTATAAAACTGCCTATAAAATTTTGTTTTCCTCTGACGTATATGGAAGAGCGTGAATTTTCTCTTTTTACAAATAAAAAACTCTGCAATGTGTGAGTTTTCTTCAGGTTTCGGTTTGGGTGGTTTGTCGCTTAGGAAGAGATATTTTGACAGTCTTTAGCGCCAATTACTTCCATTGAGTAATCGTCTGTTTTCTCTCACAACATAGGAGACGTATGATTTGCAATACGCTAGTGTATTTATATTGCTTGGTTTTTTTCTTGTTATGCACATATGTGTTCCACTGAAATTCTAATTTGTTTCGCCACTGATTATTAGTGTAAATTGTTCTATTTCGCCTGTATTATGATGAACATGCAAACTGCTCTCTTACTTGATAAATGTCCAGCATGGTAGCGTTTTTTTAATCAATATATGCGCGTGATCTGTGTGGAGTAAAAAAAAAATGTTAGACAATAGAAACGTATGTTTATACAACCAGAAATAAAACATCACTCTCCTTTTATAGACTGTACAAAATTTGTAGCTAGAATAATAACATAAATCGGACGCCAGCCTCTGAGTTTACGTATATTTAGAATTTGTGTCAGTGGTTGTATGGTTCGGTTTCTGATGTTCCGTTTCCCTGGATATTATAAAGTATATCGTTAGCAGACACTTGTTTTGTTTATTTCATTTTTTTCCCGCGTACAAATCCTTTTTGAAATTGTTTCAGCGGCGGGAATCAGCATTTGTATCACTTTTTATACGAAACACACTTGCATAATTTACTGTGTCATGATTATATCGAGCATATTCGCCAGTCCTTCCGAATATTTTTTTCTTAGTGATGAAGATTTGTTGAAAAAACAATATTCCTCACTGTAGTGGAATAATTGTGAAAAAATGGAAATTGTGCAAACTGCATGTGTATGCAGGAGTATTATTGTTATCCCCTCGGTGTATATGCAGTATATACAATATTTCGCATGAGCTGTTTTGTCTGAAGTATGCAGAAGGGTTGTAGACATATTTTTTTTGTTCGTTTTTTCCTAAAACGTTGATGAATCGAGTTAAATGTGATTTGAGCTAGTATGAAAGGGAATGCTAGGCTTCATTGGCCTTATAATGTTGCATATTGCTGCTTAGCTTTATCGATCCCAGAACTGACTGTTCTATATATTTTCTGCCTTATCATGTTTATATTGCATGTGTGTAGTTATTTTTTGGTAGTTTTCGCTAGGCTTCATGAGCTCTGGTTCTAATAACGAAGAGGGCTCAGCATCCTCGAGCCATGGAGCTGTACAACTCAAGGAATTAATTTCTATTTCAAAAATAGAGTCATCGATCAACAATCTTAAAACCAGTATTGGAGATCGTGTTCCTACACCCGAAGGTATTGCACAGTGTTTTGTTTGCTTGCCTCATTTTAACGTCCAACACTACTTCTCTTTCTCGTATTTGCATCTGCTCGTTCTCTTTCCTTGCATAGTGCTATTCATGTTTTGTTTGCCCCCTTATTCTCAAGTGCGTTTTCTTATATACATACTACGTTGTGAACTCGTACATGCAT
Source organism: Drosophila quasianomalipes (assembly GCA_035043665.1). Classification (NCBI taxonomy): domain Eukaryota; kingdom Metazoa; phylum Arthropoda; class Insecta; order Diptera; family Drosophilidae; genus Drosophila; species Drosophila quasianomalipes. Next base: position 70,501 of record JAWNMU010000418.1, read on the forward strand.
CCTTACATGCGATGCGCACTTTGTTGTGTTGATATGCGTGCATACTCGTGTATGCCCTTTCCCCCCGCAGAGGCAGCCGAATTGTATAAGCTGGGTCTGTGTGCCTTTCACGAGAAGGCCCTCTTGCTCTCCCAGAGTGCATGGGAATTGTGCGTAAAGGCCGAACTCCCCACTGCTCTTTGTGACCTAGGTATTTCAGCCACAGTTCTCTATCTCTACCTCTATTTCTCTCTCTCTCTTTCTCTCTTTCTCTCTTTCTCTCTTTCTCTCTATCTCTCTTTCTAGTTACCTCTCCGTCTCTATCTCTGTCGCATGCTACACACGCATATGCGCCTTACTCTCTTGGCTCATCCTCTTGGTTCGCTCTCCTGGCCCTGTCTCTCTCTCTCCTTTTTTTTTTCTTTTGACTAGGCTACATGTACTACAAAGGAGCCGGTGTTCCATCTGACTTAGTGAAGGGGTTCGAATTGAGTTTAAGGGCAGCTGAACTGATTTCCTGAGAGCACAGAACAACGTCGGACTGTACTACAAGAAGGGGTCTGGGTGCGAACAGAGCTACGAGAAGGCTCTGTACTGGTTCACTAGGGCGAGAAACAACAACTACCGGAACTTGAATGTGAAGGAGATGCAAGTGTGATTGATGAAGTTGAAAAGAGAAAGAGGAGCAAGGACAAGGAAGAGGAAGGCAAGGACAGGGGAAATGGAAGGTCTGGCATCGAGGGAAGTGATCAAAATAAAATGAGAGGTGATGAGCGGGGGGTGGAAAGGGAGGGGGGAAAAGTAAAGAGAAGGAGGAAAAGGGAAAGGAAAAGGAGGAGAAAGAGAACGAGAACGAAAAGCAGAAGGAGATGGAGAAGGAGAAGAAGAAGGAAAGGGAGAAGGAAAGGGAGAAGGAGAAGGAGAAGGAGAAGGAGAAGGAGAAGGAGAAGGAGAAGGAGAAGGAGAAGGAGAAGGAGAAGGAGAAGGAGAAGGAAAGGGAGAAGGAGAAGGAGAAGGAGAAGGAAAGGGAGAAGAAGGAAAGGGAGAAGGAGAAGGAAAGGGAGAAGGAGAAGGAAAGGGAGAAAGAGAAGGAAAAGGAGATGAGGGATGATGAGTGGGGGGTAGAGAGAGAGAATAAGAAGAGAGAGTTGGAGGAGAAGGAGCCGGGGAAGGTGGGAGGGAGAGAGGCAACAGAGAGCTCAGACGATGAAAACAAAGTCTCTCCTCCCTTCCCTCTCCTTCCTTTCTCTCTCCCTTCCTCCTCCTCCTTCCTCTCCTCGTCATCCTCCGCCTCCTCGCCACTCTCTTCTTGCTCCCCCATATCTGCCTCCCCTGAGTCTTCCTCTTTCGTCATTTCGCTCTTCCCTATCCTTCCCCTCCCTCTTCCTCCTTCTCATCCTCCTCCCTCTCCTCCTCCTCCCTTTCCTCCCTCTCCTCCTCCTCGTCCTCGTCGTCTGATAACAATCCCTCTCACTCGTCCTCAAACTTCCCCTTCTCCACTAACCTCGCTTCCTCCTCATTTCCCTCCTCCACATCCACCGCTCCCTCTTCTTCTACGTCCTCTTCGTCCTCCTCCTCTACCTCTTCTTCCTCGTTCAGCTCCTTTTCCCTCGTCCTCTTCATCCTCTTCCTTCTCTGCCTTCGCTCCTGCCTCCATAGAAACAAAGGCCCTCACGGATCAAGAGGTAATCGAGCTGACTCTTTCTATCATTGTCCATTTCTTTCTATTTTTCTCTATTACTGTATACTTTTCTCCATTTCTGACTATTCTTTTTCTGTCTAATATTTGTCCCACCCGTGATTCTATGTCTGTATACGTGTGTGTGTGTATCTGTACGTGTATGTCTAGTGTATATGTATGTGTGCGTGCATGTGTATATGTTTTTCAGAAGGAATCTCTGTACAACGAGGGTATATCCCGTTACAGAGGAGGAGATCTCATCGGAGCGTGTGTTTGTTGGAGAAAGGCCGGGGAAGGGGACATGCTAAGGCTCTGTGCAACCTAGGGTACGCCTACTCTGCTTGGAAACGGAGTGCCGATGGACGTAAATAAGGTATGACATACGGAAGACCCCTGTGAATGAGCGAGTGGTAGATGTGGTATTGACCATTGCTGTTGCATGCATATGATGTTGTTTGGATGACGGGGTACGGGTTGTAGGCTTTGTATTTTGTACTTGCATATTGCATGTTTTGGGCTATGGAGTGTAGGCGGTAGAGGATCTGATCCGTCACGCATGCCTCTGCCTTTCTTTCCCTATGATTCTGGCTTACACTCATTCTCTTCCTCCTCTTTCTCTTTTTCCTTCCCTTCTCTTTGTTTCCGTCTCCTTCTCTTTTCCCCTCCCCTGCCCTCTCCCTTCTTCTTTCCCTTTCTTCCCCTCCCTTTCTCCTTCCTTTGACTGACAGACGTCTTGAGAGAACAGCCAAACTAGGATCCACGCAGTCAATGAGAGGCCTCAACACTCATCAGTGGACACTCCTCTCGTGCTCCTCATTGTCGTCACAATTGCCTCCATCTTCCCCTTTCTCCTCGAACCCCCCTCCTGATTCTCGCTTCCCTCTTCTACGTTTGCCTCGTCTGGACCATCTTCTGTGCTTTCTTCTTCGTTTTCATTTGGAGCAAACAGTTCGGAAGACGAGCGAGGGGAAAGAAAAAGACATAAGGAGGGAAAGCAAAGGAGGTGACCAGTGGTTGCTGGGGAGAGAAAGAGGGGAGATAAAGCGGGCGGTGATAAAGTCGAAGGTGGTGATGGGGGAGGAAGTGGATTCCCATGTAAAGGGCATCGTTTAGTATAAGCGAAAGAACTACGTCCAGGCCTTCTGCAGGCGGAAGTCTGCTGCGGAACGAGGAACCAATCCTGCACTTTGTGTGACTTGGGGTTGATGTACGGGTAGGGATTCGGAGGCCAGAAGAAGAAACAGCTTGCGTTCGTGTTCACTATGCGTTCTGCTCAGATGTTGTACATGTTGTACCCCAGGGCAATGAACAACGTAGGGCTCTACTTCCACAAGGGAATTGGTACGTCTAAGGACGAGGTAACCGCACTCCTCTGGCTCAGCAGGGCAGAGGTTGCGGAATACAAAAGATCAGCATCCAGGACACTCGAGAGACTGAGGGAGAGGATCTCCCTCTCTCCACCCAGACATGGTCTAAAAGCAGGAGGTCATAAGGGAAGGCGTACAAGGCGGTGCTCAGCGTAAGTAAATATCTGGTTCTTCTCTTTCTGTGAGTAGTTTCTCTCCTTTTCTCTTTTCTCTTTTTTCTCCATCAACCTCTCTCCTCTCTCCTTTTTGTCCTCCTTTTTAACCTCCTTTTAACTTCCTTTTCAACTTCCTCTCTCTTAGTTCATGTGTATCTATACTTTGTCCGTTCTCAGTCTAATCCTTCCTACCTCCTCTTTCTCTCTCCTCTACCTTCCTCCCCTCCCTCTTCTATCTCTCCCTCCGCTTCCTTTTCCTCGTTTACGCCTCCCTTCCTCCCCCAGCTCATCTGCTCCTAGCACAGGAGCGTTAAAGATGAGTGATTTTGAGAAGAAGGTGAAGGGAAAGAAGGCTGTATATGCGATCAGCGAAGAGGAAGAGGACTCGATTTTGTCAAGAACTAGGGTTCACGAGGGAAGCATTTGAGAAACTATTTAAGCAAGGTAACACAGTAGAAAAACATGTATCGTCTATATCGTCTATATCGCCTGTGCCCTCTGCATCACCTCTGTACCGCACATGGATATGTGCGAGTAGGCCTGTGTTTATGTGCATGCATGTACATGTACTCACCCACGGATTACTTCGTGTCGGCACCGTGAGTCCCTTCCGCCCTCCTCCTATCCTACTCTGTCTTACCTCCTTCCTTCTCTTTATGTTTTCTCTGCCCTCTTACCTTCCCTCCTTCCCTTGCATTTCTCCTTCCCCGCCCTTCCGTTTCCCTTCCCCTCTGCTTCTTCCCCCAGCCCCTCCCCTCCTCCCCCGCTCAGTCTGGAGACCTGTGTGTGATCTGTTATGATTCCAAGCCGACGCACGTGATCTCTTGATTGCATGCATGTATGTCTTTGTGATGACTGCTTCAGCTCGGGGGAATCAAGAACTGCCCTCTTTGCAGACAGAAGGTCAAGGGCATTAGAAAAATCTTTCTTCAAGTGAAAGTCGCACAATGATCTTCAAGTCAACTAAGCATCTGCTTGTCAATTCAAGAGGGGAATGCACTTGTCAGTAATTTATTCGCACCGGAAAGGGACTCTCCGAATGGAAGAGATTCTTCGAGTGAAATGTTCGCACGCAAGATCTCCGACTGAAGAGAAAAAAGATCCACTGAAAAAGAAGGTTCAGTGAATATGGGGAAAAACGAAAAAGGAAAGGCGAGGAGTGGTTTGAAAAGGTTTAAGGGAGGGAGCTTGAAGTGGTGGAATGGATGGTTGGATTGTTTAAAATGTCTATCCGAGCCAAAGAGCTCGGTCGCTCGCCTCTGTTTCTGTTCTTGTGTTGTGTTGTGTTGTGTTGTCTCGAGTGCCCCCGCTCCTCTCCCTTCGTATATTCCCGGTTCTTCTTGAGTTATAGTTACCGTTGTTATTGTTATTTTATCACTTCTTCCTTGTTGTTGTCGCTTTTTATGCTTCCCTTCATGGTTTTTGCGCTTCTCGTGCACTTCCGTTCCGCTTCTATTATTATCATCAGTATTTGCCTTTGTTTAATTTTGCTGAGTTCTGTTCGTCAATATCTCCTTCCCTTTTCTTTTTCTTTTCTTTTCTTTTCCATCTTCCTTCTTTTCCTTCTTTTCTTTTCCTCTTTTTTCTTTTCCTTTTTTTCTTTTCCTTCTTTTCTTTTATTTTCTCTTTCTGTTCTTTTACTTTGTTTAATGTACTTTTCCGTTCGCTCATCACTTTCTGTTAGGGCTGGACGTCTTTCTTCCCTTTCCTTTCCTTCGCTCTCTCTTGTGACGGGCTCCTGGCGCAATGATTTATATGTAATACCTGATGCTTGAGTACAGTGCCGTAATAAGCAATCGAACAGTTCAGGTTGCAATACAGTGTGTATGGGAGTGGCAAATACACGAGAACCAATAAAAAGCATTGTTTGAATCGAATCAGCAGTTAGAGAAAAAAAAAAAAAGAGAGGAAGCGCTAAGGTCATTCAGTGCTAATGAATGAAAGCTTCAAAAGAGTCGAGAACGAAAACCACCAAGTCGAAGAACGTAAACTCAGAAAAGATTGGGAAGAAGTATGGGGATTCGAGTCGGTATTGGTATTGTTTATTGTATACATGTAGAGCACGTGCTTGTAATCCCCTCTAGTCTTCTTCGTAAGTGAAAAGCGAGAGGAAGAAGAAAGCGAGAAAGAGGAGAGGGAAAGGACGGCGATGCGCAAAGAGAGGGAGAGAATAGATAGAAGAGGGCAGTATGAGTGGCGACAAATATGGAGGAGAAAAGGAGTGGGGGAGAAGGTGAAAGAGGGGAGGGGAGGGTGCATATTGCGTGTGTACGTGTGTGTGTGTATGTATGTATGTGTCGTGTGTGTGTGTGCGCGTGAGTGTACAGCTATGAGTGTACGTGTGCGGTAGTTCGATACGGCTTTACAGCTGAAGAGAAGAGAGCGTATAGTTGTCGATATCGAAGTCCATATCATCGGAATCCTCCTCTATCGATCCTTCTCCGTTCGCCTTATTCCTCCACTGTTCCTCCACTCTCTCGCACACTGAAGAGAGGGCTTCCACTCCCCACCACACTCCATATGGGTCCCCGCGCTCCTCTCTTCCCACCCTCTCCCTGTCCCCATTCCCTCACCACATGTAATGACGCCTTCATCTCCGCTGTCCCTTCCTCTTTCCCTCCCTCCCCTCCTGTGCTTGCAACCCCCTCCCTCTTCCTCGTGTCTTTTATCGCCCTGAGAGCTATCTCTTCCCCGTTGTCTGGGTGTTGTAGCTCCATGTCTTTCAAACGTGTATAATACAATGACAGTCTCTCTTCATCGAACTCTCTCCTCTTTTCCAGCCCTTCGGCCTCGTCTGCCGAGGAGGGGAAGGAGTAGGAAGAGGATGAGTAAGCGTCGCTGGATATCATTCTAGCGAACGAGGGAAGGATTCCAACCGCCGATAAACCATCGGGTACTGGGAGGTTTTCGTATGAGATAGAAGAGGAGGGGGGGGAAGACGAGGAGGAAGAGGAAGAAAAAGAGGAAGAGGAAAAAGAGGACTGGGAATCTTTCTTACTCTCGCCCCCCTCTCCCTGTTCGCCCTCATGCTCTTCTCCTTGTCCTCGGTTCCCCACGTTGGATGCTGCTATGCAGTTAGCCAGGAGGCAGAACTGGGCAAGAGGGAGAATACCTCTGGAGAAATAGATGGGGAAGGTGAAGGAGAGAAGGGGAGGCAAGCAGGAGGAATGAAGCAGGAAGGAAGGAGGGGCGGAAGGGGGGGTGGTATGGAGGCGAGATATGGAGAGGAGTTGGAATAAGATACATGCAAGGAAACAAGGAGGTTAGAAGAAAGAAATAGAAGGGAAGAGAAGAGAAGGGAAGCGAAGAGAAGGGAAGAGAAGGGAAGGGAAGAGAAGGCAAGAGAAGAGGAGAGGAGATAGAAGGAAAGAGAAGTGATGGAAAGACCTACTTAGAGTATCTGGTTCTGTTGACGAGAAGGGCGGTGGAGAGTCTATCTCGGTCTTTGAGGCTTATTCCTGTGCTTTGTGTTTCTGGGAATCGAGGTGGGGGGTCCAAGGGAAAAGCAAAGCAAAGAGGAGGGAAGAAGAGGGAGGGAAATGGAAAGCGGGAGGTCATGGAGTGAAAGGGATGAGATATATAAAAGAAAGAGGAGGCATGGTAGAAGTATATAGGAGAATTAGTCGGGTGTCGTGAAGGAGAAGTCTCACGGAAGATAGTGCATGAACGATGACGAGTAATGGTGAGTGAGGATGCCCAACGATGCTGTGTGAGTGTACAGGCAGTGGGGAGGAGTGTTGACTCGTGGTGTGAGGTGTGCTACGTCTGGTAATGAAAGGTGATGGTGTGGTGCGTATCCACGTGTGTGCGACGTATGATCCGATGACGAATGGTGTATGATGACTGATGGTTGATGCTTCATCTTCATCTCCTCCTTTGCGCACCACTTGTCACTTATCTTCTTCCTATACTGGTATTCAGTGCAAATGCATATCTCTGCCCCCACTCGAATATCTCCTAGTGCCCTGTGTTCCTCCCTTAGTGCTGACTTACCTACGTTGGATAGAGACACATTGGCATTGATGGCAGAGAGTAGCGCAGACGACACGGAGGAAGGTTGGTCGAATGGGTTGGATTCAAGTCCCAACACACGGAGCCCAAGCATCCTCCTCTCCTCTCCCCTGGCCCTCCGTATGCTCCTCCCAATCCCCTCCCCAGCCCCCTCACCCCCCTCCTTGCCTCCATCCTCCCTCTGTGCCTGGCCATCATCTCCCCATGAAGTGGACAATACCTCGCACAGTCTCATGATTCCCTTTCCTTTCACTCCGTTGTCTTCGACTAGCAATGTTGACACTCTGCTCGATCCCTCGCTGCTCCTCAGAGCCTCAGCTATGGTGCACAGCCCTTCGTCCCCGATACAGTTGCGAGAGAGGTCAATGGATCGGAGGGAGTTGAGTGTTAGGGCAAGGGCAGATACGCACCGATCGTCGAGGTATGAGTCTCTCAAGGACAGCACTTGGAGAGAACTCTTGCTCTTCAGGGCCAGGGAAGAAGACAACGTTAACAAACTGTTCAGCGTTATCTTGTTACCTCCAATCCGCAGAGTGTGCAGAGAAACGTTGTCTGCGACTGCTTCTAGGATGTGTCGCACGCCATCGCTGTTTATTCCATTCTCTTCTACGTCTAGTAATTCTACCTTACATCCCTTCTCCCTCAGAGCATCGCTTAACACGATCGCACCATAGTCACCCAAGTGGTTGTTAAACAGTTCTATTTCGCGTATTACTTGATCATCTTCATCATCTTCGTCGTCGTTCTCATCTCGAACATCGTCAATAGCAATTATTTTACGTGTGTTGTCAATTCTCTCTGAACTAGAATCCAACGATACGGAATCGTTAAACTCTCCAGACGAATATGTTTGATGGGTTCGTATGACTCCTTTGGCTTGATCCTTTATTATTTTAGCAAGAGCGGCAGCCTCTTCTCTTCCTGCGTTTCTGCTTTGCAAATTTAACCTGTGATTCCTGCGGCCAACCAATACGAATCCAGATCTTGACATATGACACTTGAAGACACTTAAAGTATGTTTTTTAGAACGCTTTTGATAATATTCGAAGTAAGAAATTATGTACAATAACCTTGTTTGGTCCTTGAACTAATTTTCCACCTTTTACTTTTTCAAGTCTATTTTTTCTGGAATAAAAACACTTCTCTACGCTTCTAAGATTGTTTACTCACTCGAACTTAAAAAAATCTAATCAAGTACTGCCCAAATCCAAGCTGTTATTTTCTTATCGTGTTGTAATGTATCGCTTAAATGTGTTCCATATCTTTGAGTTGGAGAGCGAAGAGGTAAAGGTCACCTAACTGGTGAGCAAAGACAAGCAAAATCAACAGAAAAAGCAAGCAATTAGTCAAGCAAACAAGTAGGCATGAGCACACAGAGAAATGGAAGGCTCAGAGAGGTACAGAAGAGTATGTTTTACTGTTTTTTTCTTTGTGTGCGTGTGTGTGTTTTGTTTAGATAGTCTACCACCTTATATATCCGTGTGTACACATCCAAAGGTGTGACCAATGAGACTATACTCCCGAAGGAGGGACTGCATAAAGTGGAAAGGAGGGCTAAGGATGTCTGAAGGCAATTTGAAAGAGGCAGGGACAGTCCACAGAAGAGATAAAGGACTCACGCATGGGATTTAAGGTTTGTGTATGATGTGTACAAATCAAACATGTGTTAGAAGATCCAGACGTGTTTACTTGCTTTGTACAAATAAAATTGGTGGGAAGGTAGGGGAAAGAGAGAAGGCAAGGGAAATGGAGAAATGGGGAAAAGGAAAAAGAAGCAGTGCTGCATAATTTAAATGAGCAAAGTAAACTAGCTTTTAATACAATGTTGTGTCCGGTAAACACCTATATAAATTGTCTATATATTATTTTGTGGATAAATAACACTTCAAAGTATATACAATGGAATTTATTTCTTAGCTATCATTATACGTGAAACTCTACGTATACACTAAACTGCTAAATAATGAATTGTCTCCGTATGTGCTTATCTTTAGATGCTCATAAGCATAGTTCTGACGAAAGTTGTTTATGCTTCTGCTTCGTTTGACACAAGCAGTTAAAATGTAAGGCCGTGTTATTGATTTTTTCTTTTTTTTAGTAAACACAGACGTACAATATATCGCATGAAAATGAATACAATACTATTCATATCGCAAGCAACGCAAACAAGTCGATATAACACTATATTGTATGCCAAGTACACTTGTTGAGCTCAATCATATTTCTGGTTTTCTGTCTCAAATGGAAGTGTACATGCATAAAAATCCGTATTCAATAAAATATACACATACTGTTAATAAAATAGAGATGCAACGTGCCTGTTTACTAGATTATTAAATAATTGTCGATACTTGCTACATGACATGTTAATGTTTACATTGTGTGCTTTCATTATTTTTAATTGTTGAATGTTTATATCTTATTCATGGCTCTAACTCTTGATGTATAAATTGTAAAATTAATTTTCCTCAGATGGCACCTAACAAGAAGAAGGGCACGAAGAAGGCGTAAGTTAGATTGTTTATGTAAAATTACATGTTGGCGTGAAAATGTCTCATTGCGTGGAGATTGTTCCAGCTGTTCATCCAGAAATGAGACGTCTGTGGAGAAGTGGAATATCCACCAAATACGCCTCGCGGTATTTTGGGAGGGGAAATTTAGCTTATCACAAAAAAATGATTGATATGAGGCTTATTAGGACTAATAAGCTGATATAATCTAGCTGAAGTCATTATGTCTACATATTTTTTTTTTTTTTTTTTTTTTTATGTTTTATATTGCCTGTGTTAATTCCCATTTTTGTGTTTCTTTTTCAATCCCCCGCGTTCTCCTATCTTCAGTGTTGATCCTTTCCTCCGTAAGGAGTGGTACGACCTCAGAGCTCCCTCTGTTTTCGAGGTCAACAACATCGGAAAGACCGTTGTGACCAAGACCACCGGACAGAGAACCGCCAAGGAGGGACTCCTCGGACGTGTTGTCGAGGTCTCTCTCGGAGACCTTCAGAAGTCTTCTGAGACCGACTCTTTCCGCAAGTACTCTTTCATCGTTCAGGAGGTTCAGGGAACTCAGTGCCTTACCAACTTCCACGGAATGGACCTTGCTTCTGACAAGATCAAGTCCCTCATCCGCCGCAACCACGCCATCATTGAGGCTTTCACTGACGTGAAGGTATGCACGTACACATTTGTTGAAATATGGCTCCCATTCGTATCTATTTTTTCATGTTTTTGTCTTTCCTTACTTCTTCGCGCACATCATTTGTTTCTTTTTCCTCATTTAACATTATGGGCTGTTTTTCTATATTTTCTTGTCTCAGACCACCGACGGATACCTCCTCCGTGTCTTCACCATTGGATTCACCAAGCGTATCCAGGGACAGCGTCGTGCTACCAACTACGCTCAGTCCGCCCAGATCCGCACCATCCGTAAGAAGATGGTCGAGATCTCCAACAAGGAGGTCGCTTCTGGAGACATCAACGCCCTCATCCCCAAGCTCAACTCCGAGGTGATTGGAAGAGCTATCGAGAAGTTCTCCCAGACCGTCTACCCCCTCCACAACGTCCTCACCCGCAAGGTCAAGGTTCTCCGTGCTCCCAAGGCTGACCTCACCCGTCTCCTCGAGCTCCACGGAGGAATCGACGCCATCAAGGCTGCCGAGACCGCCTCCGCTGCTGCTGGAGTCGCTGTCGAGCGCCCTGAGGAGGAGGCCACTGAGGCCGTCGCCGAGGAGACCCCCGCTGCTGAGTCTGCTTAAATTTCGTCAGTCAACAAGTCTTTTTTGAATGAAGATACAAAATAAATCTAGGATGCCTTTGAAAATTACATTAGTCTTTCTCATTCAATTTTTTATTCATTTGTTTACACGAACACTTGTGTTTGCAAAATAGATCCTCCTGTATGTATGTATTCTGGAATACGGATTCTCTACTGGGAAGAAATGTCTCACGGAAACGAATCCCTTCCCTTTCCTTTTTTTATGATAACTGCGCGGTGACTGTTTTAGAGGTCTTTATTAATTAATTGGTTTAGAAACAAAAGAAAAGAGAAATGGAAATCAAGTTCGCATTATTGAACGGTTGATGGTAACTCTTGTTAGCTCTTTTCTTTAGGTGTAAATACTAACGAGATAGCAACCAAAACAACAACTTCATAAACTACCCTGCTGCGTTAACAGAACACCGTTATCCTCACCTCCCATAAAAGTCATTCTTGACTAATATGTGTTAGGTCATCAAACACATGCCTCCCTTCCAGTGTTCTTCCCTGTTCATCTCTCACCGTATAAATTGAGCCTGTCCTGCTCTTTACATGATAAGCGAATATCCAACTAAGCGGGGAGAGTTAGTCAGTGCTCTTTACGGCAATTGTTGAGCCTTCGTCGCATAGCTCAGATGGAAATGAACCCCTGAAGTCCATGTATACGTATCTTTTCGAGTGCATCTTATCTAAATATCAGAGCTGCGTCTGTTGAAGGTGGGAGAAAAGGCGATGCAGAGCTTAAATGTATCTATCCTTGAGTGTTTTGACCTGCTCGTCTAAGACATCAAGTAGTAAGTCCTCATCTCAACATCTCTTAATGTCAGTACAACGCACGTAGTTTTTTCGCTTGTGCAAGAGAAACAACCCTTGGTTGTCCTCCTTGTGCATCCTGTCTTTATCCCGCTTCTCGTTCCTCTCTCTTATACGACCCCTCTACCCATAATCCTTGGCATTCCACTTACGTTGCTCTCCTGTCTAGTGTGTCAAGACTTCTAGAAATATCTAGAACACAGGAGCATTCTTGTGTTACATCTCTAGATTCTTCTATTGATTACGTATCTATGACACGCAAACTGTGTATGGATTTATAGAGAATTGTTTAGTGTTCAAGTACACTTTCATATATATATGAATATGAGTTCTCCTTATCGTATTTTTTAAATTATTTGTATAATGCCTTATTTATTCATGTATTCGCTTAAGATGATTTGTTTACAAAGCGCCATGTTTATTCATTCGTGAATTGCCTTTTTTTACTACTCTTGGACTAATTCGTAGAATAAACGCGGTTTATCTGATTTCAACCTTTTCTCCCTGTCTTAGGCGACTTAACACTCCTTTTTCCCTCTATGTTCTGTTAAGTTGGGCTGTCTAACCTACTAAGACGGACCATACTCCGTTAATAAAAACCATGAGGTCGTCTGTATCGAACTCTAGATAATTCGTGTTTTATTAACTAAAGACGATAAATCGTCATAGTCCATTGCTTAGTCATGAGTTATTCGCATACAACCCTCGTGTACCTGATATAGACCGAAAGAGACATAAGGAAATGGCAAAAATGGAGAAAAAAACAACTCGAGAATATCGCACATTGATGATCTTTAAGAACACTAGAACAATCCAGTACATGATCCAATAAACATAAGCAACGCAATCGTATACAAATAGGCACCGTAGCGCAGCAAGATATAATAAATATCATGTACAAACATCAATATGCGAGGGAAAGGTTCTCTCATCAGGAGACGCTCAGCTGTCTACCTGAAATGGAAATATGAAGACATATTTCTAACTCGACAGTTCCTCTCTCTCTCATGGCCTTGTCAAGTTATGCCGCCGCATTCACAGGGGGGGCAAGAACTCCGTTAATAAAAGCCTACGGCCGTTTGTATCGAACTCGAGATAATACGTGTTTTATTAACTAAAGAACGATAGTCGTCATAGCCCATTGCTTAGTCATGAGTTATTCCCATACAAACATAGTTGTACCCAAAGATGACCTGAAAGAGAATAGGGAAATGACAAGCAATGGAGAACAAAACTTCTAATTGAGAATATCATATCTAAATGTTCCTTTAAGAACATTCTAGAATACCTCAGTACATAATCCAGTAAACGTAAGCAATGCAATCGTATACAAATAGGCACAGTAGCACAACATGACATAATAAATATCATGTAAACACATCAATATGCGAGGGAAAGGTTCTCTCATCAGGAGACGCCCAGTCGTCTACCTGAAGTGGAAATATGAAGACATATTGCTAACTCGACAGCCTGTCTCTTCTCCCCTTCTTCCCCCTATACATCTTCACCATCCAGTTAACGCCTACTCTTCGTCTTCTTCGTCATCTTCTGTCTAATTTGTAGATATGTTTGTTGTCTGTGTGTTTTCTTTCCTATTTGCAAAAACTACGTGTTAGGATACAGACAAAGATTAAAATGACAATGAATATTCTATTCACCTCAATACAACATATTCTAATAAGTTCTAAGGTTAAATTAGATTGAAAAACGTTTATTTATCTACGTTACAAAATCATATCAGGTGTTACACTTGTATGTATTGTAAAAACTAGTATTGTACTTAACAGTTATTGACGCAAAAGGCGCCCGAGTCATGACTTTTAGAGTATTCTTTGAACGAATTTCTAAACTATATACGCCAATCAACGTAGTCTAATTATACGCATACGTTACACCTACTATTCATACGGTTGATGACATGTATATTAAATTAAGTTCAGGGTTGTTAATGTTAATGAACATTATATTTATTATTGAATAAATTCACTTCATCAGATAAAATGCTTTCATACGCTGTTTCAGGGCCCATTTTACACGTAGGATAAGAGTAACTAAACAACACACACACACACACACACACACACACACACACACACACACACACCAAATAACATTCTCCATGTCTATCGAGACACCTTATTGTCTTTTTAGATCTGTAAAAATCATGAAACGTTCAAGCCTCAGACAGAGTAAAATATAGGCGTATTTACCCGACATTCTTTAATCTCACTCACAAAAGAAACCCACAAGCACATCTTTAGTTAGTACCCAGTTGCCTATTTCTATCAAAAGTCCCGTGTTTTATACTTTTTACACTCATTTACCATACTATTCATAAATATATATAACCAAGAAAGAACATTTAGACTACGTGCAGAGTGTACGTTAAACAAGCAACGAGTTTAATCGTCAACGACGTATATGCAAACATTCATTTAAATTACTCTTTTGCTAACGACAAGCGTATCAATTTAATAATCCTGTATATTCGTTAGTGCCTCAGCTTTTTAAGGAGGGGACAAATAACATGTTCACAATTACCTATTTATTATCTTCACACTATCATGCAGTTCTATATATTGCACTACTAAACAATTTCTTCTCACTGTATGAGTTTCTCTCTAGATGGTGGTGTATAACATCGCATAGATGAGAGCTAATTGTCATTCCGCTTTGACTGACACTGACAGTTAAGATGAAAAAACATGATGTGTATATAAGTTTATTCAGTACGCAAGGACACATAAGATATATCAATAGCACAAAAAAAAAAGACAATCAATTGTGCTCCAATCAACGCAAATAAGCCAATATAACACTATATTGTATGCCAAGTACACTTGTTGAGCTCAATCATATTTCTGGTTTTCTGTCTCAAATGGAAGTGTACATGCATAAAAATCCGTATTCAATAAAATATACACATACTGTTAATAAAATAGAGATGCAACGTGCCTGTTTACTAGATTATTAAATAATTGTCGATACTTGCTACATGACATGTTAATGTTTACATTGTGTGCTTTCATTATTTTTAATTGTTGAATGTTTATATCTCTTATTCATGGCTCTAACTCTTGATGTATAAATTGTAAAATTAACTTTCCTCAGATGGCACCTAACAAGAAGAAGGGCACGAAGAAGGCGTAAGTTAGATTGTTTATGTAAAATCACATGTTGGCGTGAAAATGTCTCTTTGCGTGGAAATTGTTCTAGCTGTTCATCCAGAAATGAGACGTCTGTGGAGAAGTGGAATATCCACCAAATACGCCTCGCGGTATTTTGGGAGGGGAAATTTAGCTTACCACAAAAAAATGATTGATATGAGGCTTATTAAGACTAATAAGCTGATATAATCTAGCTGAAGTCATTATGTCTACATATTTTTTTTTATGTTTTTTTTTTTATGTTTTTTTTTTTATGTTTTATATTGCCTGTGTTAATTCCCATTTTTGTGTTTCTTTTTCAATCCCCCGCGTTCTCCTATCTTCAGTGTTGATCCTTTCCTCCGTAAGGAGTGGTACGACCTCAGAGCTCCCTCTGTTTTCGAGGTCAACAACATCGGAAAGACCGTTGTGACCAAGACCACCGGACAGAGAACCGCCAAGGAGGGACTCCTCGGACGTGTTGTCGAGGTCTCTCTCGGAGACCTTCAGAAGTCTTCTGAGACCGACTCTTTCCGCAAGTACTCTTTCATCGTTCAGGAGGTTCAGGGAACTCAGTGCCTTACCAACTTCCACGGAATGGACCTTGCTTCCGACAAGATCAAGTCCCTCATCCGCCGCAACCACGCCATCATTGAGGCTTTCACTGATGTCAAGGTATGCTCGTGCACTAAGTCTTCCATTCATTCATTTCTCATTCTCAGTTTGGTGTATCGCACAATCGCATCTTCGTCCATTTATATATTTATGCCTTCCTCCTCGTTTGCTTGATTCCTGCTCAATAGTGCAGAGGGTAGTTGACCAGTTTTATTCGATTGCAAGGGCTTTCTCGATAACTAGTGCATTACAAGCACTCATATCTAAACTATCCATGCTCTGTTTCTTCGTGAGTCGCTTACTCTCTGTACCTTCTTTTCATTCCCTCCTTTCTACCACTCCTCGCTCGCAGACCACCGACGGATACCTCCTCCGTGTCTTCACCATTGGATTCACCAAGCGTATCCAGGGACAGCGTCGTGCTACCAACTACGCTCAGTCCGCCCAGATCCGCACCATCCGTAAGAAGATGGTCGAGATCTCCAACAAGGAGGTCGCTTCTGGAGACATCAACGCCCTCATCCCCAAGCTCAACTCCGAGGTGATTGGAAGAGCTATCGAGAAGTTCTCCCAGACCGTCTACCCCCTCCACAACGTCCTCACCCGCAAGGTCAAGGTTCTCCGTGCTCCCAAGGCTGACCTCACCCGTCTCCTCGAGCTCCACGGAGGAATCGACGCCATCAAGGCTGCCGAGACCGCCTCCGCTGCTGCTGGAGTCGCTGTCGAGCGCCCTGAGGAGGAGGCCACCGAGGCTGTCGCCGAGGAGACCCCCGCTGCTGAGTCTGCTTAAATTTCGTCAGTCAACAAGTCTTTTTTGAATGAAGATACAAAATAAATCTAGGATGCCTTTAAAAATTACATTAGTCTTTCTCATTCATATTCTCTGTATTTATCTTTCATTTAGAAAATGCGAATTTCTTAGGGTTATCTCGAGCAATGCTTTCTATTAACATTATGCTTGAGCACGAACAGAAAGACTAAGGCTCTCCTCTCCAGCCCGGAATACCCAATCAAATGCGATTATTGCAATGCACGTAGGATATAATAAATAGCTTTTTGTTTTATTTTTTGAGTAAACTTATATTTCCTGGCAAGAGTGTACAAATCCCGGTGTACAACATAGCGCAACAGACGAGAGAGAAGCAGGATACAACAAAAAGAAACAAAAAAACAACCACAGCAAATAAATACGATTCTCTTTCAATTACTTCTTGTTCTTGGGAATATCTCTCTGCATCTTCTTGGCCATCTGGAGGAACTTCGACTTGTTGTGTACCTCTTTCTGGATCTTTTCCACGGACTCCTCAGCTGAGGGAGGAGTGTTGAATCCCAAAGGAGTAGACAACACCTTGTTGAGCTTCTTCTTGGACTCGACGGAGGTGGAGGGGCCGGTGGGAACATCGAGGGAGAGTCCGGCGAGGTCGGAGATGACAGGGGTCTCGGAGACTCTGTGCTTGAAGGCTTTCTTCGCCTCCTCATTCTTGGCAGCGTTGAGTAGCAAAGAAAGCCTCTTGTTCTGAGAGACCTTGGCCTCTTCTTCCACAGAGACCGCTTTCGCTCCCTTGGTGACGACTCCTCCCTTTCCAATCTCTGACACGAAGTTAGAGACAATGTCGTCGGCGTAGAGGTTTCTTTTGTCCATAAGGAGCTTGCTTCCTCCAATGAACAAGAGCTTGTCCTCTTCCGTGTATTCTCCGGCCACAGCCCTCTTCACCTCCTCGATGGGAATCGCAGACTCCAACACCCTGGCCCTACGGAGCTCGTCGTCTCCTCTTCTGTAGAAGTAAGTTTCGTTCCTGAGATCGAAGTATGCTCCTCTGGAGGAGGCGTTCACTGCGGAAGAGACAGGCTCTCTGAACTCGGGCACATCGATGTCGGAGTCCCAGTCCTCATCTTCACGAGGCAGTCCGTAGGTCTCTTCTTCGGGGAGGAACGTGTTGAAGGGTCCCACCTCTCTTCCCAAGAGGTCGACCATAGAAAACTCCTCTTCGATGTTGTCCTTGAGGTATGATCCATCTCCGTCACTATCTGAGATCAGTCTGTGGGATTCATGCGAAGGGTCGTAGCGCTCTTGCAGGTCTTGGATGAGGTTCTTCTCGTCAGCGTCCTTCTCCTCTCCCTCCTCCGAGAGTAGGGTTTCCTCTTCGGCGTCTTCCCCGAGACCGAAGTCATCCCCTGAATAATCAATGCTGCGTTGTTTGAAGATCATGTTCCTGGCCTGTTTGATGTTAGAGAAGGCGAGGGAGATGGTGCTCACTCTCTTCTCCAACTCATCCAGGACTGAGGCGGAGGAGTGCACAAACGTGTCGACGAAGCGTCTGAACTCGAAAGAAGAAACCTCATCCTCTCCGAGGAGGAAGACAATGTCTCCGTTGGCTCCAATCTTTGCTATTTCCCTCTCCTCGGTGCTCTGCTCTTCTTCCGCAACCACCTGTGCAGCCTTCTTCTCCCACTCACGGGCACTTTGCTCAACTTGACGGAGGTGGAGCTTGGCGTTTCCAAGGAGCTCGTTGACTTGCTTGAGCTGAGATACAGCGCTCCTGTGGACCCCATTCTCGTTGATGAGGCTGTTGAGGAGGGAGATCTCATTCGCCAGACACACCAACGTGTACTTCAGGTCGACCGAAGAGTTCACGAGGGCGTGTCCTCCGTACCTCTTCTTTCTCTCCTCCAAGTAAGAGGAGACGTACTGGACGTCATCCTCCGACTCCTTCAGATCCACTCCGTTCTTCTTGCTCTCGATAAGGTAGATGCGGAGGTCCAGGAGATCCTTCACATAAGAAGCGATAACGTTAGACTTGGACCCATCGGAAGAAAACTCCTCGACCACAGACTGGTCCTCGACCACTCTAGAAGCATCGTCCTCCTCCGACCCGATCTCATCGGGGAAGGAGACCTTCTCCTCCTCAGTAGCAGGGAGGGAGCTCTTGACGAGGGAAGAGAAGCCCCACTGCAAGTCATCGTCCACTGCCCACTTGTTCAGCGCAGAGATTGTCTCCGAAGAGGCCTCCTCCACTGCCTTGATGTTCTCACTATCGAGGCTGAGAGTGTACTGGAGCTTGATTTGATCATCGTCCTCGGTCTGGTCCTCGTAGACCTCCTCGAAGGCGACCTGTCCCTTGGGCATATCTTCATCGTACAGCCCAGCAGGGTTTCCGGTGGGATCCTCCTCTCCTCCCACCCTCATGTCATCGACCGGTTCCTCTCCGTAGTTGTAGAACATGAGGGATCGGTCGAAGGGGATTTCGTATGGAATCCATCCCACGGGGTGAGTGGACTGGGACAACCAAGAGTCGTCCACGTTCTTCGGTTCAACCGCCCAGTCCTCCACCTGGTCAACCATGCGACGAATTACTTTCACCTTTCTCTCCTGCGCGAGCTTAGCAGCCTTGTTCCTGGAAGCCTCTCCCCTCGCTCTTCTGTCCTCCAGGTCGAGGGCAAGGGCCTTGAGCTTAAGGAACTCAATGCCCATTTTCTCCAGACGACGACGGCGATTCATCTTCCTTGTCAACAACATCCTTCTCTTCGTGGGGATGCGAATGTCCTTTTTAGCGTCCCTCTTCAGCAAGGGTTTGTACTCCTCTCTGTAAAGAGCACGCAACACCTTAAGTTCGTGTTCGTAAACTCTCTTTCCGTATGAGTACATAGTGTCCTTGCGACGCATAGAGATGAAGGGCTTCAAGGCCAGGGAGGATTCTTAATCTGAATCAAAGGACTCTTGATGTAGCGCTGAGTAGTCCCCTCCTCCACCACATCTTCCAAGGGACCTTGGTGGTCCACGTACATGTTCTGTCTAGTCTTCGCAGGGATCTTGTAGGGAATGTCTCCTCTGGGACTGTCGTCCTGAATGGCCCCCTCAGTCTCCTCAAGCTCCAACGAGTTCTCCTTGTTGATGATGTCATTAAACACATACTGCATGTTCTCCATTTCCTTAACCCTCACGGTTCTGTCTGGAGCGAATTGAGCCAAGGAGACGGGGACTTTGTACCCCAATCTGGTAGCAGCTAGTGTCTTGGCAGACATTAGACACTGGATTTAGAATAAA